>CM031942.1:44759432-45359432 GCA_018703725.1 Brassica juncea | reverse complement strand
TCCTTCTCTGTCAGGTACTTTACCTTTAAAAGACGTCTTGGTTTGTCCTCAGATAATGAAATCTCTTCTCTCTGTTTCAAAGTTGACTGATGATTACCCTTGTGAATTCACATTTGACTCACGGACTGTGCTTGTTAAGGATCAAAAGACACAACAGCTTCTCAGTCGAGGAAGCAAGCGTGATGGTCTATATCGTCTTGAGAATCCTCAGTTTCTTGCTTTCTACTCATCAAGACAGCAGAGCACAAGTGATGAGATATGGCACAAGAGATTGGGGCATCCTCACCATCAGATTCTGCAACATCTATCTTCAATCAAGGCAATCTTAGTCAATAAAGTCACCAAATCCTTGTGTGATTCTTGTCAATTAGGAAAAGTTTGCAAGCTTCCGTTTTCTAGCTCTGTTTACAAGTCTGAAAAACCTTTAGAAAGGATTCACTGTGATGTATGGGGTCCTTCTCCTGTAACTTCAGTTCAAGGTTTCAGATACTACATCATCTTTATTGATAATTATTCAAGATTCAGCTGGCTATTTCCACTTAAACTCAAGTCAGATGTCTTTGCAACATTCAAAATGTTCCAACGTCTAGTGGAAAATCAGTTTGACAGCAAAATAAAAATATTTCAGAGTGATGGAGGAGGAGAATTTGTTAACAATCAGTTTGCATCCCATCTTGCTGCGTGTGGAATCAAGCATTATACTTCTTGCCCTCACACGCCAGAACAAAACGGCCTTGCCGAACGTAGACATCGCTATCTTCTAGAGCTAGGCCTCTCGATGATGTTTGAAGCCAAATTACCTCAGTCTCTTTGGGTGGAAGCTATATTTACTGCAAACTTCCTCTCTAATCTTCTTCCTAATACCGCCTTGGGAAAAACACACAGTCCATACGAAAAGCTAAACGGAGTAGCTCCTGAGTATTCAGCTCTTCGTGTATTGGGGTGTGCTTGCTATCCATACCTCCGTCCTTATGCTCAGAATAAGTTTGATCCCAAGAGTTTGTTATGTGTCTTCTTGGGTTACACGGAAAAACAGAAGGGTTACCGCTGTCTTCATCCTCCGACAGGTCGTGTCTACATTAGTCGTCACGTCCTCTTCGATGAAACCAAGTTTCCGTTCTCTGATATCTATCAGTCTTGTATGTCTCTGGCGACATCGCCTTTGCTAACAGCTTGGTACAAAGGCTTGAACATGAGTTCAGCCGCTGAGGACGCTGAAGAAGATTCTTCATCAGCAACACGTGATGAACAAGTCATCACTGGGAACAGACGTCACATCATAGTTCCTCCTGTTCTGCCTCAGGAGCAACATAATGCAGCTGGTGATTTTCAACTCGACGAAGATGACTTCCCTCCTCTTCCTCCACCAGCTCCTGTCTCACCTCCTGTTCCACCTCCACAGGTTGAAGACAATTCACACAATATGGTTACACGAGGAAAAGCAGGTGTTAGAAAGCCCAATCCTCGCTATGTCTTGCACACAGTCAAAACCGAGGTAACAACACCAAAGAATCTGTCTGAAGCTCTAAAGCATCCTGGTTGGAACAGAGCAATGGTTGATGAATATGATACATGTCAAGAAACGAACACCTGGAGTCTTGTTCCGCGTCCTAGTGATGCCAAAGTTATCGGTTGTGGTTGGGTCCACAAAATCAAACTAAACGCTGATGGCACATTTGCCAAACATCGATCAAGACTTGTAGCAAGAGGTAACGAACAAACTGAAGGTGTTGATTATCTTGAAACCTACAGTCCAGTTGTTCGCACAGCTACTATTCGTATGGTTCTTCATACAGCAACTGTAAACAAGTGGAACATTCGACAATTTGATGTCAAGAATGCTTTCCTCCACGGTGATCTCACTGAGACAGTTTACATGCGCCAACCTCCGGGATTTGAAGACTCTGCTCGTCCGGACCATGTGTGCTTACTTCATAAAGCCATCTATGGCTTGAAACAGGCCCCTCGGGCCTGGTTTGATAAACTCAGTACCTTTCTCATCAACTTTGGGTTTATTTGCAGTGTCAAGGACCCATCGCTCTTCATCTATCGTCATGATAATGTCGTCATCTTTCTTCTGCTCTACGTTGATGACATGGTTCTCACTGGCAATGATTCCTCTGCAATGAAACAACTTCTTCAATCTCTCAGCTCAGAATTCAGAATGAAGGACATGGGTTCTCTGAGCTACTTCTTGGGAATTCAAGTTCAGCACACACCCACTGGATTATTCTTGAATCAAGAAAGATATGCTACTGAACTGATACAACTTGCTGGAATGATCGACTGTGCTCCAATGCCTACTCCTCTGCCGACTCAACTCGACAGAGTTCCTCATCAAGATGAACCTTTTGACGACTCAACTTACTTCCGTAGTCTTGCAGGCAAGTTGCAGTACTTGACCTTGACAAGACCAGATCTTCAATTTGCGGTGAATTTGGTTTGTCAGAGAATGCACAAACCGACGGTAGCTGACTTTAACATGCTCAAGCGTGTTCTTCGTTATGTCAAAGGAACACTAACGATGGGACTTCACTTTCATTCAGACTCAGACTCCTCTCTTACAGCCTTTTGTGATAGTGACTGGGCTGGCTGTCCTACAACAAGACGGTCTACTGGGGGTTTCTGTACATTACTTGGAGAAAATCTTATCTCTTGGTCTGCTACAAAACAAGATTCTGTTTCCCGTTCATCAACAGAAGCTGAGTACCGTTGCTTATCTGATACTGCAGCTGAACTCTCTTGGATCACTGACGTTCTTCAGGAGCTTGGCATTCCAGTGCTCAAACCCGCTGAGGCTTACTGCGATAACTTGTCCGCAGTACATCTCACTGCCAATCCGGTTCTGCACAAGAAATCTAAACATTTTGCAACTCATTACCATTTTGCTCGAGAACAAGTTGCAAAAGGAACTCTGATTGTGCGTCATGTTCCAGCAACGTCTCAGTTAGCTGACATATTCACAAAGTCCTTGTCTCAAGCAGCATACTTCTCTCTCAGGTCCAAACTCGGTGTTGTGCCTTCACCCACCACGAGTTTGCAGGGGGATATTAGTCTGGCCCAACGGCATTGTCAAAAGCCCAACATGAAGCCCGCTCAGACTCTGCAACAAGACAAACCTTTCTTTGACAGCAGAGCACAAGGACGTTGTGCTTTAGGCTCAGGAAAGCAAACCTTACAGCTGGAGAATCGCTATGCAATCCTGTCCGTTGGTGCATGATGAGATCAGAGATGTGTAGTGTCTAGATCCTTCTTGTTCTCTCTTTAAATATGAAGCATTGTATCTGAAGAACGTTAAGAAAATAAAGTTATAAGTTTCAAGCAACAAATCTCTCTCTTTTCACTGATATCCTTCAAAATTCTCTTGTAGAGCTTTCCAAAGATCTCGAATGTCTTTTATTCTTGCATAAAAGATCTGAGTTGACAAATTTAATCGGAAAATTCACTATGCTAGTATTTTCTAGTTTATTTTCACAAAAACTCTTAATGAAGAAATAACATAAAAAGTTTTTTTACCCAAAAAGTTTTATTGAAGAGTAAATACATTTTTGGGGGTACAGTTTAAAATTTAAAAAAATAAAAAGTAAATATTAAATTTTTTTTTTTTTTAAAAAAATAAATAGTTTTAAAAAGCAATTTTGAATTTCAAAAATAAAATTTGAAAAAAATAATTATAAAAAATTATAGAAGTTCGAATTTGAAAAACATATCATTCAAAATTATATTTTACAAAAGAAAAATTATTTAGTATTTATTTATATTAATATATCTATAAAGTAAATGGTATAGTGGTTGGGGGGAATTTTTACCACATTGTTGGTATCACTATTTTTGTTTACATTCACTAAAGTGATATTTTCAAATATATATTCTTCGTTAAGAGGCAAAAGACTCGTATACTCTTGTTCTATATATAATAAATAATTATTTAATAAATAATTTTTATATGTTTTTGAATTATACTTTTTAGATTCAAATTATTTATAAAAAAAACTGAATTTTTTTCGAATTTGTTTTTTCAAAGTTTTTTTTTGAAATTCAAAAATTCCTTCGGAAACTATTTTTAAAAACTTATTTTTTTAATTACTGATTTATATAATTATTAGAATATTAAACTCCACTTCCATATCCTACCTCTCAATTCCAAGCTCTAAGTATATTTTAGTTAATCAGAGGGTTTTGAGTCTATTTTTCTCTTCTTAAAAGTGAGAATAAAATTGATTAAGATAAACATGAAAAGTAGTATTACTAATGTAGTATTTTTGGTAATTTTCCATGGTTTTTTGCCTCTTTAATAAACTTTTGGTCGTTTTTTATTCGATGACTTCTTGTGACAAAAACTTGAAAATAGAACCCTTGAAAGAATTGCCTATTTTAAAAAAAAAAATATCTGGACTTATCTTTTTTTTGACACTAATTGGATCTTGTGATCCAATATGATTATCTTCTGCAGGCGTTTAAATATTTTCTGAACCAATTTTTTCTATTGTGGCCTTTTTCATAATCTCCCGTTTCTTCGCGATTTGTTTCGTTCTATTCAAACTTAATTATACTTTTAACAATTTTTTTGTTTAAATCAGATTTTGTGATTGATCACATCCATAACCGCTTTACAGATTCTTCGATAGACTGTAAAATTCGTTAGGGTTCGAAAATGGGGCCGGAATCGCGATCGACGCCGATATCAGCATCGTCGCCGGCTTCGTCTTCCTCCTCGCCGAGCGGGAAACGAACAAGAGATCCAGAAGACGAGGTCTATCTCGATAACCTCCGCTCCCAGAAACGTTATCTCAGCGAGGTTTGCCTCTGTAATTCAATTGATTCCCTATGGATGCTGTTGGTCGCCGTCTTTAGTTGCTAATTGTATTGATTCTGAGTTTGATTTTGCAATCGGCTTCTATTGATGATTTTGGCTAATCATCATCATTACCTTCCTCTGTAGATAATGGCTTGCAGTTTAAACGGACTAACCGTCGGGGACTCAGTCTCCGTCAACATGTTAGACTCTCCTACTCGCTCTGAGACCTTTCTTTATCCCAACAACCACAGGTCTGTTCATGCTCATCTTCTTCTTGAATGTTTAAGTATTAACATGTGATTATATATTATATAGTTGAATGATCTTTTTTAAATGTGGTGTTTTGTAAAATGCCAAGGAAGCAAGTTGAGTATCTCAACAAGCCTTGATTTTTAAGTTTTAAGATTGTCTATACATTATTATCTCTAATGAGGAGCTTTATTCATATGTTGGTGATAACAACAGGGATGACTTGCCATTACAATACTCTCCCATGTCTGAAGACTCCGACGAATCCAGGTTCTGCGAGGACCCAATAACGAGCACTAGCTCATCGCAACCCGAGAGCCGTCCCACTAGTCCTGTTTCACCTTACCGATACCAAAGACCTTTTACTTCAACAGTCTCATACCATTCATCAGTTTCACATACATGCCCTGCTTCCATGAGCACCAATGCAGCAACTACTACTAGTACTCCACAGTCTCGCCAAAGAGGTTCGGATACAGAAGGAAGGTTTCCGTCGTCGCCTAGCGATATCTGCCATTCGAGTGACTTGAGAAGGACCGCTCTACTCAGGTCTGTTCAGATGAGAACACAGCCTTGTGGTTATGCTTCAAGTTCTGGGACGAGCAATGTTGACGGCGGCGAAGAGAGGATGTGCTTTAAGTCTATGGAAGAAGATAACAGAGGGGAAGATGTCTCTTACACTGAAGTCTCTGGTAAGAGCAAGTCTTGTAAAGCATTGGACATGAGACTATGTGAAAGATGATGAAATACAATAAGTCTCGAATCTCAAAAGACGATTTCTTCTACTTAACCACATTATATATTATACGTTGTGGATTGCAATGAAGAACACTCCGTTAAAGCTCTCATGTTTCTATCAATGCATTTGGTTGTGGATCCTTTCATCTTCAATCTCATGAAAGATCTTTCACTAAAGTTTCTCGTCTGTCTCATTGCATAGTTACTTTAGTTAGGCTTTGGTCGTTTGGTCTGGTGGTGGATGTGGTTGAGATGAGAAGCTGTCATCACTCATAACAGAAATTAGAAATCTTGTGGGGTATATTCAATCTAATATTTGAGTGATTTGATTTTTAATGGGGTTTTAGATGATTTCAATATGCTGCAGAGATTTAGATGATTTTTGTTAAACCATTCTAGAATATCATCTAAAAATCATGAGATTTGGATTTTAATTTTTTTTAACTAAGAAACTTGATCAAATACCCTTCAAAGAAATAAGGAGAGAAGCTTGTAGAACCGTTAATTTTTTTTTTTAAGTCCATTTATGATACTTATATAATAAAAAGTAAAAACCCACCAAAACTAAAGACGTAAATACTAAAAATTGTTTCTCAAAAGGCGTAGTATAGAAATTATGAAATAAAGAGGGAAAAAAATACAGAATCCCATTGTGCCCAGTTTCAACTCAACAGAGACACACATTGCAATTCATTTATTAGAACCATACAGGAACAGCAGATCATTTTGAAACCAAACCAGGAAAGTTCATCTGCTTGAATGCCAAAGTAGAGGAAACAGAGTATTGATGTTCAGTAGGTCAGAGAGACAATAGTTGATGATTAGAACAAATAGGGTATGGAGTCATGGAGGTAGAGTCATTATTCAGTTGGTGAGGGAGACAATAGTTGATGGTTATAGGGTATGGAGAAGATGCTTTGTTCATTAGGGCAGAGAGACAGTAGAACAAATAGGGTCTCTCTGTTGAATGATGCCTATTTGTTCTCAAACCAAAAGAGACATAAAACGTGGGAAATGAGAAGATGAAACAAGTTTAGGACTTACTGTTAGCTTGGTTAGATAAAAGTTTTGTGTTTGCTTGATATTTTAGTCTAAAGTCCAGAACTAGAAGTATGGGTAAGGAGTGGAGAAAACAGAGATTACTATGCTGTTTTTCTTGTATAAATATGTGATATGAGATGTTGTGTAATGTATGGGAAAAAAATCAGTTTCTCCATCTACTTCATTCTAATCTTTCTAACTCTAAAAATGTTTTCCCTCGTTCTCGAACAACAACACAAAAACAGAGCGAACAACAAAGTGATGAAGACGGCCTGAAATTTTCTGCAGTACAACGCTGTATCAGAGCCCCTGCTGATCCTTGGAGCCTTGTTGAACAAGACGGAATATACTCTTAAGCATATCCATTCCAAGATTTCACCGACATTGTATTAGACATATACAATGTTGGAGAAGTCCGATGTTTATAGCTTTGGAATGGCTATGCGTAAGAGTATATTTTATTACTGAGCAGCAAATTATCAATCACACTGTGGCGGTAGTCTCTCGGCTTTGTAAGAGTAACTACTCATATGATTATAATATTGATACTTTTCTAATAACAAGTCATTAAAAAGAAACGCATGTGGTATATTTATAATATAACATTCACCGAGTGTACGCAATTGCCTCTCAACAGTATCGTCCAGTGTTTGAAAAAAAATTGAGATGATCCTGTACAGATACTTAGCGTAGTAATAGTTCGTTACTTGTGGTTGAGAAAAAAATCGGCTATCCAGCTTTTTAACATTACCACCAACGGATCCGTGTTTGGTCTATTCGCGGCTCCATCTTGGACACAGCAAAGTTCAATCTTGTATTGCATACAATGGACTTGATTGTGTACAAGATAAGGCTGAGAATAAGCCGAGCAGGGACGTGTCGGTGATAATGCTCAAAAGCAGGACGGCAGAAATTCCTCGACCACAAGAATATTACAACACTAAGTTTCTCAGTGAAGAAGCTGCTGCAGCGTCGTCTCTTCTGTTAAGATTGTTTTTCACTTAATTAATTAATTATCATCTCCATTACCATTACTTTCCTCAGTAGATAATGGTCTGTTTTGTCATCTTCTTCTTCACATCATGTTTGCATAAAGTTTTGCAAATAGATGTGAGTATATATAGTTGAATGGTCTTAAAGTGGATGTGTAAAATGCATAAATCAAGTAGAGAACAACCCCTGAGCTTGAGTTTTTCTTTCATTCTTTTAAGCTTTTTTTTTTACATAAATCCAATGTTTCATTTGGCTATGTTCAGGATCACCCCTGCTTCAACCTGATGAGAGATCTGTCCCTAAGGTTTCGTGTCTGTCTCATTGCATAGTTACTTTAGTGAGCTGTTGGTCGTTTGATGGATGTAGTTGAGATGAGTCGTGAGTTCGTTAGTTTTGTTAACGGGTAATATCACTTTGGTCTTTGATATAAAACGCACCGTATTGCTCAGGGAGAATTTTGGGTGACTAGGTTTCTCTTTTCCTCGTCAAGACAACACCGGAGCCGTCTTCAGCGGTTTGATGCATGAGGTAATGTTTTTTCACGACGTATTCTGCGTCGTCAGTGGAGGCTACACAACAGTCTTCTCAAGGTCAAAAGGACTGGAAATTATAAAGCTGGTAACACAACATTTGTTCTATTGTCTGCATATAACAAAGCTTTCTGCAAGCATAATCATGTTTAACTGAGTAAAAACCAAAAAAATTACAGGTCTTAGATTCCTTCTTTTAAGTGGTTGCAAAGTCTGAAGACGAAACCATAAACACATCAACGTCTTGCTGTTCTTCTGGCTACAAAGAATCTCTCTCTGATTGAGATTAATTCCTTTCTGGCTTCACTCGCTGCCAAACGGTTCATCGGATATTCTTCACAACACCTATATCCCAATTCCAAAACCAGTGTCAAGCATTCATCAAGAGGGAAACCAACTGTGAGACCGCTATTCAGAATCGAATTGTCTGCAATTTCCAACACCTTCTCTGGCAACGCCAAATTGGTGTAGCTACGTAGAGTAACGTTTCCCTCAAATAACTCATCTGTTGGTCGTTTGCCAGTGAACATTTCCAAAAGAAGAACACCAAAGCTATACACATCACCATATATTGATGGTTGTCCTCCCATTCCATATTCTGCACCATAATTCACAGAAACAGTACAATCATTTTCTTCACTCATATAATACTGATGTGTGATATAGTTTACCTGGTGCGGCATAGCCAATGGTTCCTCTGACCCCGGCCGAGCTTAGTTGGTTGAATAAAGACTCCTTGTCAAACTTCATGAGCAGTCGAGCAATGCCAAAGTCGCTAACATGGGCAGTCAGATCATTGTCTAGGAGGACGTTGCTCGGCTTGAGATCGCAATGAGTTATAGGTTCATGGCAATAAACATGAAGATATTCCAAAACAGAAATCACTTCTATAGCAATGTTGAGCCTTTCAAAGAGGGTCAAGGTTCTTGTGGGCCTACGAATCTCTTCCATTTCCTCAGGGTGCAGCCACATATCTAGACTTCCATTTGGCATAAACTCATAGATAAGAGCTCTGAAATCATTTCCTTGAAAATCAATACTCGAACAAGCCGTCAGTAGTTTCACAAGATTACGATGCCTTATGTCTTTGAGGGATTCACATTCTGTCATAAAGCTCTTCATAGCTCCACGTCTCTGCAGGTTTAGAACTTTCACTGCAACAACCTTGCTCTCTGTTGGAAGAAATGCCTTGAACACTGTACCAAAACTGCCTGATCCAATCAAATTTCTGGAAGAGAAGCCGTCCGTTGCATTTCGGAGATTTGCATAACTTATTTTTTCGTGGAAAACCTCCAGTTTGGAAGAAGTTGAATTATTGGTCTGCTGGTTCTTCTTTCCTTTTCTGAACCAACGTAGAGAAATATAAGCTATGAACACCATCAAAAGTAAAGCTATGCCTACGCTTACCCCAATGGAAACTTTCTTCGAAAGAGATAAATGGGTAGTAGTCTCCATTGGTTGTGTTTGCACAATACATGGCTTCAGTTTCAGTTCCTTGATGCCTCCACATAGATCCTTGTTTCCAAATACTGTAACTACAGTAGCATTCTGAAATTTTCCTTCTGTTGGCACCTTTCCCTCGAAATTGTTAATGGATAGATTAAGATACTCCAAGGAAGAAAAGTTTGCAAAATATCCAGGTATACTTCCAGAGAGATTATTGCTCGAGAAATCAAGTCTTTTAGCACCCATCAACCTTTTTATATTTGGAATATCACCGTCAAAAGAATTTCCTTGTAGATAAAGATTCTCCACTGAGAGACAATCTCCCAAGACTTGAGGGAGTTGCCCGGATAATTTATTATGCGCAACAGACAGTGTGCAAAGACGTTCAAGTGGTTTAATATACTTTGGCAGAGAGCCTGTCAAGGAATTATCTGATAAGTTGAGGGAAACAAGGCACTGAATTTGCATAATCTCCTGAGGTATAGTACCATTCAACTTATTAGACCCAATCAACAAATATAACATGTATTTGCACTTACCAAGAGCCGGAGGAAGGGTTCCTTCAAAGCTGTTGTAGGACAAATAGAGTTCTTCTAACCGAGTGATGTTGCCTATTGAAGAAGGTATCTCTCCTGACATCCTATTTGACCTGAGTCTTAATATCACCAATCTAAAAAGCTTTCCAATGGAACTTGGTAATGGTCCAGTCAACAAGTTTTCGTGTAACAAAAGTTCTTGTAGGCTGATGAGATTCCCAATGTCATAAGGAATAGTTCCAGAGATGAAATTTTTTCCAAGGTTTAATTGCCGGAGGTTGGTGGACAGGTTGGTAACAGAGGTAGGCAAGTCACCTCCAAGCCTATTTCCATAAACATCTAACGTATGAAGTTGGGTACAATTTGTCAAAGCCTTAAGAAATCCAAGATCTCCAGAAGAGTAACTTCCCAAAGAATTACTGTTGAGTGCCATATCTTGCAAACTCTTTAGTTTCCCAAAGCTCGAAGAAATGATTCCTACCATTTTGTTATCCTCGATTCTTAAGAGTTGAAGATTTGAGATATTTGAAAGTGTTGTTGGGTTGGGTCCTGTGAAATTGTTATCTCCCATACTTAATTCTCGAAGATTTGGTAGTAGGTTACCAAAATCAGGCTTTAAGCTTCCCGAAAAACCATTACTAAACATGTTCAAGTGCTCAAGCGTGGAAAAGTTGTAGATGGAGGGAGGAAAAACGCCTGAGAATTTGTTCATTCCTAATTCAAGATACACCAACTTAGTCAATTTAGCTAGATCATCAGGAATTCCTCCTTCTATTTCGTTCACTGAAAAGCCTACTCGCATGAGTGATGTCAAGTTCCCTAGATAAGCAGGGAGTTTCCCTCTCAAGTTGTTATAACCAAGACGTAAAGTTTCAAGCTCCGCCAATGATCCTAGCTCTGAAGGAACACCTCCTCCAAGATTGTTTTTAAATAAAATAAGGGCCACCAATCTAGAGCAGTTAAATAGATTTACTGGAAGCTCTCCTCCGAGAAAATTAATGCTCATATTCAAGTACTTGAGTCTAAACAAGTTCCCAACCTGGTAAGGGATAGTTCCACCGATAGAGTTATCAGAGAGATTAAGTGATACGAGGAAGGAAAGATTACCAATAGATGGTGATATCACTCCCCTTAACTGCCTTCCTCCAAGTTCCAAACGGGTAACTCTCTTGTTTTTGAGGTCGCATGTAACCCCTTCCCAACTACAGAGAGGGGATGAGTTATTCCATGAGGACAAAAGATCTTGTTTGTCTTCAGAAACTTGAGATTTGAAGTCGAGCAATGCTTTCCTATCAGTTTCATTGGTAAAACCGTATGCTTCAAGTAACATGAGAGCATTGAAAGAAAATAAAATAAACAATCTCATGCTTCTCTTTTTCTTTTCTTTTTGGTTAAAACCTTTTCGTGCTGGAAAGTGAATGTATGAGACGAAGCAAATGCAAAATTTCTTTTATCTTATTGTTGTAGTTAATATGCAGGCAGCATAGAAGATATTCAGTGGCTCACAACCACATATAGAAAACTGCAAGACTTCTGAAAAGTCCTGTGGACTTGTCGTCGTCGTCATGAACCTCCTTGTCGTCTGAGTCAAGTATTGACTAGTCTCGTGTCTTATTATTTCCCCAAAATAAGTTTATTATTTATTATTCCCAAATTGTTTATTTGCAAGTAGTAAAATTTCTAAGAGATCATTAACATCATGTATGTCTCAAACAATTGTTCTGGATTTATTGGCATCTTTTTTTTGGGCAAACCTTTAGATCATGAAAAAAAGAAAGATCATCCAAGAACGTTTTGAACATTTTGTCCAAGATGATTTGAATCTTGAACATTAGATCATCTTGAACATTTTGTCCAGGATGATTTGAATCTAAATAAAGGTCCACCAATCAAGAACAGTTAAATAGGTGATGCAGCATCATAATGCCTTGCACGCCAAATTACGTAATTGGAAAATGAGACAGATGGGATTCGGTGAAAAATGGATAAGCTGGATTATGCATGATCTGTGTTTCAACAGTTACCTTTTCAGTCTTGATTAATGGATAACCTAGAGGATATGTCACACTAGAGAGAGAAATTAGTCAAGGTGATCCATTATCTCCCTATTTATTTATTCTATGTGCTCAGGTTCTCTCACACATGATGAACAGAGCTGTGGCTGAGAAGAAAATGCAGGGCCTAAAAATCAGTACTCATAGTCCTTCAGGCAATCATTTATTGTTTGCCGATGACTCCTTGTTCTTTACCTTGGCTAACCCCAAGAATGGTAGAGCAATAAAGAAGATACTGCAACAATATGAATCATTATCAGGACAAGCAGTTAACCTCTCCAAGTCTTTAATCACTTTTGTGAGTCGAGTTATAGATCGTGTTAAGACACAAATGAGACACTTACTCGGAATCCACAACGAAGGTAGAGGAGGAAAATATTTTGGTATACCCAAAAAGTTTGGGAGGAAAAAATCAGAGATGTTTGAGTATGTAACAGAAAAGTACGTCAAAAACACAAGGTTGGCATCAAAAATTTCTCTCGCCAGGAGCTAAAGAAATTATAATTAACTCTATTGTTACTGATATGCCGGTGTATCCGACGAATAACGACATCAACAACATTCTTGCAAAATTTTGGTGGGGGAAAAGGAGATGGAACAAATGGAATGCATTGATTTCCATGGAACAGAATGAGTCTCCAAAAAAAAAAGGTGGAATGGGATTCAAAGATATTGAAAAATTTAATAGCAAACAGTAGCAATATTGGTTGTAACAAGGTTTTTGATGTGAATAAATTTAAAATTCATTCGAAAAAAAAAAATCAATAATGCATTACTTGGGAAACAAGTATAGAGAATACTTGAGAAGCAAACTGTCTGATGGCAATAAACGGTTCTTATGACATTATACACATTATATGTATATATATATATATATGTTATGGAGTGCAATGAAGAACACTCCATTAAAGCTCTCATATGTCTATCAATGCATTGGTTGTGGATCCTTTCATCTTCAATCTCATGGAAGATCGTTCACTAAAGTTTCTTTTCTGTCTCATTGCATGGTTAGTTTAGTTAGGCATTGATCGTTTGGTGGATGTGGTTGAGACGAGAAGCCGACATCACTCACTCTTAGAACATAAATCCAAAAGAGATAAGAAGACAAGCTTAAAGAACCGTTTATTAAAAAAAAAAGATCTATGGACATCTCCATTCCCACTCCATATTTTACTCCATTTGTAGAGTAAAATATGGAATGGGGATGGAGATGCTCTTATTATCTTGTTTATATAACCATTTAAAAATCATTCGAAAAAAAAAAAATCAATAATGCATTACTTGGGAAACAAGTATAGAGAATACTTGAGAAGCAAACTGTCTGATGGCAATAAACGGTTCTTATGACATTATACACATTATATGTATATATATATATATATATGTTATGGAGTGCAATGAAGAACACTCCATTAAAGCTCTCATATGTCTATCAATGCATTGGTTGTGGATCCTTTCATCTTCAATCTCATGGAAGATCGTTCACTAAAGTTTCTTTTCTGTCTCATTGCATGGTTAGTTTAGTTAGGCATTGATCGTTTGGTGGATGTGGTTGAGACGAGAAGCCGACATCACTCACTCTTAGAACAGAAATCCAAAAGAGATAAGAAGACAAGCTTAAAGAACCGTTTATTAAAAAAAAAAGATCTATGGACATCTCCATTCCCACTCCATAGAGTAAAATATGGAATGGGGATGGAGATGCTCTTATTATCTTGTTTATATAACCATTTAAAAATCATTTTTGTAATCAGATTTTTTAAGACAACACCCTTTCTTACCATCAGCCAAATATTATTTACTAAGATCACACAAACTTATATACTAAAGATCAGTTACAAAAAGAAAAGAACTCATAGATATACTACTAAGAGCATCTTTAATGTATTACTCCATAATTTACTCCAAAATAATGCAATTTCAAAATGGAGCAGAGTTTTAATCCAATGTATTACTCCAGTTTTTACTCCAAAAATAATATTTTTTAAAGTTCAACACCTTATACTTTTAAAAATTTACCAATTAACCCCAACTATTTCATGTTTACAAAAATTTCTTAAAATATAATTGATTTGAATTAAACATTTTTATTAAAAAATACAGAAATCATAAACATAAATAAAAGACAATATATAAGTTGGTTCATTAATGAACATTAGAATATTTTTCCCACAAATACAGAAACAGCAGATAATTTTGAAACCAAACCAGGAAAGTGGACCCTTCTGCTTGAATACCAAAGTAGTTGAGGAAACAGGGTAATAATGTTCACTAGGGGACAGTTGATGGTTAGAAGAAATAGGGTATGGAGATAGAGGCATTGCTCAGTAGGTCAGATAGACAATAGTTGATGGTTGAAAACAGATAGGGTATGGAGATAGATGCTTTATTCATTAGGGCAGAGAGACAGTTGAATGATGCCTATTTGTTCTCAAACCAAAAGGCATAAAACGAGGGAGCTGAGAAGATCTAACAAGTGAATGGAGTTGCTAGAACTTACGGTTGGCTTGGTTAAGATAAAACATAAAAGTCTTTGTGTTTGCTTGATATTTTAGTCTAAAAGTCTAGAACTAGATGTATGGGTAAGGAGTGGAGAAAGCAGAGATTACCATGCTGTTTTCCTTGTATAAATATGTGATATGAGATGTTGTGTAATGTACTGGGAAAAAATCAGTTTCTCCATCTACTTCATTCTAAGCTTTCTAAATCTAAAAACGTTTTCCCTTATTCTTGAACAAGAAAACAGGGTGAATAACAAAGTGATGAAGACGGCCTGCAGTTTTCTGCAGTTTACAACATGGTATCAGAGCCCCTGCTGATTCTTGGAGCCTTGTTGAACAAGACGGAATATACTCTTAGGCATATCCACCCCGAAGCTAAATATATCTGACTTATCTGACATTGTATTAGACATATACAATGTCTTATATAATGTTGGAGAAGTCCGATATTTATAGCTTTGGGATGGATATGCTTAAGAGTTAAGAACTTAAGACCATTACAGAGCAGCAAATTATCAATCACACGGTGCCGGTAGTCTTCTCTTCTCGGCTTTGTAAGACTAACTACTCATATCATTACAATATTGACATCTTTCTAATAAAAAATCATTAAAAAGAACGCATTTGGTATATTTATAATACAACATGCATGGAGTGAACTGTGAATGCAACTGCCTTTCAAATAGTATCGTCCAGTGTTTGAAAAATTGAGATGATTGTGTACAGAAACTTAGCGTAGTAATAGTTCGTTACTTGTGGTTGAGAAAAATTCGGCTATGCTGCTTTCTAACATTACCACCAACGGGTCCGTGTTTAGTATATTCGTTGCCTCATCTTGGACACAACAAAGATCAATCTGTATTCATACAATGGACTTGGTTGTGTACAAGATAAAGCTGAGAATAAACCAAGCAGGGAGGTGTTGGTGGTAATGCTCAGAAGCAGGATGGTAGAAATTCCTCGACCACGAGAACATAAATATTAGAACGCTAAGTTTCTCAGTGAAAAGCTGCTGCAGCGTTGTCTCTTCTGTTTTTTTTTTTTTTTTTTTACATCAAGTTGTCTCTTCTGTTAAGATTGTTTTTCACTTAATTAGTCAAAAAACGTATCTCCATTACCATTACTTTCCTCAGTAGATGATGGTCTGTTTTGTTACCATTACTTTCCTCAGTAGATGATGGTCTGTTTTGTCATCTTCTTCTTCACATCATGTTTGCAAATAGATGTGATTATATATTGTTGAATGGTCTTAAAGTGGAGGTGTAAAATGCCCAAATTAAGTATATAACATAGGGATGACTTTCCACATTATAATATGTTGTGGAATGCAAAGAAGAACACTCCATTGAAGCTCTCATAGGTCTATCAAAGCATTGGGTGTGGAACCTCCTTTTATCTTCAATCTGACGGAACACCTCTCACTAACGTTTCTTGTCTTATTGCATAGTTCGTTTAGTTAAGCTTTGGTTGTTTGGTGAATGTGGTTGAGATGAGAAGCCATCATGAGACTCCTAGAACAAAAATCCAAAAGATAATAAGGAGACAAGCTTATAGAACCGTTTATTAGAAAAGAAAAAAAAAGATCCATTTACGATCTTGTTTATATGACCATTTAAAAAATCATATTGACAGTCAGATTTTTTTAGACACTAGCCTTTCTATAATATAAGTAAAATATTATTTACCAGAGAGCACACAAACTTATACACTAAAGATCAGTTACCATTGTGGAGCCGACAAATAACTTCATTTGAATCCAACTAACTCGGCCAAGGTGGTTTCCGAGTCCTTTACAAGGTAAGAAACTATATAATCTTAGTTCCAAATTACTAGAACCAGTTAAAATGTATACACAGAAAAGGTTGATTCGTTTGATACATTTATCAAAGTGCCCAAATCTCGGAGTTTAAATGAGCTCCGTTTTGCTCTGTTTCTACGCCCTCTGTTCTTTTGTCGTTTTGCTGCGACGCTGCGATGGTGGTTACTCTCCGTCGTTCACGCCGAACTGGTCGCTTCACACATGCTGGTAGCTCGAATCCACAACGCGGTGGTTCCGCATCTCCTCTTGATGCTGTTGCTGCTCCTCTCGTTCCGGATTCAGTTTCTCTCTCCACCGTGATGAACCCAGATAGCGTTCACTCGCCGCTGTATCTTCATCATGCTGATCACCCCGGGTTGATGATCATTTCCATTACCTTGTACGGTTCAAACTACACCCAGTGGTGCTCTGCGATGAAGATTGCCCTCGATGCAAAGAACAAAATCGCGTTCGTTGATGGGTCTGTCCCACGCCCTGCTTCCGCTTCTCCCCTCTTTGCAATAGCATGGTAAAGTCGTGGCTCCTTAACTCTGTCTCTCCGCAAATCTATGGCAGTATCTTGTCGTTTGATGATGCGACTGAGATATGGGTTGATCTTCACAACTGTTTTCACAAGACGAACCTACCACGTACTTTCCAGTTGATACAGCAGATACAAGATCTTCGAGAGGGTTCTCTGGATCTATCCAGTTACTACACGACTCTTAAAACGCTTTGGGATAACTTAGATGGCACGGAATCTCCTGAGACTTGTCTCTGTTGCAATACAACAAGCTGCCTTAGCCAACGTGCTGCCAAAGCAAAGATTGAGCGAGGTAGAATCATCAAGTTCTTAGCAGGCCTAAATGAGAAATATTCTATCATTCGCAGTCAGATTCTCATGAAGAAGCCTCTCCCTGATCTTGCTGAGATTTGCAACATCTTAGACCAAGATGATAGCCAACGACAGTTTAACTCTGTCATTGCACCTAATGCGTTTCAAGTTAGTCATGGTGCTCCTCAGTCTACAATGACTGCACCTCCTACTTCCAACTCATCTGGTGATTCAAGCGTCTCAACGCCAACCTCGGTGAACGCTTTTCAGAGGAAGCCTGGAGCTGTATGTTCTCATTGTGGGAACACTGGTCATGTTATTGACCGATGCTACAAGCTGCACGGCTATCCCGTTTGCTGGAAGAAAGGAAAATGGAACACTGATAAGCCTTCCCAACCAAAGCCTCCTGCAGTTGCAGCTAACGTCACCACTCAGGAAGCCTCTCCAGTTGTTTCAGGCCTTGACAACCTCGTTGGAAAGCTGAAAAAAGATCAAATTCAGAACTTTATTGCTTACTTCAGTTCTCAGCTTCAGCTCCAACCTGATCACGGTGCTTCCAATGCTTCCACATCTCAGTCTCCTAACCAGTCGGGTATATCTTTCTCCTCTTCAATTTTCAGTTTTGTTGGGATTCTCAGTGTCACTCAATGTGCCACTGATAAGCACACATGGATCGTAGATTCTGGTGCCACTCACCATGTTTCTCACCAACGTGATGCTTTTCATAACCTTGATACTTCCGTTGAACATCAAGTGAATCTTCCTAATGGTTCAACACTGAAAGTTAGTGGACTCGGTCAGATAAATATCGATGATTCCTTGATCCTTCAGAATGTTCTGTATATTCCAGAATTCAGACTTAATCTGCTAAGTGTCAGTTCTTTGACTTCTGATATTGGAGCTCAAGTGACGTTTGATTCTGGTTCTTTCACTATACAGGATCCTATCAGGGGATCGATGATTGGAAGAGGTAAACGGATTGCGAAGCTATACGTCCTGGATGTTGCTGATACAAGCTCTGCAGCTCCTGCTTCTTCTTCTCCTTTTACTAATGCTGTTGTTGATGCTTCTGTTTGGCACCAACGTTTTGGCCATAGTTCTTTTGAGTGTATAGACCTTCTTTCTGATGTACTTGGATTTTCAAAGACAAAGAATAAAGGATTATTGCATTGTGACATTTGTCATCGTGCTAAACAAAAGAAACTGACTTACCACTTACATCCTAAGCTGTGCTCTAAACCTTTTGAACTACTTCACATCGATGTCTGGGGGCCGTTTTCTGAACCTACACAGGAAGGGTTTAGATACTTTCTCACCATAGTTGACGACCACACACGCGTTACTTGGGTCTACCTTCTGAAACTGAAGAGCGATGTTCTTACTGTCTTCCCAGAGTTTATCAAGATGGAAGAGACACAGTTTGATGCCAAGATCAAATCAGTACAAGCAGACAATGCTCCTGAGCTGCGTTTCGACGCACTCTATAAGGAAAATGGAATCATTCCTTACCATTCTTGCCCAGAGACTCCTGAGCAGAATTCTGTCGTGGAGCGCAAGCATCAACACCTCCTCAACGTGGCCAGAGCAATTCTATTTCAATCTGGTGTGCCTCTCAGTCACTGGGGGGATTGTGTTCTCACAGTTGTGTTCTTCATCAACAGAACACCCTCTCCTGTTAATGGCAACAAGACGCCTTTTGAGATGCTAACAACCAAACTGCCGGATTATGCTAATCTCAAAACGTTTGGATGTTTATGTTATGCAAGCACTTCTCCTAAGGGTCGTCACAAGTTTCAGGACAGAGCAAGAGTCTGTATCTTCCTTGGGTACCCATCAGGCTATAAAGGTTACAAACTACTTGATATTCAAAGTCATGAAACCTTTATTTCTAGAAATGTGGTCTTCCATGAGAACCTCTTCCCCTTTTTTCAACCTCATACTACTGAGCGTCAAGCAGAGTTCTTTCCTCAGTTATATACAGAGCCTGAGATTCCTACTACCTCTTCCCCTAGTACTGGTCCTTCTTTGGCTCCAGATCAACAGCCCTCTACACGCAGAGTCTCTAAGCCTCCTCGCTACTTGCAGGATTATGATTGCCAGTCCATCAACTCTTGCACTGAGCATCCTATATCCAACTTCCTGTCATATGACGGCTTATCTGATCCTTATCGGATCTTCATTAATGCTGTCAATAGCATTCCTGAACCACGTAACTTTGCACAAGCAAGCAAGTTGAAAGAGTGGTGTGATGCTATGGGAATTGAGATTACTGCTCTTGAGGAGAACAACACTTGGCTCGTGTGTTCTTTACCTGAAGGAAAACGAGCTGTGGGTTGCAAA
Organism: Brassica juncea; assembly: GCA_018703725.1. Classification (NCBI taxonomy): domain Eukaryota; kingdom Viridiplantae; phylum Streptophyta; class Magnoliopsida; order Brassicales; family Brassicaceae; genus Brassica; species Brassica juncea. The sequence continues at coordinate 45,339,573 of CM031942.1, read as the reverse complement.
TGGGTATTCAAAGTCAAGTTAAATGCAGACGGTACTCTTGAGCGCTACAAAGCTAGGCTAGTCGCCAAAGGTTACACTCAACAAGAAGGAATTGACTATGTTGAGACCTTCTCTCCTGTCGCTAAGCTCTCCACTGTCAAGCTTCTTCTAGCTATTGCTGCTGCAAAGAATTGGTCTATGTCTCAACTTGACATTTCAAACGCCTTCCTAAACGGGGACTTGGATGAGGAGATTTACATGGAACTACCTCCAGGTTACTCACCAAGACAGGGGGAATCTTTTCCTCCTAATTCTGTTTGCAACTTAAAGAAGTCCCTATATGGGTTCAAACAAGCATCACGTCAATGGTTTTTGAAGTTCTCTGAGACGTTGCTGCAGTTGGGGTTCAAGGTCTCTTCTGGTGATCACACTCTGTTTCTTAAACACACTGGAGATGCATATATGGCAGTCTTGGTGTACGTTGATGACATCATCATCGCAAGCAGTTGTGAGAAAGCAACAGAGTTACTCAAAACAGCTCTTCACGCCTCATTTAAACTCCGAGATTTGGGCACTTTGAGGTATTTTCTTGGACTAGAGATTGCTCGTTCAACTGCAGGCATCTCTATTTGCCAACGCAAGTACACACTTGACTTGCTGACTGATACTGGTTTACTTGGATGCAAGCCCTCATCCATCCCAATGGATCCCAGTGTCAAGTTATCTATTGAAGACGGTGAACTTTTGCCAAATGCAGAAATGTATCGACGTCTTGTTGGGAAGCTTTTATATATGACATTCACTCGGCCAGATATTACCTTTGCAGTTCACAAACTATGTCAATTTACTTCCTCTCCTCGAGCCCCACATCTCCAAGCTGCTTACAAAGTACTACATTACCTCAAGGGCACCGTAGGTTTGGGTCTCTTCTACTCTTCTCAGTCAGACCTCAAACTCTCTGCTTTTGCCGATGCCGATTGGGGCTCATGTCCTGATAGTCGTCAGAGCGTGTCTGGTTTATGCGTCTTCATTGGTTCTTCACTTATCAATTGGAGGTCTAATAAACAAGCCACTGTCTCGAGCTCTTCCGCAGAATCAGAGTATCGTGCAATGTCTGAAGCAGCTAAGGAGATGATTTGGTTTCGAAATATGATGGAAGATCTTTGGATAGAGATTCGGGAAGCTGCACCTCTGTACTGCGACAACACTGCTGCTATACACATAGCTAACAACGCGGTTTTCCACGAAAGAACCAAGCATGTGGAGCGTGATTGTCACATTGTCAGAGAATGGATTAAGAAAGGTCTGGTTCGAACACTTCATGTCAGAACTGGAAATCAGCTTGCGGATATACTTACTAAACCTCTGTATCCTTCATCTTTCCGACATCTTATGAGCAAGATGGAGTTCATTAACATATACGCTCCATCTTGAAGGGGAATATTGGTTATAGTCGGTTAGATTCGGTACATTGTATACGGTTTAATTGTATATTTGATTTAACTCAATAACCGGTTTGTTCCGGGTAAGCTGTAAACATGTATATATCGTGTGTTGATCACACTTTATTAAATAACAGAAAAGCATTCCTTTACTCTCTCTCTTTCTCTCCTTTGTCATCTTGTGCTCTTCGTCCTCCATGAATGACGTAAGGAGATCTTTCTCTTCTGTTCATCTTTAACACTAATAGTTTCCAAGTCCTTTACAAGGTAAGAAACTATATAATCTTAGTTCCAAATTACTAGAACCAGTTACACAGAAAAGGTTGATTCGTTTGATACATTTATCATATAGCAGAAAAACAGGCATGGAGAACATGAAATTTGTGATGGAGAAATACACTGGGTTACAAAGGTTGTAACTTGTAATCATAGCTCCGTGACTCACAAGTAACATGCAAAAGCTGAGCTTCTTCCTCTTCGGTCTTCACTCCTCAGCACTAAGCTGGAGCTTATTAAATGACCTTTCTGCCCATGTGTTTGTATTGTAGAGCACGTGCTTGTCAAGTGCATACCCAGGTTTGCAAACGTACTCCACAATGTAATCCGCGAGGACACAAGGGATCTCGTTGCGTATGAACTCCTGTATCCAGACGTCATCACGCGGCATCCCAGGGCTTATCAACGCAAAATCAGTGTTCTGATTCAAGAAACGCGTGTAAGGCGGTGCGGTTGCTAGTATGGTACCATCCCCAGCTTTTACAGCTCGTTTCAACGTGTCCTGATCAGGGAGAGAGACAAAAATTAAATACAATCACGAACCAAGAAAAAGAAAACGCTTCCTCTATGATAATCAAATTCTAGTGTTCAACGTGTATCAGATCTTTTTGCTAAAATCTCATCAATTTTATATGCATTAAGAAATCAAGAAAAAAGAAAATAAGCAAAGATGCAACCATTCTGGTGTTACTTACCAAAGAAGGGATGGCACAGTCACCGTATACAACAATGCGCACACCATGTAAAGCACCATGTCCTGTTTGCTCCTTGACGAGCCGCCATTTCCTTGGAGACTCGAGGCTTATTGTACCATCAGCACTAAGACCAGTGCTGTGCCATTCATAAGGCTCCTCTGGTAATAGTTTCTCAGCTTCCTTTGAATCAGCTACATAGTCAGTCTTCAGAATCCAACTGCATTAATGAAAATGATGAGTACAAGATATAAAGATTATCAAAGGAGAAGCTCAAACTAACTAGCAAAATGTTTGAAAATACTTATTTAAGGGCTTAGTATGGTGTTCTACACATTACAGAAGATGTATGATGCTGGCGAGAGCAATAAACAAGTTTAATTTGTACCTTCCAGATGCAGCAGCAGCGAAGAACTTTTCAGTCCTACGGATTTCAGGAGCAATGAAGTGGGTTGCTTGATAGGACCACTGATGAGAATCCCTGCAACATTTGCCTTTCAAAAGCCGAATGATCTTCTGGTACTCCTTTCTCTGAGCCTTAGGACCACTGACGATAAAATGCTTGGGTTCCTGTTTGATCTGCTGTAAAGCTTTTTTACTAGAACTGAGCTGCTTAGACACTTTATCCGCCTTTGTACCCGTTTTAGCAGACTTTGCAGCTTTCTTTCTTGGGCTTTTGTCTCTACCAGATTTATCATCCACTGCAGTGTTCTCCTTCTCTTCTGCAGTGTTATCCCCTACGTCTTTCATCACAGTGTTGGTTGCTTTGGCGCCATTTTCCTTTTTAGATTTTTTAGGTTTCTTGATACTGGATGTTCCTACTTCAACTGTAGAAGAACTTTCTTTCTCTCCGCTTTGAAGGCTACTTATTTCTACAGTAGGCTCCTTTCTGTTTTTACGCTTGTTCTTTGCTGCTGTCTCCTTTCTAGCTAATGGCTTCCTCGCAACTGGGCTTTGGGTTCCATCAGAAGGGACATCCTCAGGTTTCTTATCCACTGCTGCATTCTCTTTCGCTTCCGCAGACTCGGTCTCTACATCATTCATCACAGTATCGTTTGCTTCAGTCTCATTGTCTGTTTTAGATTTTTTTGTCTTTTTGACACTGGCCTTATCAGATGCGACTGCAGAAGAACTTCTTTTATTCCCACTTTGAAGCCTACTTTTTCCAACAGTGGCCTCCTTACTGTGTTTGTCATTATTCTTATCAACCCCTAATTGCACTGCAGCATCGCTTGGATCCTTAGTTTCAGCTTCAGTACTTACTAATGTTTCTCCAGCAGCTGCGCTTTTGTCTCCACCAGAACTGACCTTCCCAGATTTATTTTCCAATGCAAAGTTCTCCATCTCCTTGGCTGATTTATCTTCCATCACGGTATCGTTTGCTTTGGCATCATCTTCTTTTCTCGATTTTTTGGTCTTCTTTACACCCGAACTTCCTTTCTTCCCGCTTTGAAGGCTAGTTTTACCTACAGTAGCCTCCCTCGTGCTTTTACTTTTACTCTCAGTGACCTCTAATTGTAATGCACCATCACTTGGATCTTTAGTTGGAGCCTCAGTAACCTCCGATTCTAGCATTGCAATTTCTACCTCTGCATCAGCTTCCTCCGGGGTCTTAGTCTGCAGCTTATCAGAGTCGATGGCTTCAGTCTCTGAGTCACTACGTTTTGCCATTTCTGATACAGCCTCAGCATTTAGGACAGGACTTGAAATCTCTTTCTGATTGCCATTATCAGTTGCCGGTGCTGAAGCTTCTCCTTTGATTAGACCATCAGTGTGCTCGTCCTTTGGGGTAGGTTCGCTCAAGTATATAGATCCCTTTTGGTTAATGGGGTTCTTTTTCCTGCCTCTAGTGCCTAGACTCTTTCTTGGAGCCGTTTTCTTCTTGGGCAGCTCTGTTTCTACCTGGTCCTTCATTCCAGTTAAACCTGACCCAGGAGAGATGCTAGATCTCATCATCACAGGCTCAGCAGTTATGGATCTTTCAGGTGCTTCATCTAATGCACCCTTCAAACTAATAGCTTCTGCAGTCCATTTATCAGCTTCCAACACACCATTAGTTTCTGCAGTCCAAATATCAGCTTCCTTTCGCACATCACTTGAACTGAATAACCTAGTTGCTGAGTCACTCAAATCCAACTTGAGTGCAACTTCCTTACCTTCAGTGTTGTCATCGATGCTTGGCACAACCCTAAGGCTTTGTTTAGGTGAGCCTGATTTTGGTTCCTGCAACAAGATATTCCCCACCATTGGCTCAGTCGATAATCTCTCCGGTGCACATTTGGAAATCATATTCTCCGCAGTTGACATAGCAGGTGGTGGAATACTTGCCTCGCTGCTGTGGTGTATCTTTTCTGAACCTTTGTCACTGACAGATCCATCTGTAAGTTTCGCCTTAGGCAACAACGGGGTGGACTCCTCGCCATGCAACTTATCAATCTTATCAAGATCCTCAAAGAGTGTCGTCCTTTCCACGGAAGAACCTGGTTTTGATGCAGAGATATCAAAGGCAGTCGAAGATTTTAGGGCCCAGTCATCCATTTTCAAGGTACCGTTTTGGTAACTTGACTCGTTTCCCAAGCTACTTGTTTCTGGCGATCTCTGAAGTGTTCTCCTTGAATAAGTGGCTAGAGAAGAATGCCTTCTGGTACTCATGTTAATAGGTGTCGAGTCATCAGTCTCCATTTCGTCCATCCCTCTCTCAGAAGTCTTAACAGGGGACGCATAACTAGAAGTATTCTGACATGTACCTGCTCCCTGCTGAGCAGCAACTGCACCAGTAGAGACCGTGGCTTCCATCTTCTTCGGAGTTAACCAATCCTCTTTGGACGTATTGCATCGTGATGAACCACCCTGTTCGTCTAAATTTGTTTGCACAACCGGGATATCTTTTCCTCTAGACTTGGACATTTCAACTGCAGCCACAGCACCGACCCTAAGACCAAGAGGACTGGTGTTTGCACGCTTCACAGAGGCATCTACTGCTTCATCCTCAGAATCCCGAGCTGAAGCCTCCATCATCTCCAGCTCATGTCCACTGTGAAAAGAAAAAGTGGTCAGCGCGTATATGGTTGTCATGTTTACATAACCAGCTTCTGAATAGTAACTTACAAATCAAACTGAAATGAGCATGGGACAATTAACTCATTTCTTATGATGAACAAGAGACTATGCCAACTTTGTAATTTGCGATTATGGGATAGAGATAGATGTGTGAAAATTTACCTTATCTCGTAGTCAACCTCAGGAAGGAGCTTCCAATTCTTTAAGCTGCAAAGAATAAAAAAATACGGTCAGAATCTTCATCGCCATTCACCAACCAAAAACAGAAAAGAGTAAGAAGAAAAAACTCATGAATGCCTCTCACCAGTCCTCTAACCAGCGGTGGTTCACTAGCTTAATCCTCTTCATCCGCTTGGCTAACTCATACTTTTCTCCTGAGAAGAAAGAAAAAAAAAGACTCCAATCAAATGTTTATTCCCCACCCCCACCCAAAAAGAACACATATCCCCAATGTCCTTAAATGACTCACCCTCAAACTTGTAGCATATAAGATGAGTTACTCGGTTTGCAACCAAGGGCTTTGAGAACTGCCCACCCATCAAATCAACCATGGTCTAGAGAAAAAGAAAAAGAAAAAGAAACAACTTCCATAAGGTACAGTAAGAAAAAACCATATCCTAAACAAGTAAGGTGAAGAAGAACAAACCATAATGTCCTCTCTATCTTGACGTTGGTACCCAGTCAAGCACACAATTAAGCTTTTGGAACCTGGAATCCCATTCAGATCTCTAAGAGGCCTGTACAAAACCTGCCAAATATTCAACAAAATAAAAAAAAAATAAGACAAAACCCTTTCAATCTTCTTCCTCCTTTATTGAATTAATCATAGAGAGAAACTGACCGAATTGGCATCTATAACCATTCCAGCGTCAAAACAGTGATGAACCCACGAACCAGTGACAACCACTTTCCCACTGCTTCGAGCAGCAACACAAATCGGATCATCCTAATGATATTACCCCCCACCAAAAAAGATTAGAACTTTAAAAGACAGCACAAAGTAGAAATAGAGATTAGGCTTACATAAACAATCTTGTATACAATGAGGTGAGTACAGTCTTGGGTGTGTTGGCCAACATCAACACCACCACCACTCATAAGCTTCGACCGTAACTATAATGAGATTATATCAAAATTGACACACGAAATGGATCAGCAAATCTAAAGAAGAGAGATTTCTACCAGATAATCAATCAGAAACCCTGAAATTGAACACCCATCGGAGGGGATAGAGGAATTACCGTGTTCCCATCGGTGGGATTGAATCCAACGAGAGCAAATCGAACACCCGAGAAGGTCTCTGAAGGAATACCCGAGTCAATCATCACTTTCTTTGCCGCGTATGGAATTAGGGTTTCAGTGTGGAGAAATCGAAGAAGCTAGACTTGAACAGAGACTAGTGATTTGCAGAGAGAGAGAGAGAGAGAGAGAGCGTATCGAGGAAGATTTAATTTAGGGAAATTTTTTTTGCTTGAAAACGATTCGGCGGGAGAAAGCAAAATTGGCGACGATACACTAGTGGGCTTTTATTGGGCTTTGTTATATACCCATTATTATGCTTTAAGCTCAATGTTGTCTTGTTTCTTTTATACAGCCTTTTAGCCCAATCGAGTTCATCGTCACACTACTAAGTCTACTATAATAGTCTTTTTTTTTTTTTTTTGCTAACCGAGTATCCTGGCCCCACCGTGGTGGTCCAGACTAGAGACCGAAATGAGCATAGACCCAAAGGTCACCAGATGGCTCACCGTAAACGATCTTCGGTCTCGGATGCTGCAGCTCATATGTAAATTCTGCAGTGGCCAAGACTCGAACCCTACTATAATAGTCTACTCACTCCTACATAAAGAATCAGATCAATCCATGTTTTGAAAACCGGTATGGTATGAAGTCTGAACATAGCTGATTCTGGACTCGTGTAAATCTCAAATTTGAGTCGCCAAAAAGTGGCTAAATCCATTAAAATTGATGACTTTTTGTTCAATATAAAATCGGCCTCAACAAATTAAAGTTAAATTTGTGATTAGTTAAGATATTTCAAAACTAATTGAAAATTGAGTAATTACCTTTTCGAGACAAAAGTAAAATATTATGCTTTTAGTTTTGTTTGTATGGTAGTATTGGGTCCAAACTAATATATACACAAAGTTTCTTAGAAGTTATGTTAATTTTCTTTTCATTCATACTCACATCAATAGAGTAACTAATTCATTTTTTTTTCATTTCATATTCACAGCAATTTCACTATTAAAACTTGAAACTTGTGCTAATTTTTATCACAGAATTTTCATTCATTTAAGAATATTGACCACGATTGTTATTTCATCAAATTTTGTTATATATGAACTGATTTTATTTTCATTTATATGGCCTCTAATTCCCGCAACTCTAGGCACGGCCCTGGATGTCATGTCTTATTTGTGGGCAATTCAAAGACACGGAAGGTTTCACAAGAAAAGGCAAAAATCGCAATCGGAAATGAATAAAAGCATAACCAGAGTTATGAACAGCAATAACATTATATCGATAAACTAGCTGGCATGGCATGGTTCCCAAAGATGACAAGTGAAGGGGAGTTTAAAGGAGAGCTGGGATGGATCCGAATATAGCTGGCATGGCATGGTTCCCAAAGATGACAAGTGAAGGGGAGTTTAAAGGAGAGCTGGGACGGATCCGGATATTCGGGGTATCCGGATCCGGATCCGGATCCGTGTCTTCCGGATTCCGGATACCTATCTAGATATCATGATATCCGCGAGTATCCAGATTCGGATCCGGATCCGTCAAAATAATTAATAAATAATAAAAATATTTTTTAAAAATACAAAAAATCTATAAATATTACATATATTAAATATTGTTACAAAATTTATAAATGTCTTTATGCATATAATATTATTAAATTAAAATGTAATATTACAAGACTAGTTTTATGTATAAATATTAATAAATCAACTATAATTATTAATAAAAATTTAAATTTATATATATATTAAAAAAACGATCCGGATTTGGATATCCGGACCTAAAATTCCAGATATCCGGATTCGACGGATCCGGCATTTTACTATCCGGGTTCGGATCCGGACCCCCCGAATATCCTATTTTCAGAGCGGATTGGATCGAATCTCAGATAATAATTCCAGCCCTAGTTTAAAGCATGTTTGCCTATTTATTTTAAGAAAATTAGAAAGCTTGATTACATTGTTTTACCAGAGATGACACCTGGTTGCTAAATATTGTAAAAGAATAAAATATACGTTTTGTCCTTTTTCTTTTTTAACACAATACGTTTTGTCTATTTACTTTTAAGAAAAACAACAAGTTTGCTTCAGTTATTGTACCTTCTGTCTCTAATTTTTTTCCTTTTTGTTTTGTTTTTTTTTCATCTATTATTTACATCTCCAACCGGCGTTGGGCTTTGCCAACCACACCGTCGGCTAGACTCATTATTTTTGTCTTTGGTTTTGCTTCTTCTATGGTTTATACAGTCGAATTTTGGACAAGTTACGTTTTATAAATCTCAAAACTAGATTTAGAATATCAATCCTTTCTTTGGATTTTTGGCTTTGGCGGTTCGGCACACTTTTTCGCACTGATCAGTGATCTTTAGAACACAATAAAAAAACTTACTGATTTTTATAAAAGAAAAAATCACAGATTCAGTCTAAATGATAAACTAAACCAAGATAATTACATATGATCCTCGTATTTTGTAGTATACCACAAAATATTCTAGCTATTCATTTTTGTATTTAAAGGATGTATCTGGATGCAAATATTCAGATATTGTTTGTTTGTATATTATTACATTAGCATCTACATAGTGTATCTGGCCACAAAATCTATAATATCTAGAATATGTAGATATTTGATAAGCAAAAATATAGAGTTTCGATTGAAAATTTGCATTTTAACTTCTATACAGACAACAAGAATTATTTATATGTATGGTTCCGTAATATTAAACCATCTAACTATTTTAATAAAATATCAAAGAGTTACAGCAGATACACCAACACAAATAATCACTTTGAATGGTACACAAAAATGCTTATATATATTTATAGAGTTTAATGAAAATTTTATGTAAAAAGAACTGATATATAATTATTTCTTAAAAAACATCGATTTCACTTTTATCGTCGGCTTAAAGGATAACGTAAAACTCTAATTTTTTAAAAAAACGGAGTAATATTTTGCTTAAACATTACTCCATTACAAAATACTAAATAAAATAATGAATAAAAATAAAAATTATTATTTTATAATTGAATAAACCTATTTTTTACTTCATTGTGGGATAGAAAATAGAGTGAGGTTTGAGTATTTTTTATTCCAAAATTTATTTTGGTGTGATTTGTGGAGTAGGGTTAGAGATGTTTTTAGAGAATACTCTGTCTAACTCAAAAGAATTTTTAGTTATGTTATCTTCAATATTTTTCTAACGGTATACAGTTTATTAACTTATCTTATAAAATTATTTTATACACCGCCATTTTTCCAAACAATGGTACTACACAGTGCCGGCACTTGTATTAAGCGGAGGAAGCACACGTTCGCAGCCGTTTATTTATAGACTAATTTTGGCCATATTTACCAAATACTCTCTCTAGTCTAGTGGAAGTTTATATGGCCAAACTCCATGGTTCAGACCCCAGTAGCTACAAATAATTTTTTTATTATTTTTTTCTATGCTTTTTCCTTTAACAAGTGGCTACATTTTTCTTCTTGCTTCCAGCCTTGACAATTCTAAGAGCGGCTCTGGTACTATAACAACCTTTAATCACTCAACAGAACAGCCGATCATTGTACGCTATATTGTTTAGATTCGGTTTTGATACCATTTTATATTAACATTTTGGTCGTCACGTTTTTATCCTCATCCTATAATATCAGTGAATTATCAAGTTCTGCATATATATAAAAAAAAAGTAATTTCTCCGCAAGAACAAAAATTCCATTTTTAGTGTTTTTATGTTAATATTCACATAAATGGACTCTATTGTTCAAATGCACTCTGCAAAACAGTAAGACCATGTTCAATTTTTTATTTGATGCATCATTTGAATACAGTATTTGAATGTTGAATCCAAACTTTATTCATTTTCTTAGTTAGTATTTGCATTCAGATACAACATATAGAAGTTAAATTGTTTATTTTTAATTTATAATATCATTTAAATATTATTCGTTAAAGACAAAACTGGTTTGATTTTTATTGTTAATAATTAATTAATTAAAAATTAGGAAAAATATATTTAAATTATATTTGTAATAAAATCAAACATGATTTTGAGCTATTGATAGAAAATCTGATTTTTTCTATTTCGACGAAAAAACCTGATTTTGTAATTTTGACTGAAAACAAAATTTTACCATTTTGACATAAACATGATTTTACCATTTTGACCGAAAATATGATTTTGTCATTTTGACGAATAATCTGATTTTCCTATGTTGACAAAATTCCGATTTCACAATTTTGGAGGACAACTCCAATTTTGTAGTTTTAGCAGAAAAATTTTGACAAAAAAACTCATTTTTTTACGATTTTTATGGAAAAAATCAAATTTACGGTTTTGACGGGAAAATTTAATCTAAACCCATAAAATTGATTTTATAGTTTTGATGGAAAACTTAATTTGTGAGTTTGACGAGAACTGAGTTTTGTAGTTTTAGTGGGAACCCCTAATTTTGTAGATTTGGTGGAAATCCCAATTTTGTGGTTTTAACCAAAAACAAACATAATTGTGGTTTTGATGGAAATATTCTATTAAAGGTTTTGGTGACCCAGATTTTTGGTTTTGGAGAGAAAACCTAAATTTTGGCTTTGGCAAAAGATCATGATTTGGTGGTTTTAGCGGAAAACATGATCATGGAAGTAATTTATTATATGGTTTTGACAAGAAAAGTTGGTTTTTCGTTTGGTGAGAAACTTGATTTTTTCGTTTTGACGGAAAATTTCAGTTTTGCGATTTTGACGGTATAATGTGAATATAGTTTAAAAAACATTATCTAATAATTACAAATTAATTTAATATTATATTTATGGTATTTAAAATGTTTGAATTTTGAAATTAGAAGATGTATGAAAGGTAAGAGCACAACCGGGATTCTAAATTTCGTTGTTTTATATAGGGCTGGGCATAAAATTTCGATTTGAAAAAATAGTACCAAATCTAAAAAATAAATCTAATTAAATATCCGAACGCGTTCAAAATTTTGGTATCTAGAGAACCAGAACAGAACTTTATCCAAACTTAAATATTATGGGTATCTGAATATATCCAAATTAAATTTATATATTTAAATTATTTATTTTAGATTTAATATACAAAATATATAAGATATTTTGAAGTGTCCAAAATACTTGAAAATATTTACAAATAGTCAAATGGTAAATATCTAAAATAGCTAAAAAATAGTAAAATACTCAAAACACCAAAAATACTAAAAATATATGTTGATTCTCTATCTAAATATTCAATTCGAACCAATTTTTATGTCAAGTTTAGGGATTTTAGCATATATTATTCAAATTTTATGTTATATATTATTTTATTTTTAGATTTTGAGAAATTTAATTATAAAGAAATTTTTATTTTCAAAAATAATTCAAACGGGTTATCTGAATCCGCAAATATCCGAACCAAACCGAAATTTATAAATTCTCGAATGAAGTTAAAATCTAAACTCGAGAATCCTGAAACCCGAACCGAACTTGAATTCATAATCGAATACCCATCATTAGTTTTATATTAGGGCAGCTGATGTGTTTTTGGTCCCATTCAAATTTTTAAAAATGCGCGTGGGTGAGTAATAAATTTAGGTCGAATAAACCCGCATATGATGTACATATATAATTAAGGTCGGTTTGGAAAATTGATTTTAGTTAATTCGGCCAACCATCACATCTTAATACAGTTAAACCTCTATAAATTAATAATGTTGGGACTACACCAAAACAATAATTTTTTTATTAATTTATAGAGATTATTAATTTACCGATATACTAATTAAACCAAAAACTTAATTTGGGACTATAAAATTATATTATTTTATAAAGGTTTTTAGTGTATATTAATTTATAGAGTATTAGAATTGGTATTTTGTTCGGAATGTTTTTAAGAGGCTACGATTGGTGTCAATTCACATGAATATAGCATAAAATTGTCATTGCCAATCGCATGAGACTTCTTGTTCTAGAAAACTTAACATATCATCTTCTATTTTCATATTAGTATGTTCTCAAAGTGTAAAAATGAAAGAAATATCTCAATGCATTCTTTGAAACCAAGAGCAATATTGAAAACCTTGATGCATAAAAGTGGACGTGCATAGACACAACCGTGATATTCTGTGAATAAAGTGATTGAGATCTCAGCGTCTGTTATATGTAGCAGAGAAAAAGCACAAAAAAACAATTTTTCATGAAAACTTCCAGTGAGCAAGAGAAGCATGAAAGTTTCGCTAGGCATGAGTTAAGTTTATGGCCTCAGGGAAGAAACTCACAAAAAATTTTTCTCTTTTGCTGCAGCAAGAAAGCCAGCAGAGACAAAATTTTCATATGCAACCTAAAACCCCCAAAAAAACAATTGAATTATATCCTAGCAACATCTGCCACGTAGACCATAGGCTTCGTTGTATGCAAGCAGAGATGTTATACAGCTTCCTTCTCGGGTTACTAATTGCAACTGACTGTGCAGGTATCCTATTAAGAAGGGCCGCCTGGATTCTTTCCAGAGCAGATTTTTCAGCTTCCTCCTGTCACATACAAAGAATGTCACATAACATAATTCTTGTGAAGAAGAGTAGAGCGGGTTATCGAATTTTTGAGAGCCAAGTAGTTCACCTTAACTTTGGAATGGGAATCCTTAGTTTGCCTATCTTAAGAAGGTACCCGAGCAATCAGTTTTGTGAGGTAGATAAATAGTGAAACATGGACGATGGAATCAACTTATTGACGGTGTACTCACAATTGAATGCCCGGTCTTTATCTATCAGCTTCATCTCACAATCTGCAATTTTATCTTGCGTTGTAAATCATACTCGAATCATAAGAGGTAGTATAATACTACACGTAAGCAGAGATGAAGATGTATTTAACTGATGGTATAGTATGTTAGAATTACCGTGTAAATCGCCTCTCTCATGTTGCAGGTTGCCTCGATTTCTTGAAAGGAGCGGAACCTAAACTTCTGTTGCGCAAATAAGGGTCGTGTATATCACACAGGCACATGTGGTGTGTGATATTGGTTAGAATACACAAATCATAGCTTAATCAAAATTTCGGTTTTGAGGATATAACAGTCGTACCTTTTTCGTGATCAAGAGCACCGCAAGGCCAAATGAGCATCTCAGCTTTTGCAGGATTCCAAACTTCACAGAAGTTAATCAAACTGGAAAAACAACCTGCAGAAACACCGAGAATAACTTCGTCATAGAAATTAACGGAAGGGGTAGCGAGGGTCGATCTGGAGTCCTTTTGAGACAGTGATTTTTGGATTTCTGGATAACTGGAGGATGGTCGTGTACGTGGTGAGCCTCGTATATATAGTGATGAAGTAGATGAATAGCGATGAATCAGAAGCTGAAGAGTGCGTCGCATCTAGTGGTTTCTGTTTTAAAGTCGGGATTAATTGATCTGGATTGTGGGGGAGGTGGATGTACTGGAGATTTTAAAACGGCTGGAGGTTTGAGGTCGAAGAAACAAAACGAAAGATCGTTCCCGGCGTAACTGAAGTTGTTTGGATATTTAATTTTGGACCAAACGACAGACATGGGTTAGACTGGAAGTAGGCCACTTTGATTAGGTTAAGCCCAACATGTTTCGGTGTGGCTCAATTAAAACTGGGCGCCTGGTGTGACGTGGCAAAAAAATAATGTTCGATTGGCTAATTTTTTTTGTCTACGTGGATGGCCTAGCTGATGAGTATATTGGCTTTTTAATATTGTAAGATAAGATATTGAATACTAGGTGATTTTTCCGTGCTCATGCACGGATATAAATATTTATAAATTAAATATATATTATATAATTATAATAATTGATTGCTATTTACTTTAAATTCTAAAATAATTTTTAGTTTTATGCATAATTTATATTAGTAATTTATATTACTTTAGTTAGACATATAATTTTAGATATGTTATTTCTAGTCGGTTTTGTTGTTTTTACAATCGATTTAGTTATCATTTGGATATATTAGGTTGCATCTATTTCTCTGAATTCAATTATAAATTTTTTATTCAAAATATATTAAAAGTTTGATTAATTTTCTTATTTGCATTAGGTTGGTTTTTGTCTTAGATATGCAAATATATTTTAGGAAGATTATTTATAACTTAAGATATATTGTGCTTAGAATGAAATAATAAAAATAAACTAAAGTGTTTGGTTCCAAATTACGTAAACTAATATAACGATAATATTCTGCAATCTCATGCATATATATAAATTTTACAAAAGAACTAAATTAAAACAGTTGCTTAATATTTTATTTTCATTTGTTAAGGCGGTTTGATTCTTATTATAGTTAAATCTATAATTTTAGATATAAATTAGATTAGTCGAGTCACTCATGTTGTGAGTATATTCTTTCCAATTCAAACTGGGGTATAATTATTTTTATTATAATTAAGTCAAGTCAAATTAGATTTATTTATCGTTTAAATTTTTCATGTATTTTCATATTATATATATATATATATATCAAATTAAATGTTTATTAAAAAATGAAATTAGAAAATAAAACGATGATCAATAGAAAGTTACATAATAAATAATTGATACATTTTTCGAAGCTCATGAACACATATCAATATTTACAATAACTAAAATAATTTTATAAATTATAAATGATTTTATGCCTTTTGGTTATGGTTATATTAAGTTCCAGAAACATAAAAACATAAAATTTAAAAGCAAATTTAATATTAAGAAAACATATAATTTTTATAATGCAAAATATAATATATCTACCTCATTAAAGTGTATAGTGTGATTTTAAAATATTTTGTTATTTGATCATAACATGTTTATTGTTAAAATTTTTCTTTTAATATCTCTTAAAAATAAGCAGTAAAAAATTGTGATTGTATTTGAGAAATCTTATGATTTAAGTAAAAAACAATTATAGATATTTTTGCTGTAATTGAAAGATATTATAGTTAAATAAATATAAGAAAATACAAATAACATTTCAATAATACTAATTATAAAATAATCTAGTCAACAAAACATATATTAGTTTATGTTACTTAATTATTTTATGTAATTATCTAAAAAATAGATAAATATATTAAAAATATTTATGTTACTGTGAAAATATATACTGTTGTACTGTTTAAAATTATGTTTTAAAATAAATAATATTTATTTTTCTAATATCAAGATTATCTGTGAAAATATAAATATAAAGAAACTATATTAGTATATTTTATGTTATTTAAAAATATTTTAAATTGGAATATTACTATTTTTTTAACTTTTCTTTTTATTGAAATCATATAATTTATACATTTATTGTCGTTTTTAAATTTTCTTATAAACTTTATAATATTTCCTTTTTATTATATATGTTATTTGGAAAATATTAAAAAGTAATTTAAATAAAAAATCAATAATAGTGTTTAAATATAATATTTTAATTCATTAAGGGTATCATCGTAATCAACCACCGTGAGAGTTAACGTGAGCGCGACACGTAGGAAACTGACTTCTCAAATAATATTATAGAGATATGAATTTTAATCATGTTTTTACACAAGTTTGTTAATTTTCAATTTGAAATTAATTTTCTGAAAAAAGTGACAAACAGTTTTTCAACATTCATCTAATCTATTAAAACAGAAGTACATTTAGTACTTAACCCTGACTTTTCCACAAAAATTACAATGTCATGCCATTGTCCTTTTTTAAAATTGACAACTAATAACTTAATTACTAAACCACGACATTTCCTTCTCTTTGCAAACCAGCTATTGACTTAATTATTACACCGGCAAATTTTTATTCTCTTTGCAAACCAGCTATACCGTTTAAAATTACCAATTAACAATCGTTTTTCCCACATAAAGATATTATATCTATCCAAAATTCTATTATATATTTTATATCCCAATCGTGTATGTGTTTCAATGCCATTAATTTCTCTGTTTGGTATTTTCTACAGAATCACATACAACTAATCAAAAATTCAATTCCATACTTCTTTATAACAATTTTATATAACCCACCACATCACAAAACCAGTCCGTAGTATTTTTTTTTTGCCTAAGTATGATTTTAATATACAAAACTAAACGATTGCATGTTTTCTTTATAATTATTGTTACATTTTTTTTCAATCGGCTGTTCTTATATTTACAACCCTTTCTGATTAAAATCTTTTTTAAAAAAAAATTGACAATTAATTTAAATGAGTCAGTCCACCAAATCTAAACTATTAAATTTGTTGCACAATTAAATCAATAACATTTTTAACCTTTCCTATATTTAATCACAATTAAATCAATAACATTTTTCAAAGATAGTTACAGTTCACCAAATCTAAACTATTAAATTTGTTGCACAATTAAATCAATAACATTTTTAAACCTTTCCTATATTTACGGGGTGTTATTGGTTCTATAAATTAAAATCAATTCCATTAGATTTTAAAACATATCAGATTCTAAATTTTTCATTCATTTCAAATTGATTCATTATTCATTCGAATCTAGATTTTTAAATCAATATCATTGTATTTATAAATTCATCATAGTTTCTATACTAGAATTAAACTCAATAACAAATGATTTACTAATCTGCCAGTTTTCAAACTTCAACAATAAACTCGACCTTTGTTAATGGAAATAATTGTTTGAATGAATTATAAACAATGTCATAATGTAAACGATGGTAATACGTTACATACATGCTATTATTCTTTTAGAGGGAATAACTGTAAAATTTTCTGCTATAAAAAATATGGGTTTTGTGCGATTGATTATTTTATTTTTGAGGAAGAGAGTGATGGTGACTAATAAAACTGTTATCTTACTTGTAAATGAAAAGATTTTAAAATCCCATGGTGAGATGCTAGATTTTCGATTAGGATAATTTACACATGAAACTAGATTCAAATCCATTCCAACAGTTTTCAAATCAAATCATTGTAAGAATCTATTAAACATGAATAACACTAGATTTTAATTGTTGTATTCAAATCCTTTATTAAATAACAATGGATTTAAATTCTCATAATGAAGAGATTGTAAATTTAAGAACCAATAACACTAGATTTAAAATCTTTTAATTAAAATATTTTAAATGTAATAACCAATAACACTAGATTTAAATATAGAATTTACAATCAATCATTCAATAACAATAGATTATAAAACCCATAGAATTGACTCTAAATCCACTAGTGAATAACACCACCTTAATCTTTCTCTAACAACCACCTTGCACATCACGTCTAATTTAGTAAACAAAATAAGTATATTGTTACCTAAAGATTTTAATCCTATTTAGATGACCAATATTTATCCTTGCAAATCATGTTTTACTTACCTAATTCACGAATATAAAAAACTAAACCCTAAAATCATATATAAATATAATTCGATTGTTAGATTAAATCCAAACAAACTCTAACCTTTTCTTTAAAAGCTTTATCGAGTGACGATCTTCATCAATCTCCTTAGTTTTGATCGGGAAACATAAATAAATGGTCACTATGTCTAACGGTACAGTGAGAAATAGAGATAAAGGTTGACTGCAATTACCTCTGTTTTGCTAGAAAAAAAAAAATCGCGTGAACGAAATGTTTGTTTCTTTTCCGGAGAAAACATAACAGAAACTTAATGGGCTGAATTAGTTTGGCCCAGATTAATTTTTCTTTTTGTATTCCACGGTCTAATTTATAAATAAAAAAAGTTTGTTTTATGTATTGGACAATTTATAATTATCAAGTCTTTCAGTATTTTTCTATGATTCCTATTAATTACTGAACAATTGTTTTGAACAAAAAACTATAGTTACAATTATTAAATTATATGCCAATACCATTTTAAAATTTCAACAAATAGAAATAATTTTTTAAAAGATAAATAGTTATGTTGTAAATAAATTTTTATTATAATATTTTTATAATATTTTAAAATGTCAATCTATTATTAAACATATTGAAAGATAAGCTAAATATTTATAATAAATTTTTAAAAAATAATTTCAGTTATTTTCATATTTTGTAATAATTAGTTTAATTATTGGTATTTGTTTTTTCTTATAACAAAATGAATACCGTATTAAATATTCCGGAGAACAAAAAATTCTATTTTTTTTACAAATAGTTTTTTCTCAAATTTGTTTTTGTTGTGTGAAAATGTATTTTATAGTTCATAAATGAAAGCTTCCTTTATATAAATAGTAGTAGATGCAACCACAAAGATATTAGTATAGTTTAATATTGATGAATCATAAACAGTTTTGTCCAAGAGTAGTTGTGATTCATTTGTTAATGAGTTGCTAAGATACTAGACTAATTTCTTTTAAGAAAATAAAATACTGGACTAATTGATTGGCCTGCAATTTTAACGACATTTTTAATACATTCAGTAAGAACAGAAAATTCACTTGTATAGTATAAGTTTCATAGGTAATCATGTTTTGTTAAAATTTGTTTTATTTAATTCAAAATATAATCACTAAATTACTTAATAAAATAACTATTGATACCGTAAAATAACATAACAGATCCAACATAGCCAAAAAAACAAAATCCACACAATATAGTAATGAAATATATATTTCAAACAATACACTAAGATAGTATAAGAGAAACCATAAATTTTTTGTTTTTATATGTTTATAAAATTCGAAAAAAACAAATACCCGCGCGGGCGCGCGGGTCAAACTCTAGTAACCTTTTAAAAGTGAAAGCGTATGCACAACGGGTGATAGTGTAGCATATAGATCATCACATAAAGATTAATATAAATGTCTGTACAATGAGTCAATGAGTGCTAACATTCATAACTGGGTCTTTATTTCAGTCAAAATGCAAATGGCTGCTTCCTGTACACGTACAAAACATTATAAATTGACAATAATCACTGTACAAAACTTATCGTGCTATCATAAACACACTGTACGAATCAACAAGGAAACTAAAGCAAGAATACGAATCAATCAAAAGTCAAAACACAACAACCCGTTTCTCAATTCTCGTCAAAACGCAATCTACAACAGAATGGAAGCTCCGAATCAACTAGATCAAGATCGACAAAAAACAAACCTTTTTTTTTTGTAACACAAAAAACCTTAGTAAAGGAAGAATAGAGAAAACTTGCCTTTGTGACAAAAAAAGAAGAGAAAACTTGCTTAATCATCGGAAACAGCTATCATAGTCGTTGTCTGAGAGCATTCATCGCCGATATAGACGAGTTGATTTTTATTTTTTAGGTTCAGAGATTGACTTATGTAAAAACGACATCGTTTTATGTAGATTTTTTTTTTAAAAAAAAAACCCGTCGGGCACCCGAAACTAGACAGTGTAAACCCGATTGGGTAATTAAAAAAACAAGACCCACCCAATTAAAACCCACGAATTTTAAAAACTAAGGGGGGTGTATTCAATCTAACATTTGAGGTGATTTGATTTTTAATGGGGTTTAAGATGATTTCAATAACAGTGGATTTTAGAGTACTTTACAAAATGTTAAGTTCAATAACAGTAGATTTTAAATGAATTTTTAAAATTCATATTTTAATAACAGTGGATTTGTCATTTTAATACAAATCACCTAAAACTCTCAGTTGAATACACCCCCTAAAAATACGGGTTTTGGGTTTTAAATTTTAACCGGGTTTAGAGTTACCCTATGGGTTTTTACCATTGTTAACATCCCTAAGTCATCACAGACGGTACCAACTTCAAAGAACCGATCGCGTTACCCATTCTCAGATCAAAATGATCCTATAAGTACATGTGTGTGAACATATATATATATGCACAACACAGCACAACTCACATGAAATGGTTTGGTTTGTATTGACTTCGTTGAACGGTTCCATCCTTGTAATGATTGTTCATATTTATATATACAAACCAAATGTTGTATTGATTTAGAACTGTACTTGCGCCATCCCTTCTTCGCTGTCATCGGAGAAGGTCTTGCAGTCTCAATGTAGAACCGTCTTTTGGTTCTCAAGGACGGACAGAAAGCAATGGCATTAGTGGTCGGGTGTTCTCCGGCTCGTGGTCTTATCGGTGGCTCCTTTTGTTTGGAGTAGCACATCCCAGCACCAATATGATCTCTTGATTGTGGTGTTGTTCCTCTTCTATTTGTGCAGGTTAAAGCTTAAATCATCACAGCAGCTGTTAATCAAGGTCCGCACTTGCATCTGTGGTTTAGTCCAGAAGTCACCCGGTATGATTTCATGGACTTTCTTTTGTCTCTAGTGTTTCATAGACTAGTGACTATGATAAGGAAGATAGCGGGATGCTACTGCTTCTAACCAGGATAAACTTAGATGAAGTAGTGACGATGACATAGGATCTGGAGTTGCATACACAACTTGGCTATGTAGTCCGAGAAATCAAACCCATCAATTTCATCGTTGCTTGATTCTTTGTTGTATTTCACTGTAGTGTTGCCTCATTTGAGGGAGAAAAAAAGTTTGTATTGGTGGGACCCTGACCGAGAAAAACAACTGATAGGTTTGTTGTGCAATTCTCTCACGGATGGTTTGATTTCATTTGAAGGATTGATTCAACGGTCATGAAACTCTTTTGCTGCTAGTACATCTAGACATCTACCGTAAGACTTATAATTATGTTATATATCAACTATGCGTGTAAAGAAAGTGAAATAACTATTGAACCACACATCTCTCTACTGGGTTTTACATGACTAACCTTGCAAAGTTAAAATCCAAACATTTTACCTTATTTAAATAGTATAAATTACGAAACATATAATGTTATTAAAAAAATCACTACAAGAAACAAACCAGACCAACGAGAAGCTAAGTTTCACGACATTTTCTTACAAAACATGAAAAAAGCAAGACAAGAGACAAAGCTGGGATATATAGAAACTTACGGTTTAACAAATAACATCGCCATGTGGTTGTTGGAGTCTTGGCTTTTAGTTTACTTGATGTACTGAGAGAGCCATTTGAAGCCTTCGCCATAACCCATCTTCCTGACGATGCTGCACATGAAAACTTCCAATGGTCTTACGTTCGAGTCCACGAGGTTCACTTTACCCTTTCCCGTCGTGAAGTTGGAGAGGCCGAGATGGTAACGGAGCTCGTCCTCTGATGCAGCGTATGGTATGTCTATTTTGTTTCCTAGGATGAGGAACGGAACGGTGGCTAGAGATTCGTCTGAGAGAAGTGCGTCCAGTTCCTTTTTCGATTCTGCAAATCTCTCCTTGTCGTAAGCATCCACTAGGTAGACCACAGCATCAACCTACAGAAAAAAACAACAAAGTATAAATCATCAAAACTAATAGTTCATAAGACCCTGTCACTGAAGAAGCATGAATGAGCTGAAACATTTGGAGTTACAGATTCTGATTCTACTATGCTTATCTAAAAAGCTTTAGGATAACTGTTAAACTACAAACATGGCGGCATTCTCTAGAGTGAAGATGATCTAGCATATGATGAATTGCCTTATAGCGAAACTATAAACAAGCTTTCACTAGGAAGAAGAAGCGTGCAATATCGATCTAATGGGTGAAACGTGAGCGAAGTCTTCAATATAGGGACTAAAAGAGGCAGTAATTAGGTGAAGTATGAGGCATACGAAAACAGAAAAAGCCTCAAGATGCTCTTCATTAAGTGGTAAACGCCACGAAAAAAACCCAACTAATGATATGCATACATACTCTTATTCTACTATGCTTATCGACAAAAGCTTTAGAATGACTGGAAAACTACAGACATGGCATTCACTAGAGCGAATATGATATAGCATGACGAATTGCCTATGTGCAAAAACTACAAACCAGGCTTTCACTAGGAAGAATAAGTATGCGATATCGATCTAATGGACCGAGACGTGAGTAAAGTTCTTCAATAAAAGGGCTATCAGGGAAAGTGATCAGGTGAAGTAACCTCAAGATGCAGTCACTAGGGTACTAATTGAATAGCTCGAAACATTTGGAGTTACAGATTCTGA
The DNA here is from genome assembly GCA_018703725.1 of Brassica juncea. Taxonomy (NCBI): domain Eukaryota; kingdom Viridiplantae; phylum Streptophyta; class Magnoliopsida; order Brassicales; family Brassicaceae; genus Brassica; species Brassica juncea. The sequence goes on along the minus strand of CM031942.1, from coordinate 45,316,941 downwards.
TTCTACTATGCTCATGGAAAAAGCTTTAGGATAACCGGTAAACTACAAACATAGCATTTATTAGAGTGAAGATGATCTGGCATGAGAGCAGAAGGTACAAACCAAGGATTCACTAGGAAGAAAACGTGTAAAATATTTATCTACTGGAGACATATGAGTACAGTCTTCAATAAAGAGTGTATAAGGGACAGTGATTAGGTGAAATAGTCTCAAGATGCACTCTATAATATCGTAAAAGGCAAGAGAAAAGAAAAGAAAAAAAAGAGATGATAATGGTAACCTTAGCGTAGTAATCCTTCCAGACCCTGCGAGCAATCTGATGACCACCCAAATCAAAAGCCTTGAACTTGATTTTACCAATGCTAAGTTCTTCAGATGTTGGATGCTGCGTCGGCTGGTGCTGCACCAATCTCTGTTTCACCAAATTTCAAAACCACATAGTATCAATAGTAACTAACAACACACACACACACAGAATTGGTAGAGAAAGGAAACACTATAATGAATCTGAAGGTTCCTAAATCGAAGTCAGCATCTACTCACAAACTTAGAAACTTCTCATGAAACAACAACACATCTTCAAGCAAAAATTGAAGATCTATTAGGTCATGGAAGTTTCGAATCTAAAGACCGAATCAATCATGAAACAGGATCGAATCAATAGCGAAAACTGAATTAGGATCGGATTAATTAGAAGAGATGGAGAGAGATCGAACCTCGTCCTTGAGCATGTGAAGCAAGGTGGTTTTGCCGGCGTTATCGAGCCCGAGGAACAAGATCTTAGCCTCTTTCTGCCATAACCCTAGCGAAGCGAGAACGCCGTAGAACCAATCAATCACGAACATGATGATCACTCGCTACTCGATCTTCCCAACCACACACCTCAATCGCCAGAGACAGAGAGAGATGTTGAGGATTCTAATTTAGCTTCGAGGTCGAGTAAAGACGAAATAGGGGAGCAAAGGAATAACCTTAAAAACGGCAAGCAGTGCGGACCCCAAAATCACAAACGAACCCACATCGGTGCACTCTGAGTCCATGGACAAGACAAAGCCCAATACCGGTAACTCTTAGAGCTAGGTTTTTTTAAAAAAAATTATAAAATATTTGTAGATCTCGCTATTTTTTTAAAACCCATCAATTTCACCTCTTCTGTAAAAGACATTTTTGGTTGGCTTTTGAACTGTTCGTGGATCCCACTGACACGTAGTAGTCTACGATTGATTTATTTTTAATTTAAAAAAAAAAAAATCAGAAAAAAAAAATTAAAAAAATTAAAAAAAACTTAAGAACTCTTTTACCAATAAACATGCTCCTCTTTCACCATCTACAGATTGAGTGCTGTGTTTCTACGCATAATCAACAAGGCTGTTTATCTTGGTTCAGATATGTATCTGCTTGATGATGTACTAACTGCAGTGGATTCAAAAGTAGGCTGTGTATTTTGCAAATAGCACTTTTGGGTCCTCTGTTAAAAAAAAAGACTCGCATTATGTGTAATCACAGCATTCAGGTACACTTCAAACTCTCTCTTACCATGAAAATATATCAAGATTCCACATATGTTGTTGTGTTATAATGTCTTATCATACTGTGGAGCTCTTTCTGTTACGACAGGCGATATCTTGTTAAAATGGTTTGGAACTGTTAACGATATGCCTAAATCCAGCTTTACATCATTGTTTTCATCTAATGAATTTTATGTCACCCTTCAAGCACTTGACCACAAGAAAAGAGGCCACCTTGTGTCCATCGAGAATTTTCCCGACGAGTTCCAGACACAATTTTCCTACGAACATTTTTTTGTTAGGAACCAGTTGGGAATGTGAAAAAGTCCGTTTCCGAGATTGGGATTTTCTCTCAGACGTAGTTTTAGTTTATTGTTTAGTCTTTCTCAAACAACAACAAGTAGGTACTAAGAGGGGAAAACATGCTATTTTCCCACGAGAAGTATCGTATCATCCCATATGTCTCCCAAACTATGACCTCATCATATATGTCTCCGAAATAAAAGTTCGAAATCTAATTCCCCATAAAACTATAGCATACCTCTGATATCTCCCCGAAATTAAAGTTCGAAAGCCATAACCCCATAAAATTAAATTATTTGGTTTAAACTTATAAACTAAAACAGTTTTTGTTAATTAAACCAGTTTAAGACCAGTAACGACCCAATTAAAACTCGATGAAGATCCGATTTCTCTAAAGAAGAAGAAATGGGGCTTCTCGAGCTCCTTCTCCAGATCTTAATCGGGTCATTACTGGTCTAAAATTGGTTTAATTAACAAAAACGGTTTTAGTTTATAGGTTTAAACCAAGTAATTTAATTTTATGGGGTTATGGCTTTCGAACTTTATTTTCGGGGAGATATAGGAGGTATGCTATACTTTCATGGGGAAATAGGTTTTGAACTTTTGTTTCGAGTACATATAGGATGAATTCATAGTTTGGGAGACATATAGGAGGATACGATACTTCTCGTGGGGAAATAGCACGTTTTCCCTACTAAGAGTTAACCTAAAGGAGTGACGCATTAGGACGTGAATCCTTACAAATATGACATAAATTTTACGTCAGTACCTTATCTGATACCAGATGAGACTAAGAGATATGCGTATGGTGTCATTCATCAAATTTTTTTTAGTTATAAGTTTGGTAACCACAACAAAAACGTGCAACGAAGCACTTCTCTAGAAACAGCAAAAAACATTTTTAAGAAACAACAAATTAAAATAAAAACGACACTCCAATTCAACTGAGATCTTGGTCTCGTTTTTGCTATCCAGCAGATTGCTGAGAAAGCAAAAGGTCCTATGGTATTGACTGCCAATGTTAGTATTCGTCCAAGGCTTATGGTTTCCATTGATTAACTTTACAGCTACCTTGTCTCAAAGTTTTGCAGTGCTCAGTGGATGCAAAATCAATGAAAACCAACAATACCAATATAGTTTGTATTAAATAAAATTTGTGAAAGAAAAGTTTTCAGTTAGAATCTACGGATCCATATCTACTTATGTTTTAAATCTACTAAACTAACAATAACAATAGAACTCCTGTAGCACAGTGGTAAGTAAATCTAAACGATGTGGTTTTGTTTAATATAACGGTTGACTAAGGCGATGTTAGTCAAGGGAATTCTGAAATACTGAAGTTTAGTTTAGCTAATAAACTTGAAAAACTAGTTGAGGTTGTATCTAGCACTAGAAAGTTATTCGGATTGTATTTGGCAAGACTGAAATGTTGAGAATGGAATATGTCCTTTTCACGAAGTTTGGTTGGGAGAGACCGGAATTTGTTTATTGACAGGTGTTCTTTAGCTTATTTTTAGCCTCTTCCCAAACAACAAGAAGCAGGTACTAAGAACCAACCTAATTAAATGAATGAAGGATTAGGACGTGAGTCCTTAGATATGACATAAATTTTGGGTTTCGGACCACATGTGATACGAGATGAGAATGAGAGAGATGCGTATTGGTGACATTCATCAATTGTTAGTTATAATGACACTTCCCTTTCTGAAGATCCTGGTCCCGTTTCTGCTATCCATCAGATTGCTGAGAAAGCAAAAGGGCCTGTGGTATTGACTTCTAACGGCTTAGGGTTTCCGTTGATTAACTTTACAGCCCTTGTCTCAAAATTTTTATTTGGAGGAGAAGAAAACTAATTAAGTAAACCAGTTAAAAGTCTTTTTAGTAACGACGACTAGGTCGTTGAATATTCTCCTTTGCGGTGTCTCATTGATGTTGCCTGTTGGAGGCATACAAATTATAATTTTCTTGAACAAACTGTAAGAGTTCGTCTCTTGTCCACCGCTGATCCATCAGCCGTGGATCTCCCAACTTGGGATTCTTATCTCGTTGCTTGGTTAATTAATTATTTCATTCTCCTATTCCTTGATATTCATGTCTCGATAAATCATAATATTAACCATCCCAAAAATAAACTTAATAGCATCTCAAATATTATATAGCAGATTGTGGAACGTCATTAACGTACGCATGGGTCCCCATAATAAGTTAAAAGCAAGAAACCAAAAAACACGTTGCTTGGACCGCTGCCTCATCTGTTCTGTTCAGTTACATGGGTATACAAGTCTTCTTTTCTGTCAATTTATTATGAGGTTCAGTAGACATGTGATAAAGGTGTGAATAGATGTTTGTGGTGGTAAGCTGTAGAACAACTAGTATTTAAACGAGTCTTGTTTCATCACCATTTCATCAATACAAGTTTATACTTTTAAGTGCTCTCTCTCTCTTTACGTACCAAACAAACAATCAGCCTAAAGATGGAAGACAAAACTGTGATTTTAAGTGTGCTCATAATGAGTCTTGTCATGGCGCAGAATCAAGTCGAAGCAAAGAGTTGTTGCCCGAGCACCACTGCCAGAAACGCGTATAATGTATGCCGTCTTCCTGGAGTCTCTAAGGAAAATTGTGCAAAGTTCAGTGGATGCCTAATCGTTTCTGGGACGACATGTCCTTCGGGATATCCTTATGACATTTTCGTAAACTCTGGTAATTTAATTTCTTTGTCGTGGTGGTTTTGTTAAGTTATATGTTTTACAAGTTGGATCAAGATTTTGATGCAAGTTGCATGAATTTTTAATGTTTGACTCACGGTACTGCTGTCAATGAATACTGCAAGTTGGGGTGTGCATCCTCTGTGTGCGGTGGCTTAACCATTCTCCAGAACTCCGGCAAAGCAAAAACGCATTATTATTACAATTGTTAAATTTCTGGAATAAGAGAATAAATCCATTAATACCAATATTGTTTCGGTGAACTAGATGCAAGTGAAATTGTGAATGGAGCGGTTGCACAATGCACCAACGCATGTTCTAATATCTGCACCAAGGGCTCGGCTAATGCAGTTGAAACTGCTTAACAAGCATATCCACTATCTATGTATTGTATGTGCTGTTGTTCTCTTTGGTTTCAATAATTGTCGTGTATGTGAAAAAATGCTAGACTCTTGTGCTATTTCCTGGTTTACTATGTAACATAGAAGGTCATCGATCCCTAGATTGTTTATCCCTTCTACTTGCTATATCTAAATAAAGAACAATGTCTCATTCTCGACTATTATCAAAACTAACTCTTGCTTTAAGGTAATTTTCTTACTCGTGACAGCAACTAATGCCAACTTAGCACACTGTTCGGACTTTCTAAAAAATTTATAATAATTGAAAACAAGCCAGAAGGGCGCTGGAACAGACCTTCTGCTGGTCGTCGAAGAAACAGTGATGCTTCTAAATATATTAGGGCTATCACTAGTGATTTAGGAGAGACAAAAAAATTAACAGCAAAATGGAAAACATCTAACCTCTTTTGTTAATGAGTCCTCACTGGCAATTCTGCTCCTGGGGATACTGGGAGGGTCTTGGTTGCTTAGAGATCAAAAGGGACGATTCTAATGCATAGCAGAACATCTTTTGTGAACACTGACTCCTTCAGTGATGCTAACTTTATGCTGGGGAGTTGAGCTATTCTGAATATGGAATCTCTGTAGCAGTGGATCTTTTTATAGCTGTAATTCGTCTTCCTGTTTGGCCATCCTTCAATTTTCTTTCTAATTGCATTAATCATCCAATCAAGAAAAGCAAATATTTGAGCTTTTTATTGCAAAAGGTGTGATTAAAGAGTATCGTTGGTAACCTTGTAGCTACAGATTTTTGGCTCAGATCTCTTGAAGAATGATTGTGCTTAGGGATGTCAAATGGGCATCCAGTCCATTGGTAATCCTAGGGCTGGACAAAAAAACCGGATCCGAAAAACCGAACCGAACCCGATTCGAAAAAGTAGAACCGAACCCGAACCAAAATTCATTAAATATCTGAACGGTTCAAAATTTTGGAATTTATAGAACCGAAACCGAACCCGACCCGAACCGAAATATTTTGGGTACCCGAATGTATCCGAAATAAATTTATATAACTAAATATATTAATTATTTTTAGATTTTAATGTATATTAAAAACATCCAAAAATACTTAAACAATCTATTGATTCTCTATCCAAATGTTCAAACCAAACTAATTTATATGTTAAGTTTAGGTATTTTGACATATGTTATTCAAATTTGTTTATAATATATTATTTCACTTATAGATTTTGAGAAATTTAAAGTATATAATGAATTTTAAAAATTTTAAAATAATTTAAATGGGTTATCCGAACCCGAACCGAATCTGCAAAGATCCGAACCAAACCAGAACCGAAATTAGAAATACCCGAATAGGGCTGAAATCTTTGACCCCGAAAATCCGAAACCCGAATAAACCCGAACCGAACCCGAATGGATATCCGAACGCCCACCCCTAGGTAATCCATGTCCAAATCAATATAGACATACCTATATTTGACCGTAATTTTATTTTGTCCAAATGGGCGACACCTAAATACACCCATACTTAATGGACAAAACCAGATAGACACTAGACGGCCTAAATTTTAAAAATAGCTAGGGTTAATGTATTTGGGGGGGGGGGGGGGAATCATGTTTTCCGCAAAAATCGTAAAATCATATTTTCCCGTCAAAACCGTGAAATCACGTTGTCCCGCCAAAACCGTAAAATCTCGTTTTCACGTTAAGACCGTAAAATCGTGCTTCCCACCAAAACCGTAAAATCGATATTTTCCGCCAAAACCGTTAATCGAGTTTTCCCGCCAAAACCGTAAATCTAGTTTCCCTACCAAAACCGTAAAATCAAATTTTCAAGTTTTCCCGTCAAAATCGTAAATCGAGATTTTTCCTGCCAAAACCGTAAATCGAGATTTTTCCCGCAAAAACCGTAAATCGAGATTTTTCTCGCCAAAACCATAAAATCGAGATTTTCCGCCAAAACCGTAAATCTAGTTTTCCGTTAAAACCGTAAAATCGAGTGTTCCCGCCAAAACCGTAAATCGAGATTTTTCTTGTCAGAACCATAAAATCGAGATTTTCCGCTAAAACCGTAAATCTAGTTTTCCGTCAAAACCGTAAAATCGAGATTTCCTGCCAAAACCGTAAATCGAGATTTTCTAACAAAACCATAAAATCGAGATTTTCCGCCAAAACCGTAAAATCGAGATTTTTCGCCAAACCGTAAAATCTAAATTCGCCAAAACCATAAAACCGAGATTTTTCGCCAAAATCGTAAATCGAGATTTCCCGCCAAAACTGTATCTATACTTTTGAATCCTACAAAACATAATGAATATTAAATTTTAATTTTTGTACGTTAACTCTGATTTTTTAATTGGATTCCGCGGAAAACCTAATTGATATGATCCATTTTGAGTTTGGACAATTTGGACTCGGTATAATTTGAACTAATAAAAAAAAACAATATTCAATAAACTGTTTTGTCCATATGGAAATACCCATTGGAAATGGACAGGCCAATTGACATCTGCTGATACCTATGTGTATAAGTGTGTAACCTTGTTATTGCACATTGTGATTAGTATTGTCACTTCTTTACTGGTGGTTTTCGTTGTTAAGTAAAATTGTTGTTTTAAAGAATTTTTTAGTTCTGATGAAAAAAAGATTTTTGGAATAAAACCAGATAAAGAGAAGGCGTTCAAACAGAATCTGCGAGAACTCTCACCATTATATACACCAACTGAAGGTTCCTACTACAACAAGTCTGAAAACCCAAAAACTTCACAGAAGGAGCTAAAACCTCACCCGAAGGTGTCTATACTCGGAGCTTATACTTTTTGACATGAGAAAAATCCCATCGATCATCGAGCTTTGGTTAAGGGTAAAAAAAAACGAACGATACACCAGACATGCGTATATCAAAAAGACTAAAATCAATTGGTTAACCGGAGATAAGTGTTAGCCTTGTAGTGTAGCTCAGACAGCAAGTGCTTCGAAGTTGCAGTATCAGAATCTGATGCAACACCACTGATGATCTCCTTAATCATTTCTACCATTTTACGATCGGCCTTTTTGTGGTTTTTACCATATAAGCCTTCGAACTCTTGGGATTTAATCACGGCTCTCTGAAGTACATCATCTGGAAGACCTGTGGGGAGAAATGTACAATGATCACTGAATGCTTTTGTTTCAAGAGAAAAAGCTTTGACGCGATGTTATTTACCAGCTAAGCGAGCAACGTTAACTCCATAGCTTTTAGGACATGCTCCAGGCGTCAATCTATACAGAAATGTAACTTCTTCTACTCCACCACTTCCTTCTCCCACTTGACATCCCATATGGCAGAGCGAGACCTATTATCCAAAAACATCATGAACCATCAGATGATTGATAGTCTCAAAAAGTCTTCCATAGGCAGGCAGAATCATTTGCTTTAACACTGCTATTGATCACTATCTTAATCAGACACTTTCCACACTACCTGTGGATTGGTTTGATAATCCATAGAGAGACGATGATAATGAGTAGAGAACATTCCTCTGCAGTGCACTTTGTCTATGAAGTGCTCAAGTACGGATTCCCTGTACAAAAACAATTGAAAGATAAATTTTAGATAAAGTGAATACTAACAGTATGTCTCAGAAACAAGATACGCAGTAATGATTCAACATACGCAATGGCTTGTCCATCTGATGTCGCTGTTCCTCGGCCAAGCTCATCTAGCACCACCAGAGAATTTCGAGTTGCTGATGACTGCATATATTATGATATCACAAACTTTCTATTAGTGTTTTTGTTGGTATTTTTCGCATAGTTTAACAAGGCATGTGACGAAAACTCACAACAATTAACAACTGCGGTATCACATTAATCACAGAAAGCTTCATGCAACCGAAGTTGACAAACAGTATGAACATTACTTACCAGCATTACGGCAGTTTCTGAAAGTTCTGTCAAAAACGTGCTTTGTCCTGCCATAATATGATCTTTTGCACCCATCCTGACAAAAATTCTGTCAACAGGAGAAAGCTCAAAGGTTTCTGCTGGGACATCTGCTCCAATCTGTAAAAAAATAAACATCTTTGCTTGAGTCTTCTTCATCAAACATTAAATGAGTTAAGGTCCATTAGCCTTCAAATTAGGAAAAAAAATAATGATGGCGTTACCTGAGCCAAGATCACAGCCAAGCAAACTTGGCGAAGAAGGGTTGATTTTCCACCCATATTAGGGCCTGTGAGGAGGATGAAGCTGGCCTGCTTAGAACCACCAATCTTTACATCATTTGGTACAAAAGAGCCTCTGCCTAATGAATCACCCCTCAGAACTGGATGCCCTAGACCAGTGGCGGACAAGTGCGGAACATCAACAAATGTAGAACTTGATATTACTGGGCGGCATCTTGCTCCTTCGTAAGAATCACTTGCAAAAGCGAGGCTGATCAACACGTCTAGCTCTGCAATAGAATAAATCCATGTCAACAACGCATCCACCAGAAAGATCTAAGCCCACATTTTGTTTGCATGCCTAATTCGATCAAACTATCTTCGACCCAAGTGATCTCTTGCTTATAAGATGTAACTGAAATATACCTCTGCAGCAGTAGGTTCTATTTCACAACAGCAAATTGCAGGGAGCTCTCAAATTCATTTTTTATTCTGCATGTCTACTCCCAACTCAGTTTATTAAGGTGGAATCAAATTCAATTCTAACTGGCTCACAACTGAAAGGCTCGAAACTCACAAAGCTAACACCCGGGGTGGAGGCAGTAATTAACAGTATTGACTAGGAAAAAATCATTTTTTGGATGAAGATACTGACAACTTCTTTAAAAGAAAACACAAATTTAACTACAAAACATGAATTTGTCCATACCAGCTGTTGCAGACACCAACTGCCTCCATTCTTCTTGATGCTCGCAGAAACGTCCAATCAATCTTTGTGAAATGCTCTTTAGAGCTGATTCTTTTTCAGATTTTGCTTGTGCTAGCTCTTTTAATAACTTCTTGATGGTAGGAGTCCAATATCGAAACACACCCTGAAAAAATGATGTAAACACTAGACGGTTAGAAAATCCCATGTGATTAAAATCAACATCACCAATTTTGTTTACCTTTTTGGATGAGCATAGTTCATAATCCTGAGGAACACTCCCACTCAAACTTTCAGGAACTTCCAAGAGGTATTCGTCTTTCCCAACTGTAACATACTTTATCTGGACAAGACCAACGAAGCTCTGATCAGGCACCCTCGGTTGAATAGGCATTAAGGGGCAAAAACATATATGTAAGTAATTCTCACCGATGCATCTCCGAGTAATTTTCGTTGTTCCTTAAGATGCTTTGTCAAACTGAACTCCAATTCTTTTGCCGTTTTACAGGTAAGATCATATTCTTCATCAGCTCCTTCATGAGGTACTATACGTCCAGAACTGTGAGCTTCTACCCAGTCAAAAGCATCCTTGAAATACTTCATGAAGGGTGAGATGTTTGGAAGACTTTGACCTGGAAAAAAAAGTATTTAAGACGCTGTCGATTACCAGTTTAAGAATGTGAATATGGAGAGTATTGATGATACCAGGAGTAAGTAAATGACGCAGGCGTCTGGATTTATCATGCTCCAAACTAGCACGAAGGGAAGAACATGCTTCTACCATTGTTTCACAACCACGGAGAGTTGATATGAACTCTTGTAGCTGCTTCTTTGCTACATCCTCATATAGAACCACTTTATCTCCATTTCTTCCACTAACTTCACTGTACCATGTAACACATAGACTTTTAATTTTAACAAAAATGTTTAGTAGATCACTGATATAAACATTAAATGCAAGAAATAACATCCTCAATCTAGCTATTCCCTTACATGCTAGAAAAGATACGTGCAATCAACCGCTCCATGTCTGGAAGTCTTGACAACGCCTTCCGGAATTCAAGCGAGTATGGAAGATTTTCCCCCTGAAAGTACCATAATACATAAAGTTGTCAGACGGATAGTCTAAATGAGAGTCATAACACTGCATGCAGAGTAAGCTTCGTATTATTAAGAAATTTATTTCCAGAAAGTAGATGGTTAGTTGAAACCACATCAAAGTATCAGATACAGTGGCACATTGGCTTAACATGATCTCGAACACCCACAATGGGACAATAGAGTAGTTCGGAAGATATCGCGAAACAGAAATGAAAGGGTAAAACGGGAAAGAAACCAAGAGGACAGGTTATTGTCTACTAGAGAAGCAGAGAAGTGTATGTCATTGCTTGTAACACATACACATGTCAGCAGCATATAAAGTCAAGTAATAATTTAAAGACTCACCCGAAGAATTGCTACAGCATCTTGACGTTCCTTGATCAGTTCTGGATTATATAACGGTCTTGCCAGCCATGTTTTCAGTAACCGTTTCCCAGACGCAGTGATACATTGATTCAATTGTGCATACAGCGTTCTTCAAAAGACAACACTCACTTTTAGTTTTGGAACACATCAGTTACGTTTGATAAAATATAGCAAGATTGAGATACTTACCCAGAAACGCCTCCATTTCTGCTGTTTTCAAATATCTCAAGGTTTTCAAGAGCAGCAGCATCAAGAACCATGTGTTGTTTCTCAGTAAAGCTGCTAAAATCGCAGCAAGGCAGGGATTCAAACTTGGCAAATCTGAGTACACTCTCATCCAAGAAAGCTTGTCTCAGGTAATAAATGGCACCACCAAGAGCAGAGAGTGCCAGGCTGCCATTCTTATCTCCAGTTGCTAATTCAGACAAAATTTTTGGAAGGAAGCTTGAACCACTTTCACTGTTACGGGGTGGATCCCCCAGAATCTTTCCCTCACCAGAATAAGCAGAAGACGGCTGACAACTGATTCCCTTGTAGAAAGTTCCAACTTCATGTATGGTCTTCTCTGCATCCCAGAATTCAGAAAGTGGAGCCAGATTGTTTACCAAGGGATTTCTGGTATATCTAACTATTGTTTTCTCTGTTACAGAACTCAACATATTAGCTGGTTTAATAATTTCTACCGGCCTTATCTCAGAGAGCACACAAGACAATGCACTGCAATCTTGATCATCCTCGAACTGGTAGAATATAAGAAATGCCATCAATTAGAATAGAAAAGTCAAAAGCCGAAAATATCCACAGACACGGTTACTAAGAGAGATGATTTAAGAAAGGCTACATATGCTAAACATGCATCGCTTTTCTTTCAATCAATTCAGTGACAAGAACCCACCTGCCCCAGGATGATCTTCTTTGTTGCAACATCAACCAAACATACACCAAAACTGTGCTCTGCTTTCTCGTCAGTTAAACTCTCTCCTCCTTCAGTCAACGCCATCAGATAAGATGCATCTGGATTAGTTAATAGCATCTCCCCATCTGTCAGCGTTCCTCTTGTGACAACTGCACATATTTCACGCTTCACAACCTACAGAAAAGAGTAATGTCACTAGGAAGCCTCCCTATCATAATTTTCTAACAATAGCACCAGCCGTCGTAAATGAATTTTAATTTCATTAGCAACCAAACTGATTGGATAGAAACTGATGACGCCTACTATAACAAAAAATCATAGTGGAGCTTACTTTATCCTTGGAGCCTTTCTCTTTTCGGCGTCGCTCCAGCTGATCAGGTGTTTCTGTTTGCTCCACTACTAAAACCCGATAGCCCTGTTCCAATCCATTCAATCAAACCTATTTCTATCCAACAATATAACTTATGCCCATGAATGTGACTTTTTCCTACACATAAGAAGAAAGAAATCCTACTTAGATTGGGTTGCTATGTTTCAGGAAACAAACCTTTTGAACTAATTTCTCGATGTTTACAGAGAAATTCTTCTCAGGAAATCCACAATGAGGTTGTTCTCCCTACAAACAAAAATCTATATCAGGTGCTTTTAAGGAAGAAAAAACATTCTAGAGAGAGAGAAATGATGAGTACATAGTGCAATACAAATAAAAGGGACCGTTTTAGCATGATTTGATGTCAATCCTTTGTTATTTATACACTATTAAGAGATGCATCAAAAAGCATAACTAATTATGAGTTATAAGAAATCGGTTACCTTCATGTACCGTAAATCAAGTTCCTTGGCTCCTATGTGCGCATCCATCTCATAAAGCTCATAGAATTTACCCATCTGTTTGTCATCAAAAGAAAACCATTTAATCCCCAAATCTCCTACCAATTAGTAAGTACTGATTAAAAGATCGCTTCTTGGTCTACCTTGAAGAAAAGAACTTTGTCCATATGTTTTGATTTAAACTCCCACCATTGTCTCTGAAAAAGAGGTCACAAAATCAAATAAGTCAAATTTGATTAGCTTCAGTAAATATTACGAAGCAGACTTTCATGTGCTCTCTTACCTGGCCTCCTGTTAATCTCTTGACAAAATCAGGTGGAAGGTAGAGTGTCCTCGGATCATAATTTTCATCCGTAGGGCGTCTCCTTTTTGCATCTCTTCTGTCTCTGCTCGCCAGAAATAATTTCAAGAACAAACACATTAAAACTTAGCTAAAACAGGGGATCATGCGACCTACTAGCATTCACGAAGTTAGAAGAAAATTAAAGACGTTACAAATTAACTTAAGTAGAACTATGTAACTGCCTAACTGGGTGCATATTCTACAATCTTTCTGCTCCTAACCACCGTATCAAATAGCCTCAATGGATTATGGACCAAAATTGTGAAAGACTTACACTCCCATGAAGCGAAATTTCTCAGATTCACGCGCACCAAATCTAGCCAGAGCATCTCCATCCAACATGTTATCATCCAAACCCTTGACCACCACCTTATCAGCTGCAGTAAGACAAGATAAGAATTAGCAACCAACAATGAACACCATCTTAAAACCAATGTCAGTACAAGATTCTCAGCTGTTAACAAGATAAAACCTTTATAACAAAAAAACATTCGGATTACCTTCTTCAATCTTCTTCACAGGTTCCACAACAGAAGCCTTAAACCCTTTCAAGATACTTTCTTTCTCAGTCTTGATTTTCTTCTCGCCACCTGATTTCGCTATTTCACTAGTCTTCTTCCGCTTTCTAGAGTCAGCTTTGGAAGGAGTTTCTTCATCTTTCTCCTCCACCAGCTCTTCTTCATCCATCAAATCATCCTCAGCATCCAACTCCACATCATCTTCTTCACTCTCACACACCTCCTTCCCCACGTTCTTTCCCCAATCTTCATCGCTAGAATCATCACCATCACTTTTATCTTCTTTCTCTTCTACCACATTACCCATCTCCACATCCTCATCATCCGTCACAACTCTTCTGAAAGACGAAGCGCCTCCTCGTCTCAATCGCTTAAACCTCTTTACTGATTCCTCCCCAACAACAACCCATTCGATCTTCTCCTTCCCCAAATCCAAAGACTCCTCTTCTCCATCTTCATACTCTACCATATGCTTGCCTTCACTCTTATCGTACGATATCACGCTCCCATCGTACCATTTCTTATCCAACGGCCAATAAACCCTAACTTGCTTCCCCACCACCTCGTCCCCGTACGTAGTTTCCGCAAATTTCGGAGGCGAAGGTGTCTGCCCGATGACGAGGAGTGGCTTCTTAAGCTTAGGATGCACAGGAGAAGGAGTCGTCGGACTAGGGCTGGGACTACGAGCAGGAGGATTAGATTTGGAGGCTTTGTTATTGGAGAGAGGCGGAGAACTAGGGTTAGGTTTAGATTTGGGGGTTTTGGTATTGGAGATTGGCGGCGATGGAGACGGTGAATTAGGGTTAGGGTTAGATTTGGGGGTTTTGTGATTGGAGAGTGGCGATGGAGAGGGAGAAGGAGATGAAGATGATTTGCCGAAGAAGGAGGTGATTTGACGCTGAGGATTCACCAACGGAGACCTTCCGCTGGTCTGACGGCGAGACGGCGCCATGGGGGAGTGGAAACAAGCGAGCGGGAAAACAGGACAAGTGGAGAGAGGGAAAGTGTGAGAGAGAGAGTGGTGATGGGGAATCGGGAGCTTAAAGGAGTCTAGGGATTGCGCGGGAATTTCACCGGGAAAGACGCCGGCGGCACTTGTGAAATGGCGGGAAACAACGTCTAGTAGTTGAGTAAAATAATTAAAGGTCTACTCTATGTTGCTGCGACTGCGAGTGTCATCTCGAATAAGCCGTTGTTGGAGGGCCAGTGATGGATATCATACGGGCCCACTAAGGCGCCCCAGTAATTATAATTATCGAATACATTTAACCGGTTAAAATCGAACCGATCCATTTGTTTCTAGAATTCCCAAAATGAAATCAAACTAAACCGGAATTTCGGTAATTGGTTGCTCCTCTCCATTTCATCCTTCCCTTCTCTTGGTTGCTTCTCCTTTTTTCTTAGAGATGTTTAGTTTATTAAAGTTTGTGAATTGTTCTCCATTGTACTTTCTAGTTTTATTCTGTTGGCTTTTTGGTTTCGAAAATCCAGTAAAACTCCTTGATTTTGTTATCTGACCTTTACCAACTTTGTGTATTTTGAAAGAATATGAATGGGTGAATTAATTGTCCTATTGATCGGCCACATTCAGCCATGATTCACACAAAGCCCACAGTTTGATGAACAAGCTGGAATCTATGATTAAGTCTAACTACATAGATCAAATTCCTTCAAAATACACTTTTTCCTAAAAGGTTCGGACACGATGCCTTTTATATGGATAGATGACTTATTTCTTTAACACACTTACAAATTGGAGCATGAAGATTGAAAATGTACAACATAAAAACATTTTTTGAAACGCAAAATTTCCTACGAGTTTGGTAAATATACCAATTAGCTGATTTTGCGTAACTTGTGTTCGAACATAGCTTGTCTTAACATGTTTAATCCTGATTAGAACTTGTTAGTCTTGGGTAATAGTGTTTTTCACTTTCTGTGATCAAATTTAGGTTTGGTTTAGGAGACAGCCTCTTCTAAATCGTGGGAGAGGTTTGTTTATGGATAGAATTATATCAAAGTATCGATTTTCGGATAGCGTAGTATTCATCTATGTGTTCCTAGGTGATATTAGATCACTTTGTATGAAAATGTGGTTGAATCCCATGTGATTGAAAATCATGTACTATTCTTTGGATTAATGTAAAGTTGAAGTTGAGCCAAAAAAAAAAGATTGTCTTAACTAATCCATTTCGAATGGCATATCTGATAAAATGAACATCCACTTCGATATGCTTTTTCTTTTCGTGAAAATCATGATTAGCAGCAATGTGTAATGTTACTTAACTATCACAAAGTGCTAAGGTCGTCGGCTGGGTTCTCTCTCATGTAAAATGTTTAGTCTTAGAGGTTATGACTTTTTAAGGTTTGTAATCTAACGTTGCATGATTGAAGATAAACAATTTTTTTTTTGAACAATTAAAACTACATTTTTTATTCCGCTCCTAATTTCTTCGAGGTGATTCTATCACTGTCTTGACATTAAAAAAAAAAAAAATCCATCACCGTCCTGATTTACCTCCCTTTGTACTAAAAATAAATAAAAGTAAGTCTAAGTCGTGTTGGTTCCCATTCAAGAATATATATATTCAATTCAAGTGTTTGATTTAATAGAAACACAGATATGCCAAAATCAATAAAATCAAGCATGCAAGTTTAAACATAGAACATATCCACTAATCAAATCGTGTATTAAAAACAGTCTATGATGCAACCACTAAAGTCAAATTATGAATTTCAGATAATAGATTATTTGGAGAGTCAATTTGAATCAAACAAATTTATATACTAGCTGGAAAGAATAATAAACCATGGTTGACAATAGTAAAACAATCCATGGGTTCAAAGCGTAAAGAATCCCTTATCCAGTAACATCAAATCATTACGTAGCATAGAACAAAATTCACTTTAAAATCATTCATTGTTTAGGTTGGTTAAAACAAACATTATATGGCCTTATCAAACAGCATATAATCCAAATATTTACAAAGTAACTTTGGAAAATGTATTATCTACATGCATACCAGTTATAGATATGACATAAATAAACCATTTATTGGGTATAGTTTGAGATAGACATAAATTTCTATTAAGAAAAAAAATATTTCTTCAAAATAATTAATTTACTATACTAACTATTACAAAAGTTTAAAAATCAAAAATATAGACCATATATACCAAAAACAATCAAGTTCACATTCATACATAACAAAAAAGGGTCAATATTGGTTTAGGCAACAAACCAATTACAAGAACTATGTCTAATGAGAATATGCCAAATCTAATTCTATCAACTTAGTCTCTAAAGATATAGAAAGCGTTTTTAATCAACAAAACTAACACCTAAATTCAGATTTTCCATATTAAACAGAAAAAGCAGCAATAAATATTATCTTCTTGAAAGGTTACATATAGAGTAGATAATAGCCAATAAGTGGAATATATTAATAGATTACAACTGAAGTTACCTCAAGCTACAATGCACAATATATACTGGCTAATGACCCTTAATTGACCAAAAATATACAATTTCTTTGAAACATTGCATTCACAGTAAACGAAGCTGGATTTTTAACATAAATATCTCTGCTAGAGAGTCGAGAACTTCGAAATTTAACCACTATTATAGCAAATATACGGTTTTTGAAACCGAAATAAAATTTTAGGCATAGAATATATAGCCTATCTAAAAACCTAGAAGATTAAAGCACATATGATGCATACCTACAAAAATGATGACAACATTGAAGGTCGGCTGCTAAATCTTGCTTTTTTGACATCAATCATAGATATAGTATTAAAAAACATAATAGAGAAATCAAGAAAGATCTGTTGCACATGCTAAATAAATACACCAATAGTTCAATAGATTTCCAAAACCATCAACTTCATACGACTAAGAGACTAAGCATAAACACTAGTACTACAACCAAATCTATTTTTTGATCAGTGTACATTAAAAACTCATGTAAATAGCACTTAGATAATATAATACAATAATCATAAGTATATATAAACCAGGATGCAGAATGATAAGATTTTCTCAGACATACAAATTTAACTATAAGATTGCAAAGACATGATACATGAATACAGAATTTGAGGACATATGCAGGATGCAGAATTGTAAAGACATGATGCAGAATGCAAACATCAGAATGCAGAATGCAGAAATGCAAAGACATGATGCAGAATGCAGAAATGCAAAGACATGATGCAGAACACAATCATCAAAATGCAGAGTGCAGAGTGCAGAATCAAAAATTGTAAAGACATGATGCATAAAAAAAAAAATGATGCAGAATGCAAAATGTAGGACACTCATACAACAACCAAAATTAAACTATAAAATTACAGGAACATGATCAGGGTTAGTGGATAACACAAATAAAAAGTTTCTCAGACATATAAACTACAGCCATAAACTATAGAAGCCTCACATACCTTCAAAAATATATATCTACGTGAGACTCAACTAATTCAAAGAGACGTATACCTATTGCAGAAGTCTGCTACACTTGCAATCTCCTCAGACTTCCTAAAGCACAAACCTGAAAAAAAAATCAAATTAATTAGTTTCTAATCACATGTAGTCTTATGCCTCCTGCTTACCATGTTCCTTCCAGTGCCTAGATCTTGGATCAGTTTTCAAATTTGAACAGTCTCTGTGTCGCTATACAGTAAAGAACCACATACCACTACAGAAGTCTCACATACCTTCAAAATATATATTTCTATGTGAGACTCAACTAATTCAAAGAGATGTACCTGTCGTAGAAGTCTGCTAACTTGCAATCTCCTCAGACCTCCTAAAGCACAAACCTGAAAAAAAAAAATCAAATTAATTAGTTTTACTTACATGTAGTCTTATGCCTCTTCCAGTGCCTAGATCTTGGATCAACTTTTCAAATTTGAAGTCTCTGTGTCGCAATACAGTTAAGAATCACATATGACCCATTGTCTTTTGTTTTTAAGACTTTCGTAAGCTGTGGTTGGTTGGTTTTTACCATCCACCAAGATTTTTAACCCCTCTTTTGCCTGAAAGACTTAACCGTGTGTAGCAAAGTAAGAGGTCTGTTTTCTGTCTTAAGACTTTTGTAAACCGTGTGTAGCAAAGTAAGAGGTCTGTTTTCTGTCTTAAGACTTATGTAAACCGTGTGTAGCAAAGCAAAGAGGTCTAAGTACACTTTCCATCTCGAACCTGTCATAAAAGTCACAAAGACTTTTTGTCAGCCGTGGGTAAGTAAAGTTTTTGTCTTAAGACTTTTGTAAATCTGTCTTAATAGTTTTTGCAAGTCTTTGTCTTGAGACTTTTGTAAGCCGTGGGTATTGAATCAGTTTTTGATTTGCAGTCTTTTTTTTATTTTAACCCTTTGATCGTTAAGTCCAGTCTATCAAACTAATCAAAAACAGAATTTCTCAAGCCGTGGATAGGAAAGACTATTAAGACGTGGTTCTTTTTAACTGACATGTCTTATGTCTTTGTCTTAATATTTGTACCTTTGTAAGTCTGTGTCTTAAGACTTTTGTAAGCCGTGGGTAACAAAATAAGGAATCTGTTTTTAATTTATAGTCTTTGTAAGACTTGCAAGTGTTGGTCGTTATACTCCATTCCATCCAAATAATCAAAAACAGATTTTCTTAAGCCTGTGGGTAGTAAAGACTGTGGGTCTTTTAATTGACATGTCTTATATGTCTTTGTATAAACTCTAAAGACTGACATGCCTTTGATGTCTTTGTCTAAAGACTTGTAAGCCGTGGGTATTTTAACTGACATGTCTTATTATACATCTTTGGCTAAGACTTGTATAAGCCGTGGGTCTTTTAACTGCCATGCCTTGTACGTCTGTCTAAAGACTTATATGTAAGCCGTGGGCAGTGAAATAAGGATCTGTTTTTGATATTGCAGTCTTTGTCAAAGACTTGTAAGCCGTGGGTAATAAAGACTTTTAAGCCGTGGGTAGTAAAGACTTTTAAGCCGTGGGTCTTTTAACATGAAATGTCTGTGACTTGTAAGATAAGGATTTGTCTTTGATTTCTCAAGTCTTTTGTCTTAAAGACTTTCTTAAAACCCTTGATTGTTATACTCCCATTCCATCCAAATAGATTTCTCAAGCCGTGGGTAAGTAAAATAAGGATCTGTTTTTGATTTTAGTCTTTTGTCTTAAAGGCTTTTCTTAACCATTGGTCGTTATAATCCATTCCATTCAAATAATCAAAAACAAGATCTTCTCAAGCCGTGGGTAATAATGATCTGTTTTTGATTTTAGTCTTGTCTTAAACACTTTTCATTCAAATAATCAAAAACAGGATCTTCTTAAGCCGTGGGTAACTAAAATAAGAATCTGTTTTTGATTATAGTCTTTTGTCTTAGAGACTTTCTTAAGCTTTTATGCAAATAATCAAAAAATATATTTCTTAAGCCGTGGGTAAGTAAAAATATAAGGATCTGTTTTTGATTTTAGTCTTTTGTCTTAAAGACTTTTGGTCGTTATAATCCATTCCATCCAAACAATCAAAAACAGATCTTTCTTAAGCCGTGGGTAAGTAAAAATATAAGGATCTGTTTTTGATTTTAGTCTTTTGTCTTAAAGACTTTCTTAACCATTGGTTGTTATAATCCATTCCATCCAAATAATCAAAAACAGATCCTTCTTAAACCGTGGGTTAGTAAAGTGTCTTTTTGTCTCAAAAGACTTTAAGCTGTGGGTAATAAGTTTCCTTTAGGGACAGTAAAGGGACAATGTTTCCAAAATAAGAATCTGTTTTTGATCTTAGTCTTTTGTCTTGAAGACTTTTGGTCATTATACTCCATTCCATCCAAATAATCAAAAACAGATCTTCTTCTCAAGCCGTGGGTTAGTAAAGAGTCTCTTCTTGTCTTAAAAGACTTTTTTAAGCCGTGGGTAATAAGTTTTCTTTAGGGGCAGCAAAGGGATAATGTTCCCAAAATAAGAATCTGTTTTTGATTTTAGTCTTTTGTCTTAAAGACTTTCTTAACCATTAGTCGTTATAATCCATTTCATCCAAATAATCAAAAACAGATCTTTCTCAAGTCGTGGCTCAGTAGTAAAGTCTCTTCTTGTCTTAAAAGACATTTTTGAGCTGTGGGTAATAAGTTTCTTTTAGGGGCAGTAAAGGGACAATGTTCCCAAAATAAGAATATGACAGAACACTATGAGATTAGTGTCTGTCTAAGATCTTTTTGGGGTTTGAAGTGGAAAACCAAAACATCAAAACAAAACAATAGATCTTACGGTTTGAAAAAACCATAAAATAAAAGGCTTTTTGAAATCTTCTTGTTGTTGAAGTAAGGAAATAATCTCAAACTGATGGGGAATCTGTAGCATAGAAAGAGCTAATTTACCTTTATGACAGATTTCATACGGAGTCACTGCAAAGACATTCTGCTATAAAACCAATGAAGTATGTTGTTACGCCTTTCAGCTCTTCCATCTCTCGCTCGTCACACTGTTTCTTCTCGTCTGAAGCTAACTGAAACAGTAGTAAGATACACCCTCAAAAGAATAAAGACGCAGCTTAGAAACTATAAAGCATAAACTTTTCCATTGTTCAATCAGACAGTACTAACTAACGACAGGACTGAGACATAATAATACAAGAATAAGAGTTTGAGAGGTTAAACAAACACAACACTCGTACATTGAGGAGAAAACAGAAAGCTAATGTACAGAGTAAAACAGGATTTTTGTTTCTATCGATTTTTAGTACCAAAAACCAAACTAATCAGGATCCAAATCTGTATAAAACAAGACTAATGGGGAATCTGTAGAGCATAGAAAGAGTTATTTATTTACCTTAATGAAAGGTTTCACACAGAGTCACTGCAAAAACATTCTGCTGCTATAAAACCAATGTAGTATGTTGTTTCGCCTTTCAGCTCTTCCATCTCTCTCTCGTCACAATGTTTCTTCTCATGTGAAGCTAACTGAAACAGTAGTAAGATAAACCATACGCCCATACGCACAAATTAGAAACTATATACAAAGAATAAGAATTTGAGAGGTTAAACAAACAACACTCGTACATACATTGAGGAGAAACACAGAAAAGCTAATGAAAGAGTAAAAACAGAGTTTTTCTATCGATTCTTACAGAGTTTTAGTACCAAAAACCAAAACAGGTCGGATTCCAAACAAGAGAATCAATCGAACTACAAAGGAACAAGACAATCAATCGAGCAAGAAAGATTCGCACGGAACCCTAACGTTAGAGCGAGAAAACCCCAAACCAATCGGGACGGAATCTAAAGAGAAGGAAACCCTAAAAACAAAATTGGGACTGAAAAATCCTCAAAGAACTTCATGATTTACAGAGAGAGAGAGAGAGAGAAATCGAAACGCTTACCGTGTTAATGAATTGGATCCGTTTCTGCAAAGTTTGGAAGAGTCGAAACACTTGCGAAGGTTGAGAGAGTTCTTCAAAGTTTTTCTTTTTTTTCCTTTTCTGATTTGGGAAAAATGTTCTCTCTTTCAAGTATTAATAGTTACGCAACGGTTATAATTTCAATTTTAGGTCGGTGGTATCGATCAAACGTGTCTCCGTAATTTGTTTGGTTAATTTCCAATTTTTCTTTTTGTAATTAAAAATGGAGGTATGAACCATGTTTTGCCAAAAAAAAAATTGTTGTGTGAATATTTTTTTTTTTAGTTTTTCATTTACATATAACCATATAAAAAATCGTACAGGCCAAATTTTACTTAAAAGTTTCTACAACTACAAGGTCATTTTCATTATACATATTTATCAATTCTTTCAGAATATATTATACTTATTTAAGAAGTTTTTCTTAAACTCAAATTCATAAAGATATTCTTAAACTTTTTAAAGAAAAATTGTTACCTTAAAATATTTGAAAAGAAAAATTCAAAGAAATGTCTTCAATTTTTTTTAGTTTTTATATATGATTTACCTAAACATTCATTTATACGTATATATATAGAATATTGTCTAATTGTCATTTACATCTTTAGTAAAAATTTTTTTTATAAAATTTGGAGAAAAGATAGAAATCTATAAAAAAAGGCGAAACTCCAAATTTCAAACTTAAATTCTCGACGAAATTTCTGAAAAAGGTGATTTCGATGAGGAACCCACAAAAGAAACTGTCTTTGTTAGTTCCATGGGAGCGTGGTCGAAACCGCTCCGCTTCACGCCCCTCCTCCTACCCTTCCTGAACCCGCTACACCAGAGCTCGGTGTCTCAGAGGCGGTAAAAGGCCAAATAGCCTCCTTCTGGCCTTCAATTAGTGAATGTATCAATGGCCACAAGCATAAGAAGGAGCAATTGACATATCCTCCAATGGAAAAAAATGCCTCCTTCGGCTCTCAAGGATGACGGTAGCCTTCGGTTTCCATGGGCTGCACACATGAATCAATCATCGAGAAACCTTTTTCGTGCTGCTGAATCTACGTATCGACTTGATAGAACGCCTCAGGTGACAATTCCTTCCAAAGTTCTTAGATTAGGACCTGAGAATAAGGAAGAATACGTTGTAGGACAATTCCATAGGTGCTCTAATCCACCTGGAGGTCTTATTCACGCTGTCTTGAATAGATTATGGGGATGGGAATGTAAGATATCTTGTCGGAAACTAGGAGAGTCATCGTTTTTGTTCCATATTCCTCATGAAAATACTCGCAAATGGATTATTCAACGGTGCGTGTGTCATGTGGATGATTGTCTCCTATTTGTGGCCCCTTGGAGTCCTATAAACTCTTTTTAAACCCCGGAGATTTCTACATTACCAGTGTGGGTAACTCTTAAGAATATTCCGGATTCATGCTTATTTAGATTAGGTATCAGTCATATAGCATCAGGTTTGGGAGAGCCAATGCTTACGCATAGGCCTCGTCTAGATCCAACAAATATGGGGAAGCTAAAATTTTAGTTGAGGTTGAGTTAGATAAACCGTTCCCGAAGCTAATTACGCTTGATAATAAACAAGGCAATATCTACTTGGTAGATGTGGAGTTTTCATCGATTCCTAGTGCTTGTGAAAGATGTGCAGCACTTGGTCATAAAGAGAAGAAGTGTTTACTTCCTCCTAAGCCACTTGGATCTCTTGTTGTTACAAAAGAAACTCATGACACCAATGAAGAGATCCCAACGGTGAATATAGTTTCGTTGTTGCAAGATTCCCCTACTACACATGTCAACCACTTGGAACCAAACTTGCAATCACCTTCTGCCCACCAAGCACATGAGACTCCAAAAAACACTTCTGTTACTACTCATACCGAGGATGCAAATTCTGTTCCGCTCACAAATTCGCATGAGGTACACTCTACCTCTTGCGCAAAGCTTGATAATACTTTGCCCATGTTAGCTGCTACAATCGTTGCGTCCTCTCAGACACAAATTATGGAAGAAATTCCATCACAAGTTAACATTTTGGAAGCCTCTCACGCTTTTGAAAATGAGCAACCAATTGGTCCTCACTCACCTCTCATTCACAACCTTCATTATTTCCACAAGGAGCCGGAGACTCCTCTTGCTTATGGAAAAGAGACTGGTTTAGATGTGGTTGGAGAAATTTCTAGTTATAACTTAACTAGAGAAGGAAGACCAATAAAACCTGCCCAAAAATTTCAAGATATGAAATGGACAACGGTTAGTGGAAGGGGTACTTTCACTAGTTTTGTTCTTTCTTTTTCTTTCCTATTAAGATTCATTTGTGGATCCTTCTCTAGGGTAGTGCGTTTACCCTTTTCTTGTTGCAAACTTTCTCAAACTTATGAGTGAAACCTCATACTTGTATTACTTATGCATTTTAATATGAAAGCCTTTTACAAAAAAAACATTTTTTTATCATTTTGACATTCAACATTCGAATACTTGTTTTGAAATTGTCAAAAAAAAAAAAGAATGATATAGGGTTTGATTGGAATACTTTATTTAATAAACCAGAAATTTGCTGTCAATAAAAAGAACAATATATGAGCTGAATTAGTTGTAGTTTTATATTTGTTGTTGTAAAATTAAAGTTGTAAGTTTCTTTGTTGTGCCATTGTATATTTTTGTGGTAAGATTTTGGCTGTAGATTTAAAAAGATTTGGTACCTTACGTTAAAGTTTTCTAAAACCAAATCTAATCAATTCCTTAGTAGCATGACCTACAAAAGCATAATCAATTTCTTAGTAGCATGAGAAATCCATTTTTCCACATAATTTTCGGTTTGGATTTCTGCTTTAATAATTAGTAATCATGTTTCATTGCAAAGTCTTTCTCTTTAATTTAAATTCTTTAGTAGCATAACCTACAATAGCATATCCAATTTTATATGTCGATAAGAACAAACACACATAAACATAATCATAAATAAGCATAATAGTCACATTTTTTGTCATCAACTTAAACAGACTCATACGTACAACAGCATAATATCTATATATACAAACGCCTAAATATTACTATGGCAATAACTAACGTACGACAATATGACAATTATAATTTTTTTTTAGAAAAAAAAAATCAGCATCAGTTTAATGTGAAGAGCATGATATATATCTAGTTATTTCTTCAACATGTGACACCCAAAAAAAGAACACACAAAGATGTGAAAGAACATGTGGAAATACTCACCTAATATTTTTCTTGTATTTCTTATTATGTTTGGTATTGAAATATGATAACAAAATATGAGAGAGCTTAATCACAATATAGATGTGAATAGCTGTAGTTCGTTTTGGTTTATGATTTTTAAAAATTAAATTAAGTATTTAAATAGGAAAATTGATTATTTATAAAAATATTTGAAATAATTGTTCTACAAATATTTTTTTCATTAAGATTTGAAGAAAGGAAAACTACTATTAAAAACTCTTTTACAATTTTGTTATGTTTAAGATTTTTTTAAAAAAATTACTATCAAATAATTTTTACAATTATTTTTTTAGAAAATTAGAAAAGGAATATTAGTACTCCCTCCGTTTCAATTTAGATGAAGTTTTAGAGAAAGTGTTGTGTTTCAATTTACATAGGAGTTTCAAATTTTTTAATGTTATAACTAATAAAATAGTTACTCGGGATAAAATTATTTTTTATTAACATGTGACTCTTTGTATTCATTGGTGGGAATAGCATTACTTTTTTTTGTAATCAAGTGCTTTGAATAAAAATAATATTTGTTCTTAATATGTGTGTTTTAGACTAAAAATTCATCTAAATTGTAACATTGGAACAGAGGGGGTATTAAATAAATTATTTGACAAATCTTTTTTCGTTTAAAATTTTAAAAAGTTAGGAAAATACTACTAAATAATTTTAAAATTATTTATCTTATTATATATTTTATAAATGATGAGATATTTTAACACGTATCAAAATTTTAAGAGTAAAACTTACTATCAAATAATATTTTACAATATCTTTTCTTTAGGATTTCAGAAAAGGAAATTTAATATTAAATAAATTATTTTTCTTAAGAATTATTTTTAAAAAGAAATATCTAGAAAAATTACTATTAAATAATTTTTAAATTTTTTTACTATTAAATAATTTTGTTTCTAAATTCGTTTTTTTATTTTCTTAGTATATATATTTTTAATCATGAGATGTTCTAACACATGTCAAATATTAAAACGAAAATTATTATCAAAGAGTATTTTACAATTTTATTTTGTTTAGTATTTTAAAAATGAAAAATTACTATTGAATAATATTTATATTTAATTTCAACCAAAATCATTTATTATTATCATAGTATATATATTTTTAATTATGATATAGTTTAACACATATCACAGTTTTAAATTATATAATTGTCATGTGTTACAATCATATTAATTAGCAACTTTGAAGAATCAAACTCAATATAATCTTTTATAGTTATATTTTCATTGAGATTTTTGATCGAAAAGGAAAATTAGTATTAATTAAATTATTTTTAGGATTTTGAAAAAGAAAATTTCCTGAACAAAATTACTATTGAATAACTTTTTACTATTAAATAATTTTTAAAATTAGTTTTTTCAAAATTAGTTTTTATTATCTAAGTATATATATATAATCATTATATGTTTAAACACATGTAACAATATTAGAAGAAAAATTACTATCAAATAATCCTTTGAAATTATTTTTTGTTAATTTTAAAAATGGAAAAATTACTATTAATAATATTTATAATTACCTTTTTAACACAATTCATTTTTGTTATTATCTTAGTATATATATTTAGTTACGAGATAAATTTATATATGTCATAATCTTAAATATATAATTACCATGTATCGAGATTATGGTAATTAGTAACTTTGAAGAACCAAACTTTATATAATAAGATTGGGAAACAATTATGCTTTAAAAATCATTTGTGCTATAGAAAAAACTCTAAATCACTTACCAATCCATCTCATATGTTAAAGGGCAGCCTACCCACTCAAAGTTACACCACCCTTGTCGGTATCTAATCACTCATAATACATAATTCCAATGTTGACATTTTCCAACGATTGTACAAATGTAGTTCTTACTTCGCAGTTCTTAAACTGGCAATTCTAGAACAAAATCCTAAGATAATAAGATAATAAAGAAATCACACAACGAAAGAAGACATACTTGGATTCCAAAATCCTATTTTTTGGTGTGGTGTTACTGGAATTTTTTCTTTTTTTTAAAAAAAAAAAAAGAAAAGAAAAGGGATTTAGATAAAACGGATGTCAAAGGTGTTGGGATCAATCTGCCAAACATTCAAAGCTGCATACTCCTCCAGACACTCCTTAAGCTGAGCCTCACTGTATCCCTGTTTTACATCCAAAATCACTCCAGTCTCAGAGATCAATCATTCATTCATACGGAAAAGAAGATCAAGAAGAAGTAACAAACCTTTCTCGAGATCCAGTTAAGCGCATTTGCATAGCTCACATGGGTCTTGTTCGACCTTGCAGCTTCGTCTCTGATGATGGAGTATGTGTCTGATATTGCATCCAATCCTGCTTTCTGTCTATCATCCGCGTACAATGATATTTTCGACATTTGCATTAGTCTAAGCGCCTCATCAACGTCACTTTGTGCTACTGATTCTGAGAATCTCAACCTTGCTAGTGCCTAAACACACAAAAGCAAAATAAGTTACTCTTGAGTCTGCCACAACTCAATTCAACTTAAGTTTCCTACTTACAAATCCTTTTTAGAGTTCTACTTACAGCGGATATGCGCAGACTGCTTAGCAGAGTTCTCACTGTTGTGTAAGAATGAGGAGTTTTTGATTTTGTTCTTCTTGCCTGATGCTCGAGTAAGCTGTTGCTATGTACTCCTCTAACACCGGTGGAACGTATGGGGATAATCTCCTCGCAGCTGAAATGTATGCACTAGAGAAAACCAGAGATGCTCATGTTAGAGTCTGCAGAACAAGAAGAATGTTTATACAAGTGATTCAACTTACCGGAGAATGTTAGTTTCCAGCGGCTCAAAGCCAAGGGCAGGAGATTCTTGTGTCTGGTGCACATGAAGCACATGCTTAGCCAGTTCAAGGTCGCTGTCCATATCAGCTCGAACTAAGATCAACCAGAGAAGATCGAATCTTGAAAGAAGGGCTGGTGGAAGGTTTATGTTTTCAGCTGGGGTTCTTCGCAAATCATATCTTCCTTTTCATAAAACACAAAGATGCATAAACTTAATAGCTGATACCATGCCACAGTTCATCAGATTGTTTTGTGTTATTCATATTGAAAAAGGGCATTTACCAGGCTGGATTGGCTGCAGCAAGAACAGCTGTTCTACCGTTCAAAGATGTGGTAATCCCAGCTTTTGCAATGCTTACAGTTTGCTGTTCCATGACCTCATGAATTGCAGTACGATCCGATTCATCCATCTTATCAAACTCATCGATTGCACAGATTCCCATGTCAGCCAGGACCTGAAACAAGAAATTGTATCAAATGTCTAAATGACATAGCTCTTAGCAAGACTTCAAGTTTTCTAAAAGCATCCAAAGCAAAGAATCATTGTATCTCTCACCAGGGCTCCTCCTTCTAAGACCATCTCATTTGTTACTTGATCCCTCATAACAGCCGCAGTTAGACCAACTCCACTGCTACCTTTTCCTGTTGTGTAGACTCCTCTTGGAGCAACATTTATACTGTGTTTGAGAAGCTGACTTTTGGCAACTCCAGGATCACCCATCAGACATATATGCACATCTCCTCTGATCTGCAAGATAAATCATGCATGGCTGATTTTAGTTATACGTAAATAAATGCAATGTGCTTTAGAACATCTATACGCAAATATAACTCAATGAACGAAGAGTATACACTTCAAGTGAATGGAAAGAGGCAAGACAATATAGTTGGAGATGAAGTAAACAAAGATAGTGGTTTTAATCTGTGTTTACTTCTCAGCAAATAAAGGAAACATTGCAAGATAAAACTAGAGGTCAGGAGATTCACCTTCATCCCATCCTTTAACTGCCTGTGAGGAGCACCCACAAGCAAGAGAAGCAAAGCTTTTTTGATATCTTCATGTCCATAAATCTCAGGGGCCAGAGATCGTGATAGCTTATTGTAAATGTCACCATCCTCAGCCAAACGTGCAATCTGTTCTTCCTCATCTTTTTGGAATTCATATCTGTAGAATATAATTAAAAGGTCAAAGATGCTTTCTGATATTGTGGACATACCAACGCATCTTTATAGCTTAAGCAAATGGCAAAAACATGGAATACGTTTACTAAATTAGATATTTATTCTGAGTCAAAGGTGTAGGCATTGGCTTACTCCTCGTATTTCTTCTTGAAATGAGTCACAGCTGTTGCTTCCAGATATGTATCTGCTACTAGTCCAGCTCGAAGTGCCTTGAACCCAGTGTAAGGAATGGGTAGAAAAATTCCAGAGAATTCAACAACGTCACCAGGGGCTACCTACAAGGATTTACATGAATCAATAAATTATTGATCGAGTCCAGGTACAGCAGTGGGAAAACTCTTCTTGAAAGCAAGGTCAAGAAAACAACCTTTCTTGTCAACTCTCCTCTTAGATGAACAGTCATTGACCTAGGAATATGCCCTTTAGGTACGTGCTCAGCCAACTCTTGCATCTTAGCCTGAAATATAATGAATAACTTAACTCATTAGTTCGATATACGAAGCAGCATTCACATAAAATGAACATCCCTGAAACCAGAACAGAACCTCCTGAAACTTTAGAAACTTTGATGCTCTGAGCTGAAGAATAGGATATCCGGCTTTGCTGTTAACGCGACAGCGGCTGGAGGGGCACTTAAACAAAGGCATGAAAACTCTTGATGTAACTTCCTGATTTAGCATGTAAGAGAAAGAGAATCAGAACTAGTAGTTATTATAAAAAAAAAGAAACTAAGATTCTGGCAGAAAATGTTAGGTACCTGGTAGATTTCATGACCACAATCTTCACATGTGTATACAGCAACCGCCATCAATGGCTTGACATCCGAACAACGGGTCACAATACCAGCAATCCTGACAAGTTGCCCAATGTGTGAAGCCTTAACCTCCCTTATGGTAGATGGACGTCCCTTTGAAATAAACCTCGCTGAATCAAAATAGATTCGTTAGTCAGTAGCAATCCACAAACAATGCAGGACCTCTCACACAAACAGACAAGACGATTTGGTACGAAACTTACTAAAATCTTTTAATCTCTGAAGGGATCTGCTGACGGGGATCAGAAACATCCGCATTATCAGTTCCATCCTCGGCTCTCTGTCATGAGAATGTCATGATCATCATCGGGAAAGGCCTCAGTGGGTTCAGGAAGCAGCTTATCAATAGCAGAGGAGAAAATGGAAACATATCGGCGGGTATTCTCAGTCAACCGTGTCATAAACTCATGAAACTCATCTAAAATACGAAAGAGCAGGAGAGGAGAGAAAGAGTAACTCACATTGATTAGGTCCTGCAGATCAACCTGAATAGCCCGAGTCTTACGATTCGCAACTTCTTGCTACACAGAACAAAAAGGGGGGAAATTAAAAGAAGCCCAGAAATCAATTTCACAAATGAATGAATCTACCAATTTTACTAATTGAATCGAATAAACCGTAACTGACGGAGATTCGCTAAACCCCTAGATGAGAAAATCATAACCAAATTTCAATCGAATAAAGCCCTAACTGACGGAGATTCGACTAAACCCTAACGAAAACGAGGAGAAGAGAAACTCACGAGGATCTCCAAGTACTTAGCTCCGCCGTCAGCGTCGGTGAAATTCGCGAGAAACTCCTTCGCGAGCGCTGCAAAAGAAAGAAGAAGAGAGGGTTGAAATTCAGGAACAGAGAAGAGATAATCGAGAAACAATGCGGAGATTTTACTTCACCTTTATCGGCTTCGAAATCATGTTCTTTCATGGTTGAAAACTCAGACTAGCGAGCGAACGAGAGTGAGAGCCAGAGAGACAAATGATTGACGAGTGACTGCACATTAGGCGGCAAAAGCTATGTTAACGGAGATGAGAATTAGGCCGGAAAATTACAGAGAGGGAGGAAGGGGGGGGTTTAAATGGACGGCTCAGATCTAAAGATATGGAAAAGGAGGGAAGAAAAAACTAAGTGTGGCTGCCGAGATTCGAGCTCGGGTCTCCACGGCCACAACGTGGAATACTAACCACTATACTACAGCCACTTTGTTGGTAGAAGTGGCTCTTAAACTATTATAACCTATATAGAAAAATGTTTATAACGAGAAAAGTTAAGTCTGGCTGCCGACATTCGAGCTCGGGTCTCCACGCTACAGCCACTTTGTTGGTACATATGTCTCTTAACTATATTGAAAAATGTTTCAAACGAGAAAAATTATAAGAAAAGTGGGATACTAACCACTATACTACTACAGCCACTTCGTTGTTCTAAGTGGCTCTTAAACTTTTATAAACTATATTGAAAATGTATAGTTTATACTGTAACAATTATTCTGTTTCTAAAAAAAGTGATTTCATAGCATATAGCATAAGTGGACAAAGCTTGTCACATTCATTTATCTTATTGTGGCATTTCTTTCTAGTAACACACCCCCTACGACTCATTGTCACACAATTAACTTTGTGTCTAAAACTTCCTCATTGTGGTATATCTTTCTACTTACACATCTCCTACGACTCATCCTCCCACAAACTTTGTGTGTAAAGCTGGACCACATTCACGATCTTTCTACTTACACATCTCCTACAACACATTCTCTCATAGATTTTTGTGTGTAAAGCGATCGGATCACATTTATCTTCCTCCTCCTGGTTTGTGGTATGTCTTTCTTCTTCACTCAAATCCTAAGACACATTATCACATCATCTTTGTGTGTAAAGCTTTCATTACAATTTTGATTTTTGTATGATTCTCACTCTGTTCGACTTTAGTTTTTTTTTTAGCATGTAATTCATCTCAGGCAGTTACAACTTCATGAAAATAAATAGCAAAGTGAGTCCGAACTAGTTCCAGTACCCGAATTCGTCGCAACTTCTTGTTTCTCGTGTAAGTCTTCTTCATAGTTTCTTCACGACCGATTTTTTTTTTCCTTTCAACCTAAGACGACCAATCAATCACACATGTCTCGATTCTTTACTCTTTCTTGAAAACTATTTATTATTAATGTTATTAATTATTCTCTATTTATATTTCTTCTCTTACTTGAGGTGTATAAATTGATTACTTCAAGAGAATTTTCATAAGAAAAACAAAGAGAGAAATTTCATAGGGTATCCAGAAAAAAATACAGAAGAGATTATGTTAAGGAAATGTTTTCAAAAGAGAACTTATTAAAAACCTATGAAAACATCTATAGCTACATAACTAAGTCGCTTTGATCTAATGGTAAATGACTCAAAGCTGTGAGTTTCACCCTAGATTTGAGTTGTTTTGGCTAGAAAGCCTGGAATTTCATGGGTCTCGTGGTGATTAATCCTTGGACCAAGTCCGTGGGATCACACCACGATTAACAAAAAAACATCTATACCTACTTATCATTTTATAATAAGTTGTGTGTATTATATTATAATAATGAAAATTTATTATTGAAAACCTCAAAATGAAAACTTATGGATAAACATGTTCTTAGAAATGATTTTTTTCTTCCTCCTTAATATACCACAAATTGTGTATTTAACCAATTTTTTTTATGAAAATGGTGATGAAATTAAGACATGCAAATCAGCATTAAACTCTAATTAATGTGAAGATAAGGTCAAGACCTCTTTATAGATGTTCCTCGTTAAAGTCATCGTTTGCTTGTTGACCTTTTAAACCCCAACAATATCCACCAAGTACCAAACGCAATTATCACGTAGGACGAATTGAATGAGAGCCACGTGACGATGTAAATATATATACCCTTCATGTCTTTTTGTTTTGTTTTCTCTCAGATTCTAAAGAATCGAGTTCAAGAAAAAAGTCAACTACTCGTAAGAAGCACAGCAGAGCAGGAAGAAAATGGCAGGAGGGTCGTTTGGTCCAACGGGTGTGGCTAAAGAAAGAGCAGAACAGTACCAAGGGAAAGTCACTAGCTATGTCATCATCGCTTGTCTTGTTGCAGCCATCGGTGGATCCATCTTTGGTTATGACATTGGAATCTCAGGTTTGTCTTCACCTTCTTCTTCCTCCTCTTTGGAGTCCAAAAATCTGAAATGAGTTTTGTTTACAGGAGGAGTTACATCAATGGATGAGTTTCTTGATCAGTTTTTCCATAGGGTTTTTGAGAAGAAGAAGCAAGCTCATGAGAGTAACTACTGCAAATATGATAATCAAGGATTAGCTGCTTTCACTTCCTCACTCTACTTGGCTGGTTTGGTTTCTACTCTTGCTGCTTCACCCATCACTAGGAACTATGGAAGGCGTGCGAGTATTGTCTGTGGTGGAGTCAGCTTTCTTATTGGAGCTGCTTTGAATGCTGGAGCTGTGAACTTAGCAATGCTTCTTGCAGGAAGAATCTTGCTTGGTGTTGGCATTGGGTTTGGTAATCAGGTTAGACAGACCAATTGTTTTGGTTGTTTTAGTTAGGCATGCACATTTGAGTTTACAGGTTGGTCTCAGTTTGGATCTCACCGGGTCCCGTATATGATCTAAACCCAAACCTAGACATTCAGATCAAAATAAAATTACCCAATAAATTAACAAATTAAGGTATCATTCCGACCGACCCGGACATGTATTTCCGGATCAATCCGGTTACGGATATTTAGGTCCGGGTAAAATGCACTAACCAATCTTCATGGTCTTTTTTCTTTCTTTTTCAGGCGGTTCCTTTGTATCTATCAGAAGTGGCACCAACACATCTCCGAGGTGGTTTAAACATGATGTTTCAGTTAGCTACAACACTTGGTATCTTCACAGCAAACATGGTCAACTACGGTACACAACAGCTTAAGCCTTGGGGATGGAGACTCTCTCTCGGCTTAGCTGCTTTTCCAGCTCTGCTCATGACGCTAGGAGGGATTTTCTTACCCGAGACTCCAAACAGTTTGGTCGAAAGAGGGTTGAAAGAGAGAGGAAGACGAGTTCTCGAGAAGCTAAGAGGAACTAAAAACGTAGACGCAGAGCTTCAAGACATGGTAGATGCTAGCGAGCTTGCGAACTCCATCAAACACCCTTTCAGGAACATTCTGCAGAAACAGCATAGGCCTCAGCTAGTTATGGCTATCTGCATGCCAATGTTTCAGATACTTACAGGGATAAACTCGATCCTCTTCTATGCACCTGTTCTGTTCCAGACAATGGGGTTTGGAGGAAACGCTTCTCTCTACTCATCAGCTTTGACAGGAGCTGTTCTTGTCCTCTCAACGTTGATCTCCATAGCA
This sequence comes from Brassica juncea, assembly GCA_018703725.1. NCBI lineage: Eukaryota > Viridiplantae > Streptophyta > Magnoliopsida > Brassicales > Brassicaceae > Brassica > Brassica juncea. The sequence goes on along the minus strand of CM031942.1, from coordinate 45,282,354 downwards.
CTAGTGGACAGATTAGGAAGACGAGCTCTTCTCATCAGCGGAGGAGTGCAGATGATAATCTGTCAAGCCATAGTCTCAGTGATCTTGGGAGTGAAGTTTGGAGACAACCAAGAGCTGTCAAAAGAGTACTCAATAGTAGTAGTCATCTTCATCTGCCTCTTTGTTGTAGCATTTGGATGGTCATGGGGACCTCTTGGATGGACCATACCTAGCGAGATCTTTCCATTGGAGACACGTTCAGCTGGTCAGAGTATCACGGTTGCTGTGAATCTCCTCTTCACTTTCTTCATAGCTCAAGCTTTCCTCTCTATGCTCTGTGCATTCAAGTTTGGAATCTTTCTCTTCTTTGCTGGATGGGTCTCAGTGATGACAATCTTTGTTTACTTCTTGTTGCCTGAAACCAAAGGAGTGCCTATTGAAGAGATGACACTCTTATGGAAGAAACATTGGTTCTGGAAAAAAGTATTGCCTGCAACAAATCATGAAGCTGAGAGTAACAACAACAGTTCTATATAAACTGATTTTGTAAGGACATTAGTCTTTTTGATTTTGTCAAGAAGAATCATGAAATTTTTTTAAAAAAAGATTTTATTGCATATGTAAATGTGATCATCATGTGACAAGTAAAAAAACACAACACAACAACACAAGAGCCAGGAAAGAGTCACACAGTAGTGACTGACTTGTTGCACAAGAAACTCCATTATAGAGTTGGAGTGTTGAGCAAGAAAATATTGGTTGTAATTGGCGTTGAAGATCACATTCTCAAGCTTCAAGATTCTCTTCTTGTCAGGATTCTTCGACATCTGCAAGCAACTTTTTTAGGGTTTCTTGAATCTTGCTAAGCAAGTAACTTGTTCTCCAAGAAACATGGAATAGGAAGAGAGCTTGGAGGAGGAGAAGCTGAGCTACAAGCACCCGCGTAACGTCCGGAGATGATCTCTCCGATCTGCTGCGTCTGCAAAGTCTCTGGTTCAGGTCCAATCTTATTAGTCGAAGCTACATCAGGATCAACACTGTTACGAAACGCGCTCAGTGTCTCGCCGCGTTTGAGGATCTTGACTTGTCCCATAACAAGATTGGTTTTCACGGCCGGGGATACAACCATCTTCCGAGACTGATACGACGTCGTCGTGGGGCTTCGCTTGAGTCGGCGAGGAGCCGTCGTAGAAGCGTATGAGTGACGGCGAAGGCCAGAATGATTACGGTGATCGAATCTATGGTTTAAAGAGCTTCCAGAAGAGAGAATAGTAGTGGTGGCCATCGCTTTAGTTGTTTTTTTTTTTGATTAGAATGTAAAAAATATCTCACGGGAAACCTGTTTATATAGAATCCGCATGACTCGATCCACCAACTTCGAATTTCTATTTCTCTTTTTCTTTTTCTTTTTCTTTTTGGGAAAAAGGAAATAATTCTTAGCAAAAAAAAGGAAATAATTTATATTTGCGAATTACATCTACTAGGTGATTTTCCCGTGGATATAAATATTTATAAAGTAAATATATATTATAATAATTGATCGCTATTTACTTTTAATTTTAAATTATTTTTATAGTTTTATGCATAATTTATATCAATAATTTATATTACTTTAATTAGACATATAATTTTATATATGTTATATCTAATCGGTTTTGTTGTTTTTACAATTGGTTTAGTTATCATTTGGATATATTAGGTTGCATATATTTCTCTGAATTCAATTACAAAACTTTTTATTCAAAATATATTCAAATTTTGATTAATTTTCTTATGTGCATTAGGTTGGTTTTTGTCTTAGATATGTAAATATATTTTAGGAAGATTATTTATAACTTAAGATATATTATGCTTAGAATGAAACAAAAAAATAAACTAAAGTGTTTGGTTCCAAATTACGTAAATTAATATAATGATAATATTCTGCAATCTCATGCATATATAAATTTTTAAAAAGAACTAAATTAAAACAGTTGCTTAATATTTTATTTTCATTTGTTAAGGTGTTTTTAATCATCTTATAATTTATATTTTTTTGGCATCCTTATAATTTATATTTATAAAATAAATTATTATTATTGTTATAAAATTATATTTTCTTATTATAGTTAAATATATGATTTTAGATATAAATTGGATTAGTCGAGTCACTCGTGTTGTGAGTATCTTAAGTTACATATATTTTTTCAAATTCAAACTGAGGTATAATTATTTTTATTAGTTAAATCTATGATTTTAGATATAAATTGGATTAGTCGAGTCACTCATGTTGTGAGTATTTTAAGTTACATATATTCTTTCAAATTCAAACTGAGGTATAATTATTTTTATTATAATTAAGTCAAGTGAAATTAATTGTATTTATTGTTTAGATGTGCATGTATTTTCATAATATATATATATATATATATCAAATTAAATGTTGATTTAAAAAAAAAACGATGATCTATAGAAAGTTACATAATAAGTAATTGATACGTTTTTGGAAGCTCATGAACACATATCAATATTTATAATAACTAAAATATTTTTATAAATGATAAATGATTTTATGCCTTTTGGTTATGGTTATATTAAATTCCACAAACATAAGAACATAAAATTTTAAAGAAAATTTAATATTAAGAAAACATATAATTTGGATAATGCAAATAAAATATATCTACCTCATTAAAGTGTATAGTGTGATTTTAAAATATTTTGTTTTTGATCAAAGGATTTTTATTGTTAAAATTTGTTTTTTCGTTTTTAATATCTCTTAAAAATAAGCAGTAAAAAATTGTGATTGTATTTGAAAAATCTTATTACATAAGTAAAAAAAATTTATAGATATTTTTTGCTGTAATTGAAAGATATTATGGTCACATAAATATAAGAAAATACAAATAACATTTCAATAATACTAATTATAAAATATTTTAGTCAATAAAACATGTATATGAGTTTATGTTACTTAATTATTTTATGTAATTATCTAAAAAATATAGATAAATATATTAAAAATATTTATGTTACTGTGAAAATATATATTGTTGTACTGTTTAAAATTATGTTTTAAAATAAATAATATTTATTTTTCTAATATCAAGATTATCTGTGAAAATATAAATATAAAGAAAGTATATTAGTATATTTTATGTTATTTAAAAATATTTTAAAATGGAATATTACTATTTTGTGAACTTTTCTTTTTAATGAAATCATATTATTTATACATATATTTTTGTTTTTAAATTCGCTTTATAAACTTTATAATATTTCGTTTTTATTATATATATGTTATTTGGAAAATATTAAAAAGTAATTTAAATAAAAAATCAATAATAGTGTTTAAATATTATATTTTAATTCATTAAGGGTATCATCGTAATCAACCAATGTAAAAGTTAACGTGAGTGCGACACGTAGGAAACTGACTTCTCAAATAATATTATAGAGATACTATAATTGTGAAGTATCATTTTGCCTTGTTTTAACGAAATAACATATATATATATATATTGTGATCATACATAACAAATATATATGTACTATGTGATCATAAATAACAAATATAACAAAATTAACCTTCGTTAGTTGTATCTATGATTTCCAAAACAACTACATCTATTATATTTGGTTTTAGAAAATTTTAATGCAAGTCACTAAATCTTTTCAAATCTACAGCTAAAATCTTGCCACAAATAAATACACAGCAACAACAAAGAAATTACAACTTTAATTTTACAACAACAAATATAAAACTACAACTAATTCTAATCTAAGCCAACTTTCAAAGAAAAAAACCAATTCTAATCAACCTTTGTATCATTCCTTTTTTGACATCAATCTTTCGTTTATTGAATTAAGTATTCCAATTAAACCGTATATCATTCTTTCTATATTTTTTTTGATAATTTTCAAAACAAGTATTCGAATGTTAAAATGATAAAAAATGTTTCACTAAAGAGTTAAATGACAATTAGACGTTATTCTATAGATATATAAAAATAAATATATAAATAAATGTTATATAAAAATTAAAAAAATTGAAAACATTTATTTGAATTTTCCTTTTCAAATATTTATAGGTAACAATTTCTCTTTAAAAAGTTTTAAGAAAATCTTTATCAATGTGTATCATATCTTTGTGAATTGATTTAAAAAAAAAATTAAATAAGTACAAAATTTTCTGAAAAATTGATAAATATGTAAAATGAAAATGATTGGTTGCATTGTAGTTGTAGAAATTTTCATGTAAAATTTAGTGTATAATTTTTTTTTTGAACATAAAAGGGTTAAATCCGGGTCTATTAAAGACACAAACCTAACCCTCGGGTGGGAGGTGCAGCCCACGGATAGACCCTCTCACGGGTTTTCAAATGGGTCCTAAAGCATGGACCCATATCCGTGTGGTGACCAGATGTATCATGAGATAGTTTCCTCCGGTAGGGTTCGAACTCATTACCTGGGTACAGGCAGGAGCCCGGTCCTTACCATTGGGCCACGATGATCCGGTCTAGTGTATAAATTCTTTTGATGTGATTGTATCTAAGTGAGAAAATAAATGAAAAATAAAGATATTCATACAACAATAATTTTTTTTGGCAAAACATGGTCCTTACCTCCAATTTGAGTTTAAAAAAAAAACACAAAATTGGAAATTGCCAAACAAATTACAGAGACATGGAAAACGACGGCGTAATGTTAGACACATGGACAAAGAACCGGTTCTGTTTAAGTGGTATGCAGGACCGGTTTGATTCCAGAATAAATCGACTCAAATTAAACGGTTAATCGCGTGTTGAAATTGAAATATAACCGTTAGCAAAACGCTAACAATACATGAAAGAGAGAACATTTTTTCCCGAATCAAAAAAAAAATCTTTGAAGAACTCTCAACCTTCGTTAGTGTTTCGAGTCTTCCAAACTTTGCAGAAACGGATCCAATTCATTAGCATAGTAAGTGTTTCGATCTCTCTCTCTCTGTGTAAATCATGAATTTCTTTGGGGATTTTCGATCGCAATTTTGTTTTTAGGGTTTCGTTATCGTTAGATTCCGTCCGATTGGTTTGGGTTTTCTCGCTCTATGTTAGGGTTTCTTGTGAATATTTCTTGTTCGATTTATGTCTATAGTTCGATTGATTGTCTTGTTCTTTTATAGTTCAATCGCAATTTTGTTTTAGGGTTTCCTTCTCTTTTGATTCGGTCTTGATTGGGGATTCTCACTCTATGTTAGGGTTTCGTGTGAACCTTTCTTGTCCGATCGATTTTCTCGTTCCTTGGTAGTTCGATTGATTGTCTTGTTTTATACAGATTGGATCCGACCTGTTTGGTTTTGGTACTGAACTCTGTAAGAATCGATAGGAAAAAAACCCCTGTTTTACTCTTTTCATTGGCCTTTTGTTTTCTCCTTGATGTACGAGTGTTGTTTGTTTAACCTCTCAAATTCTTATTCTTTGTCGTTAGTTAGTTTCTAAGCTGCGTCTTTATTCTTTGGTAGTTTTATTTTAGGGTTCATAATTTGTGGTTATGGTGTATCTTACTACTGTTTCAGTTAGCTTCACACCAGAAGAAACAGTTTGACGAGAGAGAGAGAGAAAGAAATGGAAGAGCTGAAAGGCGAAACAACAACATACACAGAATGTTTATAAGCTGGGATCACCACGTCTTTGAACGCTAGAACAGTTGTTCTTGCTGCAGCCAATCCAGCCTGGTAACTGACCTTTTCCAATATGAATAAAACAAAACAATCTGACGAATTGTGGTATGGTATCAGTTATTAAATTTATTCATCTTTTGTGTTTTATTGAAGGGGGAGATATGATTTGCGAAGAACCCAGCTGAAAACATAAATCTTCCACCAGCCCTTCTTTCAAGATTCGATCTTCTCTGGTTCATCTTAGATCGAGCTGATATGGACAGCGACCTTGAACTGGCTAAGCATGTGCACCAGACACAGGAATCTCCTGCGCTTGGCTTCGAGCCGTTGGAACCTAACATTTTCCGGTAAGTGGAATCACTTGTATAAACATTCTTCTTGTTATGAAGACTCTTAACATGAGCAGCATCTCTGGCTTTCTCTAGTGCATACATTTCAGCTGCGAGGAGATGGAAGAGCTGAAAGGCGAAACAACATACAATGACTCCGTGTGAAAAACCTGTCATTAAGGTAATTAACTCTTTCTATGCTCTACAGATTCCCCATCAGTTTTGAGATGATTTTGAATTCAACAAGAGGATTTCAAAAAGCCTTTTATTTTATGATTTTTTTTTCAAACTCTAAGATCGATTGTTTTTGTTTTGTTTTTGATGTTTTTGGTTTTCCACTTCAAACAAACCCCAAAAAGATCTTAGACAGACACTAATCTAATAGTGTTCTGTCAGATTTCTTAATTTGGGAACATTGTCCCTTTGCTGCCCCTAAAGAAAACTTATTACCCACAGCTTTAAAAAGTCTTTTAAGACAAGAAGAGACTTTACTAACCCACGACTTTGAGAAAGATCTGTTTTTGATTATTTGGATGGAATGGATTATAACGACCAATAATTAAGAAAGTCTTTAAGACAAAAGACTTGAGAAATCAAAAACAGATTCTTATCTTGGGACATTGTCCCTTTGCTGCGCTTAAAGAAAACTTATTATCCACGGTTTAAAAAAGTCTTTTAAGACGAGAAGAGACTTTACTAACCCCCAGCTTAAGAAGGGTCTGTTTTTGATTATTTGGATGGAATGGATTATAACAACCAATGGTTAAGAAAGTCTTTAAGACAAAAGACTAAAATAAAAAACAGATCCTTATTTTTTACTTACCCACGGCTTAAGATAGATCTGTTTTTGATTATTTGAACGGAAGTCTTTAAGACAAAAGACTAACATCAAAACCGGATCCTTAGTTTACTTACACGGGGCTTGAGAAGATCCTGTTTTTGATTATTTAAATGGAATGGATTATAACGACCAGTGGTTAAGAAAGTCTTTAAGACAAAAGACTTGAGAAATCAAAAACAGATCCATATTTTACTTACCCATGGCTTAGAGGAAATCTATTTGGATGGAACGGGAGTATAATAACCAATGGTTTAAGAAAGTCTTTGGGACAAAAGACTTGAGAAATCAAAAACAGATCCTTATTTTACTACTACCCACGGCTTTACATAGACAAGACATGTCAGTTACCCACAGCTTACAAGTCTTTAGACAAAGACATAAGACATGTCATGTTAATAGTGGCTTAAAAGTCTTTACTACCCACGGCTTACAAGTCTCTAGACAAAGACTGCATATCAAAAAAAACAGATCCTTATTTCACTGCCCACAGATTACACATAAGTCTTTAGACAAAGACGTACAAGGCATGTCAGTTAAACGAAGACCCACGGCTTACAAGTCTTAGACAAAGATGTATAAGGCGTATCAGTTAAAAAGACCTACGGCTTACATACAATTCTTTAGACAAAGTCATCTAAGGCATGTTAGTTAAAAAGACCCACGGCTTACAAGTCTTTAGAGTCTAGACAAAGACATATAAGTCATGTCAATTAAAAGACCCACAGTTTAAAAGTCTTTACTACCCACAACTTAAGAACAGATTCCTTATTTTGTTACCCACGGCTTACAAAAGTCTTAAGACACAGACTTACAAAAGTACAAGTATTAAGACAAAGACATAAGACATGTCAGTTAGAAGTCCCGCAGTTTAAAAGTCTTTACAACCCACAGCTTAGAAGTCTTTACTACCCTCGGCTTACATATAAGTTTTTAGACAAAGACATACAAGGCATGTCAGTTAAAAAGACCCACGGCTTACAAGTCTTAAGACATATAAGACATGTCAGTTTACTTTGGATGGGAATAACAAACGATGAGTATAACAAACCAACGGTTTAAGAAAGTCTCAAGTCAAAGACTACACATGGGTTTCAAAGACTTGTAGAATGAAAAAAAAAACTACCCATGGGTTTGATTTTTGAATGTGGCTTAGATAAAGAAAATGTGAACCGAGAACCATTTGGATGGGAATAACATGAACAAATGGTTACAAAGTCTTTAAATATCCAGTCATGTAAGTAAAGACTAATTAATTTGATTTTTTTCCAGGTTTGTGCTTTAGAGGAGGTCTGAGAAGAATGCAAGTGTAGCAGACTTCTGTGACATGTAAGTCTTCTGCCAAAGACATAATCATTTCCTATTACAAAGATTTGAAGTGGTTTGTTGAATGGAAAAACAACCAACAACTTTCAAAATACTACAAATCATATGTGTTTCTTTACTGTACCACATGTATTATATAGCGACACAGAGACTGTTTAAATTTGAAAAACTGATCCAAGATCTAGACAGTGGAAGGAACATGGTAAGCATGAGGCTTAAGAGTACATGTAAGTAAAAACTAATTAATTTGATTTTTTTTCCAGGTTTGTGCTTTAGGAGGTCTGAAGAGATTGCAAGTGTAGCAGACTTCCGCGACAGGTAGTACATCTTTTTGATTTGGTTGAGTCTCACGTGGGTATATTTTTTGAAGGTATGTGAGACTTCTGTAGTTTATATGTCTCAGAAACTTTTTATTTGTGTTATCCACTAACCCTCGTGATCACATATGATCATGTTCCTGTAAATTTATAATATAATTTTGGTTGCTGTATTGAGAGTCCTACATTTTGCATTCTGTATCATGTCTTTACAGTTCTGGATTCTGCATTCTGATGTTTGCATTCTGCACCATGTCTTTACAGTTCTGCATTCTGCACCATGTCTTTACAGATCTGGATTCTGCACTCTGCATTCTGATGTTTGCATTCTGAATCATGTATTTACACAGTTCTGGATTCTGCACTCTGCATTCTGATGTTTGCATTCTGCATCATGTCTTTACGGTTCTGCATTCAGCATGTCTCAAATTCTGCATCATGTATCATGTCTTTGCAATCTTATAGTTAAATTTGTATGTCTGAGAAATTATGTCATTCTGCATAATAGTTTATATATACATGATTATTGTAATATATTATCTAAGTGCTATTTACTTGAGTTTTTAATGACACTGAACAAAAACTATATCATGTCTTTGTAATCTTATAGTTAAATTTGTATGTCTGAGAAATTATGTCATTCTGCATAATAGTTTATATATACATGATTATTGTAATATATTATCTAAGTGCTAATTACTTGAGTTTTTAATGGAGACTGAACAAAAACTATATCCTGTCTTTGCAATCTTATAGTTAAATTTGTATGTCTGAGAAATTATGTCATTCTGCATAATAGTTTATATATACATGATTATTGTAATATATTATCTAAGTGCTATTTACTTGAGTTTTTAATGACACTGAACAAAAACTATATCATGTCTTTGCAATCTTATAGTTAAATTTGTATGTCCGAGAAATTATGTCATTCTGCATAATAGTTTATATATACATGATTATTGTAATATATTATCTAAGTGCTAATTACTTGAGTTTTTAATGGAGACTGAACAAAAACTATATCATGTCTTGCAATCTTATAGTTAAATTTGTATGTCTGAGAAATTATGTCATTCTGCATAATAGTTTATATATACATGATTATTGTAATATATTATCTAAGTGCTATTTACTTGAGTTTTTAATGGACACTGAACAAAAAAATAGATTTGGTTGTGGTACTAGTGTTTATCTTTAGTCTCTTGTTGTACAGAGTTAATGGTTTTGGAAATCTGTTGAACCATTGGTGTATTTATTTAGCCTGTGCAACAGATCTTTCTTGATTAGAATTAGCAGCCGAACTCCAATGTTGTCATCTCTTTTGTAGGTATGCATCATATGTGCTCTCTAATCTTCTAGGTAGGCTATATTCTATGCCTAAAATTTTATTTCGTTTTTAAAAACCGTATATTTGCTATAATAGTGGTTAAACTTGGAAGTTCTTGACTCTCTAGCAGAGATATTTATGCAAAAAATTCAGCTTCATTTACTGTGAAGTCAATGTTTCAAAGAAACTGTATAAATGATTGTTAAATTAAGGGTCATTTTCCACTACATATTATGCATCTCTTCATATCCTCCACCTGGTCTTGTTTATTATACCTTCCAAGAAGATAATATTTATTGATGTTTTTTTTTCTGTTTAATATGGAAAATCCGAATTTTGATGTTAGCTTTGTTGATTAAAAATGTTTTCTATATCTTTAAAGACTTCGTAAGATAAAAGAATTAGATTTGGCATGTTCTCACTAGACATAGTTCTTGTAATTGGTTTGTTGCCTAAACCACTATTGGCCTTTTTTGTTATGTCTGAATATGATCTTTGATTTTTTTTTTTTTTGGTATGGTCGCGGATAATATCATCTTTACTTTTGATTTTGAACTTTTTGTAATAGTTAGTGTGGTAAATTAATTATTTTGAAGAAATATATGTCTATCTTAAACTATACCCAATAAAAGGTTTATATGTCATATCTATAACTGGTCTGCGTGTGGATAATATCTTTTCCAAAGTTACTTAGTAAATATTTGGATTATATGTAGTTTGATAAGGCTATATAGTGTTTGTTTTAACCAACCTAAACAATGAATCATTTTAAAGTGAATTTTGTTCTATGCTACGTGATGATTTGATTTTACTGGATAAGGGATGTTCTACGCTATCTTTGCTTTGAACCCATGGATTGTTTTACTTTTGTTAGAGCATGGTCTATTATTCTTTCAAACTAGTATATAATTTTTTTTGATTCAAATTGACTCTCCAAATAATTTATTACTAGGTGTTTTGCCTGCATTTGCGGACTTAATAATTTAAAAAATTTGTAAATAGATATATTATCAATTCAAAAACCATTAGAATAAATTATTTCATGTTGTTTAATATTTAATAATTAATTATATCTTAAATTGTTTATAGACGATAAAGTTTTTTATCTTAATAAAATATCTTTTGCTACATAAAATAAACTTGAAAATATACATATATACATAACACTATATATATGAATTTATATTTCTTTTTAAAATATTATGATGTAAAATATTTTTGGATAACAATATGGAATCTTTTTAGATAATGATGATTATCAAATTAATTAAATTTGTTTTACATTTATGAGTAATTATATATATTAACAAATATAATCTAATTATTTATTAAAGTTAATAAAGACTTTAAATGCTATAACTTAAAATTGAGAGCAAAAACATAACTTTGCAAATAATAGTATACATATTTTTGAATTCTTTGTCAACATTTTTCAATAATTATCACAATGAGTGATTTTGATTGTCATAAGAAATTTATCTTAAAAAATAGATGATTTATTATATCTTATGTAAGATATATATTAAAATAGAATCAGTTTGATATTACTAAACAAAATATAATATAAAATATATGTAATATTTTTATATTACTAAAGAAAATATAAATATAAATTTAACGATGATATTATCGTTGGATTTTGTTTATTATTTGTTTTACATTTATGAGTAATTATATATATTAACAAATATAATCTAATTATTTATTAAAGTTAATAAAGACTTTAAATGCTATAACTTAAAATTGAGAGCAAAAACATAACTTTGCAAATAATAGTATACATATTTTTGAATTCTTTGTCAACATTTTTCAATAATTATCACAATGAGTGATTTTGATTGTCATAAGAAATTTATCTTAAAAAATAGATGATTTATTATATCTTATGTAAGATATATATTAAAATAGAATCAGTTTGATATTACTAAACAAAATATAATATAAAATATATGTAATATTTTTATATTACTAAAGAAAATATAAATATAAATTTAACGATGATATTATCGTTGGATTTTGTTTATTATACTCAAGATAATGATCAAGTATCAACTAAATCAGTAAAAAATTTGTTTTTAATATTAATAATCTTTTATTATATGATAGAGTTTGCTTCACTCCTAGGCTATCCATCTAGGATTCCAGGTCATTAAGTCGAGCTTTGTCAAGGTGAGACGTGTCCATTGCCTCTAAACACAATGCTTCATTAAGCCATGTATTCGGGTTATTTGGGCTTCTTTCTTTACGCATACATTTCGATGTGTACTTGGGCTAAGAAATCAGATTGGTCTGTATTTAGGAGTGGATGCAGCCTGAAAGCCCAATAAAGTGTACCCTATCGTGTTGACGAGAAAAAATGAAAATTTTAGGTTCGTTCTCTACTTTGTTCTATACTTCTATGGCGTCTTCTGATCTTCCTCGCTATCTCTGAAACGGCCCGAGTTATGTATTCTTCGTGATTAAATCATAGTAATTCAATCAACCACGACGAGGTTTTGAATGCGTGATTTACATCAGTGAGGCGGTGTTTGCGAGTATAAATATGCTATAGGAAAATAAGTAATACACGTGTCAGCTGAGGAAGAGGTTGTTACGAAGAGACACGTGTTAAGCAATGAGAGGAGCGGAAGAAGTTTGTTGTGATTTCGAAAACAGAGTAGCTTAAAGAGGAAGTTAACTCCATTTTTAGAGATTCATTCGAAAAACTTGTATTGAGATTCTCTTAGATCTTTTCTGGATTTGTTCATCGTAGCACGCTTTTGAGTTGTTTATTCATTATAAACTCTTGGCTGTTAAGAGAGATCTTTTGTTGTATAAACATTGGATTTCATCGTTATCGAAGTGGAGTTTTATAGAATCGAATATTGAATCACAAAGTTAATAAGAAGTCCTTCTCTTATTCAATCAAACCAAAGCTTTAGGAAAATCTCTCAAAACCTAAAGTTCACAAAATCACACCACACCACATATCATGATTCGACCTCTCTATTTAAAGGGGTACTCGAAAACTATTCCTAATAGATAAACACATATCTTATTATGATCCTTATCTCTTTAGGAATCATAAAAACAACTAGGAATTAGATAACTTGCTTCTTAAGCTTTCTTCAAGCTAACTCCAACAATCTCCCCCTTAAACTTGAACTCACTCACATCTTCAACTCCAATTAAATCTCTCATCTCCTTGAATTTGATTCTTCCAAGTGACTTGGTTAGTATATCAGCTCTCTGTTCATTTCCAGGTACATGCTCAACATCCACTAGCTCATTTTCAACACATTCACGAATGAAGTGAAATCTTCTATGTATGTGTTTACTGCGGCCATGAAACACAGGGTTTTTCGTGAGATGTATTGCGGATTTGTTGTCGACTCTAATGGTCACACGCCTGCACTCTTTGTTAATAACCTCACTCAACAATTCCTGAAGCCAGATAGCCTGCTTCGCAGCTTCGGTGGCGGCCATGAACTCTGCCTCACAGCTAGACAGAGCTACTATCTCTTGCTTTGTGGAACACCAAGTGATGGGACTCTTTCCGAAGTAAAAAACGTGGCCTGCTGTACTCCTTCCATCATCTTCATCTACATTGTGCGAACTATCACTGAAACCCTCTATATTTACGTCCTTACCACGCATAAACCTGAGACCAAGTGAGCATGTTCCACCAGATATCTTAACACTTGTTTTAGTGCAACTCCGTGAGACTCCTTTGGTTGCTGCATATACCTACTTAGCACCCCAACAGCAAAAGATAAATCAGGACGAGTGTGTAGTAAGTAGCGTAGGCAACCAATGCTTCGACGATATTCCTTCTCATCCACGTTCTCTTCATGTGGTGACTTAGAGAACCTCGCGTTCATTTCCATAGGAACATGCGTTGCATTGCAGGAAGCTATTCCGGTTTCCTCAAATATCTTTCTCGCATACCTCTCTTGGTTAAGCACAATGCCACTCTCTCCTTGTAGAACTTCTATACCTAAATAATAGGTTAACTTGCCAAGGTCACTCATCTCAAACCTGGTGGCCATCTCTCGCTTGAATGTTTGTATCGAGCTTAGTGACGTCCCTGTAACAAGCAAATCATCTACATATACGACTACAATAAGGAGCTCGCTGTTGTTCTCTCTACGGTACAGTGATGGTTCTTTTGAGCACCTAACAAAGTTTAGGCCTCGTAAGATCTCGTTTAACTTCACATTCCAGGCTCTTGGTGCCTGACGTAGTCCATAGAGTGCCTTTCTGAGTTTATAAACCTTGTTCTCTTGCCCCTTTATAACGAAACCCTCTGGCTGAACCACAAACACTTCTTCTTTCAATTCGCCATGGAGAAACTCAGTTTTAACATCAAAGTGATGTATCTCCCATCCCTCAGAAGAAGCTAACGCAATGATCAAACGGATCGTCTCAATACGAGCCACTGGTGCGAAAACCTCATCGTAGTCAATTCCATGTCTCTGGACATACCCTTTTGCGACTAACCGAGCTTTAAACTTACTAACACTACCTTCAGCATTACGCTTTATCTTGAAGACCCATTTAAGGCCAATCGGCTTTACTCCAGCAGGAAGTTCACAGAGATCCCAAGTGTTGTTCTTCTCGATCAAGAAGAGTTCATCTTTGCAGGCATCTATCCATACTTTCAACTTCTTAGCCTCATTGAAATCCCAAGGCTCATCATTCACAATCATCAACAGTCGTTCGCTCTCTATCTCGGCCAAAAGAACATAATCATCAAGATAGGAGGGCTTTGTACTTACTCGCTGTGATCTTCTTGGGGGTTCTGTTTCATCAGCTTCATCGGCTGAGTGTTCCTCAACGTTCCCATCAACTGTGTTTTCATCCTCGACATCTTCTTGTGTAACGACCTCTCCACCATTGGTACCGTCACTCACTTGTCTTATGGTAACAATAAGTTCTCCTGACCTTGAATACTCTGTTTCTTTTATATCGCCCCAACTCCATTCCTCATCTTCACTAAAGATCACATCACGACTTACTATAATTCGCTTAGTGACTGGTTCAAGTAGACGATACGCTTTTGATCCAGGTTCAGTTCCCAAGTGAACTAGCATCCTTGTTCTATCATCAAGCTTTCTTCTTCCTGGTGTCTCTGACCTCGCATAACAAACGCATCCAAATATCCTTAGATGCTTCACGTTTGGCTTTCTCGATCGAAGCATCTCGTACGGTGTTCTTCCATCTAACAACCTTGTTGCCAACCTGTTAATTAAGTATGTAGAATGCCTAACAGCTTCACCCCAAAGAACATTAGGAACGTGCATGTGCTTTAAAATGCTCCTGGTCATTTCCAACAAGGTTGGATTTCGTCGCTCCACCACACCATTTTGTTGAGGGGAATAAGGTGCAGTTAGATGCCGCTTGACGCCATTCATGTCGCAGTAGGCTTGGAATTCTTGTGATATAAATTCTCCTCCTCTGTCGGTTCGAAACGTCAGAAGCTTGCTTTGTGTTTCTTGTTCGGCGAGTTTCTTAAAGACTTTAAACTTCTCGAAGGCTTCACATTTTTCCTTCAGTAGTATTGTCCACATATACCTTGTATGATCATCTATCAACACGAAAACATATCTCTTTTGACCTGGTGTTGGTGGAGAGATTGGTCCACACAAGTCTCCGTGAACTAGTTCAAGTAGAGAGGAAGCTCGGAACGTTGTTGCTTGCGGGAAGGTTTTCCTGGCTTGCTTCCCTAATAGACAGGACACACATGTTTCTCTTCTTATCTCAATACTCGGAATGCCTTCAACAAGGTCTTTCTTTATCGTCAACTTCATCGTATCAACATTCACATGGCCGAGCCTGGCATGCCACACCGTCGACTCTGTGGCTGACTTTGCTGATTTACTTGCAAGCACTTAACATGGTCGACACTTAGCATGACTTTATAAAGTCTATTGCCTGATCGTGTAGTGCTGACCAATAGTCTTCCATACTTATCGAATAATGACAGTGTATTATCACTCATACGAACTTCACACCCCATCTCAGTAGCCTGTCCCAAGCTTATTATTGATGACTTTAGTCCTGGGATGTAGTAAACGTTGTTTAGGACCTTTTTCTCTCCTTCTTCGAAGATGAACCTAATAGAGCCCTTTCCCATTATGCTGATTCTCGAGTCGTCGCCAAATCTCACTTTACCCGTCACGGTTTCATCAAGCTTATGGAAGAACATCCTGTTACCACACATATGATTTGATGCTCCATTATCAAGGTACCAAACATTCTCTGTATCTCGATCAGCCTCGAAGACAGTAGGGTTTACTTTCTTTTCGTTCAAGTAAACCACCTCATGAACCATTAACTCGTCAGCTTCTAGAGTCGCGTCATCCTTCTTCTCAGCTGTTTCCTGGAGCTTGAGTTGTTTGTCCGGACAGTCAGAGGCATAATGGCCCTGTTTATCACATCGGAAACATGTGATGTGAGAAGCGTCTCCTCCTTGACGTTGTCTGAACGCCTCTTTTTGAGTATAGAATGATCCAGCACGACCGCGGCCTCTTCCTCTTGAGTTAAAACGGCCGCCACGGCCTTGTCCTCGTCCTCCATTATAACTATCTCCAAAGCTTTCTTGACTTGCATCAGAATTGGCGTACATCAGTTTGGTTTGTTCACCATTTGCTCCTTCTTCTCCGATGGTTCCTATGGAGATCCTTTCTTCGTATGCTTTCAACCTGCCAACTATGTCTTGGAAACTAGTTGTGTTGAGGTCCAGTACTTGTTCAAGGGAAGCGACGATATGTATATATTTCTTCCATGGCAGGCTTTTGAGGAATTTCTTTACGACTTTAGATTCCTCTATTATCTCCCCAAGTGATGCAGACTTTGATGTAATCTCAGACAATTTACCAACAAACGCGTCGATCGTTTCATCGCCCTTCATCGTGAGTCTATCAAACTCAGCCATTAAGGTTTGTAACCTAGCTTCTTTGACTCTCTCAGCTCCAATATGTCTCGCCTTTATCGCATCCCATACACCTTTGGCTGTATCAATGTTTCCAACTTGCAAGATCAAGGCCTCTGGTATGGACTGGAATAAAAACGCAACGGCCATGTTATTCTTCTTCGCGTCATCCGTTCCAGGATCTATGGTTTCCCAAACGTCGCTGACCTTGAGTGCTACCTTCATTCTCATGGCCCAGACAGTATAGTTTGAGGATGTAAGCATTGGGAATTTGATGGAAGCTGGTCCGGATTCTTTGTGCAACACGATCGCATCTTTGACGTCTCCCATGGCTGTTCAAAGAGTAATGGCTCTGATACCAAATATAGAATCGAATATTGAATCACAAAGTTAATAAGAAGTCCTTCTCTTATTCAATCAAACCAAAGCTTTAGGAAAATCTCTCAAAACCTAAAGTTCACAAAATCACACCACACCACAAATCATGAGTCGACCTCTCTATTTAAAGGGGTACTCGAAAACTATTCCTAATAGATAAACACATATCTTATTATGATCCTTATCTCTTTAGGAATCATAAAAACAACTAGGAATTAGATAACTTGCTTCTTAAGCTTTCTTCAAGCTAACTCCAACAAGTTTTACTGTATCAAATAGGTCAGTATTCATGCTCTCAAAATCATCATCTCTTCTATATCTCTTTAGTACACTTATATTCCGTGATATGGCTAATTTGAGAGTTTTTCTCAGATTTTATGTCCGGCAGGTGTTCCTCTGTTGTCGTCGATCAAATAGGACCATGTCCAAATAGTCCATGTCCAAATAGGACCATGTCCAAATAGGACCATGTCCAAATAGGACCATGTCCAAATAGTCCATGTCCAAATAGTCCATGTCCAAATAGTCCATGTCCAAATAGAACCATGACCAAATAGTCCATGTCCAAATAGGACCATGACCAGTTGGACTGTCCATGGAATCCAGACGCCCACTTAATGTAAAAAGATGTACAGATTCTAAATTTCATATATAACAAAAGATACTTAGATTTAAACTCCATGTTTTACAAAAGGGTACTTAAGTTTAGAATTAAACTTCATGTTTTACAAAAGATATTTAAATTTAAAATCAATTTCATTCTTCATTCTCTTCTTTCTTCCACCTTCTTCACCTTCCTTCTCTTCTTCTTCTTCTTCTTCTTCTTCTTCTTCTTCTTCTTCTTCTTCTTCTTCTTCTTCTTCTTCTTCTTCTTCTTCAGAATCACCTAACACGAGAGGTAAGAGACATATCAACAGCATCCAAGTAAAGAAAGGTAAGAGACATATCAACAATGCAGCCAAGTAAAGAGACTTATCTACAAACATTTCAGTATAAAATCCGTAGAAAATCAGAACACTTACTCGACACTTCAAACCCACACAGCCAATTTCTTGTACAAATGAAAGCTTGTACATTCGACGGAAGAAGACACTGAAAAATCACACACCGAAAAATCACACACTAAAATATTACATATGATCATCTCAAACTTACTAGTAAGTCTCAGCTAAAGTAATAATGTTAAAATATAAATCACCTTTTATACACCCCACCCAATAGTCTTTGCAAAGAAAAGATCAAAGGCCTGAATATGTTTATATCACCCAAACGTATCTTACATCATATGAGTAGTGAAGCAAAACCTGCATAGTTCAAAGATGATGCAGATCCCATACAATGGGCCAGCAAATAGTTGGGGGCTAAGAGAATACACACATGACGACTCGACTAGTGCCCTAGGATCTAAATTTTTGGTTTGTGACAAGACCCAACAACCCATCATCATCATCATCTACCATAAGAACAATGAACAAGGAAGAGATTGGTTTAATCGAAGCAAGGCAAACCCATCAAAAAACAGCACCTTTATTCTATAAGAACGACATACAAACAGCTTAAGATCCAACGAAAAACAAATCAATTAACATCTGTAAGGAAACATCTTTCAAAGATCACATTCGAGAGAGATATGGTAAGCAAAGAAGATCAAAACCTCAACAAGTAACAACCGAGCTGCTCTGGTGAATATGTGAACCTAGAATCGCAAACCCTAGAATCTGGTGAAGCTGAAGAGGGACAGCGGTAGTCTTCTTCCTGTAAACAACAGAGACCATTCAAAAAGCTGAGTGAATGGTCGAGATACAAAATGAGAGAGAGCTTGAATCTTCAACATACCTCAAAGAGAGAGAGCTCGAGATGGGTTTCCGTCGGAGAAGAGAGAGAGCTCGCGTCAGAGGAAAGATAGAGCTCGTCGGAGAAGAGAGAGAGCTCGACGGAGATGAGAGAGAGAGCTCTGAAGATGGGTTTTCGTCAGAGATCGAGGGAGAGGCTGAGAGCTCGAGATGGGTTTGTGTCGGAGATGGGTTTTTGTCAGAGAGATGGAGAGCTCGAGATCGAGAGAGATGCAGTCATGGAGAGCTCGAGATCGAGAGATATGGAGATCGAGAGATATGGAGAGCACGGCCAAATGAAAGAAAAATTAGAATTTCCCCTAGATATTTTAATGATTTGGGCGGCCCATGTCCATCTGGTCTTTGGGCGTATTTGGGAGTAGCCCATTTGGAAAACAAAATATTTCAGATGGATTTGGGCGTGTCCATATTAGTCCATATCTATTTGGACATGGGCCGTCCATGGACAGAATGTCCAGTTGACATCCCTAGATGTCGAGCTTAGGTTGATGCGGTTTTGGGAAGTCAGAAATGTCAGACGTGGTGGGGAATGTGGGTCGATATGCTCATGGTGGATGTAAATGTAAGTTAATTCTTCAGATTTTGATAGTTGTGTATTCAAATAATTCCGCTGAGCTGCTTTCTGTTTATTGATACTGAGATCAATCGACCACCGTTTCAGGGGACTATTATGCAAGCCACCATTAAACTCTAACACTAAATGAATATCCGTAACTGAAGAATTGATCTTTCTAAGTGTTAAACATCAGAGAGGAACTTAACAATATAGTTCGAGTTAAGAGTTATCGAGATTTTTATTTATGTGTCTCTAAACTATAATTTGATTAATAAACCAATGGTTCTGTTTTCTAGGGAGAATCGTGTCTCAAGAACGTCTCTTTTCGATGGTCTTAAAGGCTTCCTCTTCGTATTCTCATGGTACAAGCACTACAAGAAAACAGGCTCATACCGAGGGCTCAAATCGTCGGTATGTCGTCGGAATAACCGTATTCCGACGACATACCGAGGAAATATGTCCTCGGAAAAAACTCCTCGGAATTTCATTTTTCCTCGGAATTCCCTCGGAATTTTATGACGGAATTCCGAGGAAACATAATTCCGAGGAAACTATGAGGACCACGGTTCGTCGGAAACGTCCTCGGAATATACCGAGGAAGCTCTCCCTCGGTATATACCTCCTCGGTATATACCGAGGACACTTCCGAGGGACGAATCCTAGGAAGTTCCGACGAAATGTTCCGAGGAAGATTGCTCCTCGGAAAATTCCGAGGAAGCCTGCCCTCAGAAAATACCGAGGAACACTGTCCTCGGAAAATTCCGAGGAAGCCTTCCCTCGGAAAATTCCGAAGAAGCCTGCCCTCGGAAAATTCCGAGGAAAGGCTCCCTCGGTATATTCCGACGACTATGATCGTCGGAATATTCCGAGGGAGCTCTTCCTCAGAATATCCAAAAAAATTTTTTTTTAAAAATTAAATTTTTGAATTTAAATTCAAAAATATAAAATTAAAATTAAAATTGAAAACATATTATATAAAATTCAAAGTCGTACAAATAAAAATAAAACATTCCGAGTTTTTGAAAAAAAAAAACTACGGATTTTGGGCGTTCGGGTCTAGCATGCTCGGGAACACCTCGTTCGGGTGCAACCTCCTCATCATCTCCATCATTTGCTCGTTCAGCTTCCTCTGTGCCTCAAAGCCCGCCTGTTGAGTCGCCATCTGGGTCTCCAACGCAGATATGCGATTATCCTTGTCCTGCAACTGACCTATAAGTACTTCTGGATCAACAAAGGGCGGTGGTGCAGCAGAAGACGGAACCGACCGGGACCGACGACCCAAACCGAACAAACGTCCCTTCTTCTTTGGAACCGACTGAAATAGAAAAGTGCCAAATTTAAATAATAGAAAAGATGAATTGAACTTTAAAAAAAGAACTTACCGATTCAACGATTTCGTTGATCCGAACCCGAGGCAAGTAGGTCGAACCCGTCGAATCGTCATCCTCGGTTTGAAGCTGAGACACTTCGTCTTCCACCTGAGTGTCGATCAGGGTGACCATATCCCTCACAACACCATCATCAATCTGGCCGGTCTTCTTGTTGGTATACGCCCTCTTCATTAGGGCGAGATCATCAACCGGCTCGCCCTCATTTTCTTCCGCCTTGAAAAAAACACAAATTAAACAAACATTAGTAATTAGAAGAAATGCACAAAAAATAAAATTTAAAAACTTAAATAATAGAATAAAAAGCGAGTAGCTTACCATGCGATCCCCCAGAGTGACAATAGATTGAACACCCAAGTTATGCTTGAAGACGCCCTTCCCTTTACGGTCGCTCCTGTGGTTGGTGGAGTTGGTGGAAGAAGTTTCTTTCGTCTCATCCTTACTCCAATGCACACCCAACTCCAGCCAGACCGTGGGGTTCATCGACTTTGAGACCTTTTAATAAAAAAAAATTGTTAAATAAATAAAAAAATATTTTATTAAATTAAAAAATTGTTTAATAAATAAAAACCAACCTTGTTTATTTCCCACTTCTTCTTCCACTCGTGGATCTGCTTCCCATAGTTGTCCATAACTTTATGGACGAAGTGGTGATAGATATACAACGTATCATCGGTATTCCAGTTGAATTCCTGCTGAAAATAAAACACAATTAGTAGAAAATTTATATTAAAGATTAAAAATATAAGTAAAAAATTAGAATACTTACCGCAAACTGTTGAAACCACAGATGCTGCTTGTCGGTAGGAAAGTCGGTGAAAGTCGGATGTCCCTTGTTTGCAAATGACTTCGCTCCTGCTCAGTAAGTCGACGGTCCTTTGGTTTTCCGCTAAGTCGTCCAACATCTGTGAAAATATCTGGAACCTTAACATGATATGTTGCCCGTTTGCCTCTGTCATCATGCCGAGCAGGTCTTCTGTTTTTGGTCTGAACTTCTGCTGGAAAGTAGTACTCGACAAAGTTTGAAATTTCTTCATTGATCATCTGTGCGACTATAGAACCTTCCACCCTACTTAAATTTTTCACCATCTTCTTCAAATGGAACATATACCGCTCATACAGATACATCCATCTATACTGCACAGGACCACCAAGTTCCAATTCTCTTGCCAGGTGAATAACAAGATGCTCCATAACATCAAAAAATGAGGGAGGAAATATCTTCTCAAGGTTGCACTGAATCACGGCTATGTTAGTCTTCAGATTTTCAATACCTTCAAGAGTCACTGATCTGGTGCATAAATCACGGAATAAAGCACTTATCCCTGCAATTGCTTCATGAACATTTCGTGGTAATAGTTCCTTGAAGGCAAACGGAAGGAAGCGCTGCATCAACACATGGCAATCGTGACTTTTCAAGCCAATAAACTTTCCTTCCTTTCTGTCGATACAGTTACGCAAATTAGATGCGTAACCGTCTGGAAACTCCACATCGTTTGAAATCCAATCAAAGAACGCATTTTTTCCCTCTGCATCAAGTCGGTATATGGGAAAAGGAGCCCTACCATTCCCATTAACATGAAGTTCTGAACGAGCACATATATCGACTAAATCCAGTCTTGACTTCAAATTATCCTTTGTTTTACCTTGAACGTTAAGGATCGTGTTCATGAGATTGTCAAAAAAGTTCTTCTCAATATGCATGACATTTAAATTATGCCTTAGCAGATGATCCTCCCAGCATGGCAGATCCCAGAAAATACTTTTTTGTGCCAGTTATGTAGTTCTCCAACAGCATCTACCGGAAAACGCTCATGTCCACCGACGTCTAGCGTCCTTGCTGCACCAAAATCTCTTAGTTGTGTCTTCAAACCTTTCTCACTAACTTCCTCAGGTGGACCATCAAACACCTGCTTGTTCTTCCTAAACAAAGTCTTACTCCGACGGTATGGATGATCAGGTGGTAGGAATCGTCTGTGACAGTCAAACCAACACGTTTTCTTCCGTTCTTTAGTTGGAAAGCATCTGTGTCATCTTGACAATATGGACATGATAGCCTCCCATGCGTTGTCAATCCAGATAACATACCATATGCTGGAAAATCACTTATTGTCCACATTAGTACTGCCCGCATTTGAAAGTTCTCTTTACACGAAATATCGTATGTTTCAGCACCTTCAGCCCATAGTTGTTGCAACTCATATATTAGTGGCTGAAGAAACACATCAAGTGATCTCTTAGGATGCTCTGGTCCGGGAACGAGAATGGAGAGAAACAGAAACTCTCGTCGCAAGCACAAGTTTGGGGGTAAGTTGTATGGTGTAACAATGACTGGCCATAGAGAATATTGTCTTCCACTCTTCCCATACGGGCTGAAACCATCAGTACATAATCCAAGGTAGACATTTCTTCTCTCATACGCAAAGTCGGGATACTTTGATTGGAAATGCTTCCACGCTTTTGCATCTGAAGGATGTCTAATCTCACCATCTGTTAAGTGCTCCGCATGCCATCTCATTCGTTGCACTGTGCGTTCCGAAAGATACAACCTCTGCAACCTTTACGTCAAAGGCAAATACCACATCCTTTTATATGGCACTGGAACTCTTCCACTCGTATCTTTATAACGAGGCTTCCCACAAAATTTGCATGTAATCCGCTGGTCATCCGCCCTACAATAAATCATGCAGTTATCGCTGCATACATCTATTACCTGATAAGATAAACCAACACCAGCTACGAGTTTCTGAACCTCGTAGTATGAACCTGGAGCTACATTATCCTCAGGTAGAATACCTTTAAAAAAATCAGCTATCGCATCCACACAGTCTTCAGCCAAGTTATAATCTGTTTTAATGCCCATCAGTCTTGTAGCAGATGATAAAGCTGAATGACCATCTCTGCAACCTTCGTACAATGGTTGCTTTCCAACATCCAACATATCATAAATCTCCTAGCTTCTGCATTGGGTAAATCTTCCCCTCTAAAATGATCATTTACCATCTGCTCAGTACCTACACCATAATCTACATCCGTTCTAATTGGTTCTTCTAATCTAACCGCCGGCTGAGGTTCGCTAGTACTACCAAGTTCATAATCAGTTTTCCCATGATGATACCAAATTTTGTAACTTCGTGTAAACCCACTCAAATATAGATGAGTCCAAACATCCCACTCTTTAATAACCTTTCTATTTTTACAATTAGAGCAAGGACATCTTAACTTACCTGTTTCTGCTTCCGGTTGTCGGCGAACTAACCCCATGAATTCGGTTATACCTCGTTGGTATTCTTCCGTAAGCAATCTCGTGTCCGGATCCAAATGAGGTCGATCGATCCAAGAACGAAAATAATTTGAAGAAGACATGTTTTTTTGAAACCAAATTCGTGATAGTAGGAGGGAAGAAGAAGAAATGGAGTGAATGAAGAGGAGGAGGGGTGGCTGTATTTATAGATGAAATCCTGCCGACATACTGAGGAAATTCCGAGGAGAACCGACACTTCCTCGGAATTTCCTCGGAATTTTTAAAATCCCCCAACGACTCTCCAACGGCTCTCTAACGGCTACAAAAAGTCCTCGAAATTTTTAAAATACCCGTCGGTTTTTTCCGACGAACATGGTTTCCTCGGTATTCCCTCGGAATATACCGAGGAAATGTGTCTTCCTCGGAATTTCCTCGAAAAATTACGAGGAAATTCCGAGGAAACCACATTTCTTGGTTTCCTCGGTATTTCCTCGGTTTTTGGTCAGAAAATTCCGAGGAACTCATTTTCCCTCGGTATGTCCCTCAGAATAACGATGTTTTCTTGTATTGAAGTGAACGCGGCGATGATGACAGCACTGGAAAGTCTGGACAGAGTTTCAATTCTAAAGTGAGTATTCTCTTTTAATATCTACAAACATGAACATTAGGATCTATAAAAGTTTTATAATCTGTAATTCTTGATTACGAATTGGCTTCTGGTGTTAAAGGGTGAGAACGGATCTGAATTCTTAAGAGTATATTTGTATCTGTAGACCCTTATTGAATCTTGAGCTATAGTCAATTGCTTTCTGACAAGTCTAGTCATAAAGACTACCATTTTGATGTTATTCTTTCATACTCCTGTCTGATATCATCAGGTGACTGGAGACATACATGAAGAAGTTGAGAGTTACAACCGCTTGCTTGACAAAGTGGTAGTTCACAATGGAAGAAGACTCACGAGCCTGCACAGAAAGCTGCTGTTGTTGTGACAACCCTCTTGAAATTGTAGCCACCTGTGTTGCCTATACGATCACGGATGAGATTGGTTTAGGTTGTTTCTCCATTTGTCTGAGTTTCCTTCCATTAAATATGTGCGGTATTGATCTGCAATTATGTGAACTTTACAGGAACATTGGAGAAGACAAGCACTATGGCACTCTAACTAATCCATTGACGCCATATAAGTTCCTGGAGGCACTTGCTAGTATTTTTAGAAAATATTTAATTAACTTTGTTATGTAATATTGGAATCTTTTTATTGTTCCAGTACTTATTTATTGTTAATAAAATGATAAGTTTATATAGGAATACATACAAATCTTTATTAAATTGTATGTAGATTAAACGATAATCCTATAAAAAAATATTTACTGAAATCATATATTTTACACCATGCGTGTTCCAGCACTTGCTTATTGTTAAGTTTATATAAGAACACATACAAATCACATAGATAATAGTCACAGATGTTAATCTTCATGCATATATTTTATATGCACCTGATGTTTAAATAAACTCTCTTTTAAAAAAAAAAAAGAAAACGAGAAAGATCAATTCTTCAGTTCCTCAAGTCCATCAACATATTTGCTTGAATTGATCATGTTCCCGAGGACACAAAAACATGACAGGTAGTGAATAAGTTGTTATGTTTTCAACTTGATTTCTATGTTTCTTCTCTTCCTTAGGTTCTCATCACCACCTGTAAATTATTTTACATCAAAGTTAATGTTATGTTTTTGGTATGGCATGTGAGTTTCTTGGATTGAGTCCAGCAGCAGCAGATCCCAAGGGTTTAACAAGTTTGAGTGCAGTTGGCGGCAAGATGAAACAATTAGATATGTAGGTTTAACAACAACAGATGAGGGGAAGAAAATTAAAACTGATGAGAGGCAAGAACTGAGAGATAATCTTGGGAGAGAAGAGGAAAATATTAAAAGCTTGAAACAGAAGACAAAGCGTTGAGAAGAAAAAAATTAGAGGCTGACATGCAGTGCCGGCTTAAAACTATTTTCGACCTATGGACAAATTTTTTTTTATGTATCATAGTTAGTTAAGCATAATTTTATGGACCCAAATAAACATAAATATAGACCCATTTTATCATTAAATTTAGTTATTTTTAAGATGGACCTATGGCATATGCCATGTTTGCCACCCCCTAGAGCCGGTACTGCTGACATGGAAACAAAGAAAACAATGAAAGAAGATCTTAATAGAAATCTGAAAAAAAAAATTCAGATTGTTTGAGAGGATCATGCATGTACGATACGATCTTCAAACGAGTAGTTTCATTACACAAATTGTTTTGTCTTTTGTTAGTGTTGTTTCAGAATGGATGTTGTATGCCGCCAGAGACATGTAACATGGATGATGAATGTGTTAATGCGACATTTTGGTATAGAAGAAAAGACAAGGCACCACTATGAACAGTGGAGGAACGATTGGAGCATGTTGTGTGGCATCTAGGTGTATTCTTGATAGGATTTTCCTTTCTGTTTCTCATCTCTCAGGTGTTGATCTTCTTCTCCACCTCTTAAGCACAATCTCTTCCTTTTACATTCATTTTAGTACTCAAACAAATGTTTGTAATGAAGTATAAACAGTTGGGTTGATCTTATATCTAACGCTGAGAAGATGGAGATAGTGCCAAGGAAGAAGGATTAGGGTTCTTGAAGAAGTTGCTTAGGAGAAAAAATGTTAGCAGCGAAAAAAGTATTGCCTTCTAATGAGGAAAAACAATGAATAAAAACAAAATTATAGAGATTTTTGAGGGCTTTTGTTTTTGTATGTCTATGCATTGTGTGATATAGAATTTTTATGTGTACGAGTCCTAAGATTTGATGACTGTATACTCTTTTCCTGATCTGATATAATTAAACGAAATACGTTCAATCCATACAAATATACTTAGCCCATATTATTTTTTTTTTGAGTTTTTTCTTTTCAACACAATTGTTTGTTGCAATGTATCAAGATATCAATCTATTTGATCTTTTATACAATTATAAAATATTATTATTTTTTATTTTTTATTTTATTTTATGAAATCAGTCATTGTAAAAATTATGTAAGGTATGGCAATTAAGTTTTCCATTGATTTAAATTATTTTATCTAAATGAAACCACATATATTCAAATATGGGATGAATTTGGTTTTTAATATATATATATATAATTAAATTCATAAATTTATGTATAATTATATAATAGGTGATTCACCCGCGCCTATGCGCAAATATGAAAATTTTTAAAAGACCAAAATAGAATAATTTTGGATAATATTTTATTATTTTTATTTATATTTGTGTGTATTTTTATGTCATTTTAGTTAAAGTTTTATTGATAAGTTATTTAGCTGTGATGGTATATTTTTTGTGGGGTATATTTAACTTGGCCATGAAATATATTTCTAAAATCCTAAAATCAACGATGTAGAATTTAATATATAATCTTAAATATGTTATTTATTTTTGATTCGCCTTTACCAACTTTTCTTCGAAATTCTTAACCAAGTCATTACTTAGTTGTTGTAGGATTAGCAGAAGTAGAAAAATATGAGTTTTAAAAATTATCTCATCATCAGTCAAAACCATCTGAATAGAAACAGTCTCTTTAAGATATTTTTCCAAAACCTCACGATGATTATTTTGATCTTGCATATATCTAAAGAAGAACAAAATTTTCTGATGGAAGCCATGGAAAATTGTTTTCCTAGTTCCTACAAAGGAGAGACATAGTTTTATGAATTAAAAAATTAAGAAAATCTTTACTTAATCTATACAAGAATTAATATTAGAAAAAAAACAATTTTGACACTGAAATAAAACCACAACAAAGCTAAAACATCTTTGCATATTGGCAAACAACAATTATGGTAAAAGTAATTATCTCTATACCATAATTTTCCTATGCACGTGAAAACATAAGGAATACATGAAATTTATGGATCACCATGAACAACAAACCGACATGTCTGGAGCTGACAAATGCTCAGATAGATTAAACATTCCTTACATGAAGTCTACATATTGAAAAGAAGTGTTATGGAACTAATATGATTTTTAACATACCACCAAGAAAATGTCATCTCAATAATCTAGAAAATCGATATAGTGATTGTTATTACTATAAACATATAGAGAATTTACAGTGACGTACAAGTGCCTACACTCATCGACCACTACTCAGTTTTCACACTTTTCCGTTTCAATGTTTTCTTACTTTGATTAGCTTTGCATTACTATTTTTTCTCATTCAATAAAACATTCTACTTTTAATAAGAAATGCAACTTCAAATAATCACCACTTCCACTCTAATAGCATGTCGAAAGACTATGATTTTAACATAAAAATAAATACTCTTATAACATACACAAAAAGTTATCCACAATCCAATCCTTCTTTATCCAAATATTACAAACCACAAATAATGCACCAAATAAGGGATCATTTGAAGCTCTCACAGCATATCAATGCCACAACTCTTTAATATAGAAACAACTATTGTAAACAAGCAAATATATGTTTTATCACATACACATCTCTTGCAAATGCAAACCTAAAAACAAACTACAAAATCATACAAAAAGTAATAATCTAGATTACAAGTAAAGTATATCCCGTCCTACGGACGGGTCAGTCCTAGTTGAGTATAAAATATGACTAAACCTAAAATTATGGAGAGAATGACATA
The DNA here is from genome assembly GCA_018703725.1 of Brassica juncea. Classification (NCBI taxonomy): domain Eukaryota; kingdom Viridiplantae; phylum Streptophyta; class Magnoliopsida; order Brassicales; family Brassicaceae; genus Brassica; species Brassica juncea. Next base: position 45,253,566 of record CM031942.1, on the reverse strand, counting down.
TTAGAAAATTACTTCTAGTATAAATCTGAATTTCATAATTTGACTTTAGTAGTTGCATCATAAACTGTTTTTAATTCATGATTTGATTAGTGGATATGTTCTATGTTAAAATTTGCATGCTTTATTTATCTTTAGTACAGAGTGAGGTGTATCAGAACGGTGATGGATTCTTTTTTAATGTCAAGAAAGTGATAGATTCCCGTCAAAGAAATTAGGAGCGGAATTAAAAAAGTGTAGTTTTAATTGTTTATCTTCAATCACAGAACGTTAGATCACAAACCTTAAAAGTTATAAACTCTAAGACTAAACATTTTACATAAGAGAAAACCCAACCGACGACCTTAGCACCATATGGTATATAGCTTCGTGGAGAGATCCAGAACTTCCAAGCTACTAGCTTTAGCCCACCTGTGAGTATTTAAGTTGCAGTTTATGGTTTTAAATGTATTATGCCCTTTGTTCTTAACGTTCTCTTTGTGAATTAGGCAGAGAATCTTGCTTAATTCATGGCTGCTGCCAAATAGTTTTATTTAAATGTTCAGTGTAGTAAATAAAATGGACGTGTACACGAATGTGCATACAGCTAAATTAAATGTCTGAAAGAATGTATTTTTTTTTGCCGCAAAAATCACATCGTGGTGGTCTAGTGGTTTCCACTGGAGGAGGAGTTGCCCTGTTGGTCTAGGCCAGGGATCGGTTCCCCTCTAGTGCGAGATTATTAACTCCACATGTGACTATGCGGATATGAGTCCATGCTTACAATCCATTTGAATACCCGGGAAAAGATCCATCCATGGACTGCACCTTCCACCTGAGAGTTGGGTCTGTGTCTTTAATAGATCCGGGTTTAACCATTTTTTTGCTGCAAAAGAATGTAAAATTTTCAATTATAAAAAGAACACTAATTATAATAGATCACCCTGACAAAAGATCTCGTGGTGATTACTATCAGGAATCATGACCGCTATGAATGATAGTGATTTTTCTATTTCAACCCTCTTCCTTATACAAAGTTAATTTCAAAACGAAAGTCACCGAACTAACCAGAATCACTAAATCGAACTTATGAAAATACCAGAAAGAAACCTTAATATGCCTATTTTTTAGATTCTAACAAATGTAAAGAAGTTAAACCGAACACACAAAATGGTTAATTTTCGATTATTTTAAAAATAAGATTAATTACAAACCAAACCGAACCGTTAACGGTTCTTCTAGTCCAGTTAGATGAAATTTTGGTGGAACCAAATTAATAGCATCAGTTATGAACCAATTAGTGAATGCAATAATCCAAGAGGCAATTTTCTTTTCTATTTAGGCGGTTTACCTTTTTTCTTATTGATTTAGTATTTGTATTATTTCCATTTATCTATGACGGTTTATCTATTTTGTAATTCCTTATATAAAGGGCACATTATGTTATGAATAAGATACAACCATTTATCTTTTTCTCTCTTGATTTACAACACGTTATCAACACGAAACCCTAGTCTCTGGGTTACTATACAAATCCATAACTGCTGGCGTCTTTATTATTCGCGACATCATCTGTATTGTCCATCGATGAAGATAAGTTTATTAGCGATCTTATTAATTTTTTATTGATTCGCACTACAAGAAAACAGTTTGTTTGCAAGGAAAAATTCGCCATGCAAATTTGCAATGCATTTGCAACGCCATTTCGAGGTAAAAAAATAATCCTTGTAAATTCCTTGCAAATTTGCAAGGAAACTTTTCTCTCGCAAATATGCAAGAGAATTGCAAGGGAATTTACAAAATCCTCGCAAGTCCCTCGCAAATTTGCGAGAAAATAGTCTCTTGCTAATTTTCAAGAGTATTGCAAGAACTTTGCGTGTCACTCTTATTTCCTCTTAATTTCTTCTCAAATTTGTGATGGGTTTGCAAGAAACTTGCCTTATATGCACTGTATATTGCAATTCTCTTGCAAATCTATTTTTCCAGAATTTGAATGGTTTGATTTTCATCAAGGATTTTGGTGTCGTATAATACATTTTATTGAAATATTTAGTATTTAAAATGTATGTAGAAAAATATTTTTGGAAATTTAATTAACTATGGTTATGAACTTAATTTCGGGAACTAATATTACGAAGTACTTAATATCTAAACCTCATAACTTATACGTCCTCTAAATTTCCGGAAAATGTAAAACATATTTTCATGTTAATTGGTTTTTGAAACTGAATACATAAAATATATATTGTCCGAAAACACAACAAAACCTCAAACAAAACCCTAAAATACATTTACATGGATTTGCAAGGAGTTTGCAAGGGAATCCTTGCAATTCCCTTGTAAATTTGCAAGGGATACAAATTCTCGCGCAAATTTGCAAGGATACAAATTCTCTTGCAAATTTGCAAGCGATTTGCGAGAGATCCCTTGCAATTTCCTTGCAAATCCATCTTTTCGAAAATTGAACGGTTTGAGTTTCTTCAAGAAATTTAGTGTCGGATAACACATTTTATTGAATTATTTAGTGTTTAAAATATTTGCCAAATTCTCTTTTTTTTTGAAATTTAATCAATTATGGTTATGAACTTAATTTCGGAAACTAATATTAGGAAGTACTTAACATCTAAACCTTATAACTTATATAATTAATATACGTCATCTAAATTTCCGGAAAATGTTAAACATATTTTCACATTAATTGGTTTTTGAAACCGAATACATAAAATATATATAGTCCGAAAACACAACAAAACCTCAAACAAAACCCTAAAATACATTTACATGGATTTGCAAGGAGTTCATAAGGGAACCCTCGCAATTCCCTTGCAATTTTGCGAGGGATACAAATTCCCTTGCAAATTTGCGAGGGATACAAATTCCCTTGCAAATTTGCAAGCGATTTGTGAGAGTTCCCTTGCAATTTCCTTACAAATCCATCTTTTTGGGAATTGAACGATTTAGATTTCTTCAAGTAATTTATTGTCGGATAACACATCTTATTGAATTATTTAGTGTTTAAAATGTTTGCCAACTTTTTTTTTTTGGAAATTTAATCAACTTCAGTTATAAACTCAATTCCCGATACTTGAATTCCTATTACGAAGTACTTAACATTAAAACCTTATAATTTATGTAATTAATATACATCAACTAAATTTTCGAAAAAATATTAAACATAATTTCACGTATTGTTTTGAAACCAAATACATAATATATATATATATATATATTCTACCCAAAATATGACAAAACCTCAAAACGAATTTTCATTACTATATTATACCCTAAACCATAAACAAGAATTTAAACCCTAAAATCTTCACAAAAACCTAAAACACTAATATTTTCATATTTTAACCTCATCTTCAAAACTAAACTCACGCAAATAATTCTCTGTTTTATAGGGCTTAAGCTTTTTAGGGGTTCGTCAAAATTGTAGTGCTGCATTTTTAGTAGAGATATTAAACATTTCAAATTTACTATAGCTGAAAAGTTCAGAAATTTTAACTAATATTACAACATACATAGCAACATTCGAAATACTTAAAACAACATTTCAAAATTTTAACAACGGGTTCGTGTCCCGGCAAAAGAGATTTATTTATGTTGTAAAAACGGTTTGCGAGGGATTTACTTCGGAACCCCAAATATTATACTCCAAGCTCTAAACCTAATCTTTATACCCTAAATCACAATTCTAAACATCAAATCTTTTATTTAAAACTTAAAACACTAAATCTTAAATAGTAAGCACAAATCTACTCTTTTCAAAATTTATTCTTAAATGTTATCCTTAACCTTAAACCCCTTTACACCAAATCTTATACTCCATATAACTAAACTTTAGAATAAACTCTACACACAACCCTTAAAACTCTAACATTTTCACTCTAGCATCTAAGCCTAATTAAACCTTGTACACTATAATAAAAACTCTAAATCAAAATACTAAACTTACAATTTTAATCATTTCATATTTACAATTCTAATATCAAATTTAAACCTCAAAATACTAAATTATAAACCATAAAAGGAAAATCAAACAATCAACCTAATCATATCAATTAGATAAAAACTATAAATTAACTTTCACTTTTTTAAAAACAGTTATAACATAGAAAAAATAAAACATAAATTAGTTTTTTATTGGCTAATCTTTTAATACAAGGATTCATTTTTGTCCATTGATTAAACTCAATCCAAAGGTCCATATTAGTTCCTTCTTATTTTATTTGGCTTATTTCTGATTGGTTGAGAAACATTGGTGAGGATAACTAATGTCTAATCTCAACCCCTGATGAATCTAATCTAAGTGATCAAATTCTTTCCTTCATTTTCTTATTTCACGTGTGCTTCTTCCCCTCTCTCAATGTTTCTTTTGTCTGCAAACAGATCTCACATAACACACAGACACATAAACCAAAACAAATCTGGTTTTTCTTCTCCATTCACCTAATCTCTCGATCTCATCTACTCCTCTCTCCTCTGTTCATCTCTGTTCTCCACCACCACCGTCGCGTCGTCACCATCCACCTCGTCTCCTCCTCGTCACCACAGTTCCTCGTCTCCTCCTGTGTAATCTCTCTCTCTCTCCCCCTCTTTCTCTGTGTTTTCTTCTCATTTTAACTTTGTTCTTTATAAAGTGGTTCTTGCGGCAGAAGAAGATGATATGCTAGACGATGGGATTTGTGGTAGATGTTGTGATACAGTAAAACGTAAAGAAAGAAGAAGATGAACAGTAAATCTTATTGATTCGATCCAATGTTATTACACAAAGAATCGCTCTCTCTCCTGCCAAGAGTTTACATGTAGAAACAACTCAAAAGCAAGGATGAGGAATCCATGGTGATTTTCCTAGAAAATCACAGAGAAACAAACCAGAGAAGAGATGAAGAAGAGTAACAAACTTTCTTGACAATTTTCGATATCATTCTATTCTGAGCTGTAACCCTTTATATAGATGTATGAGTCCATTTGCTGAGGTGGCTCAGTTGATACTCTTCAACTCTTTTCCTATAGCAATGTGGTGCTCGTAGGAATCACACGACTTGAGGTTGGGAGAGGAAGAAGAATATCTATGAGATCCGGTGAGGCCTGAAGAGGCGCTTCAAACTTGAAGATTAGGTTTAGTTTTTTTTCTGATCTTATTTTTTAAAAATTTTGGTCTAGTTTGTAAACCGGATTTTATTTGTAAACCAAAATTTAGTTTATAAAGAATATTTTATTTTAATTATAAATCAATTTTTGATTAAGTTTTTCTGTTTATTTTTATTTATTTGATTTAAAATTTTGATTTATTTGTGATTTAAAAAAATTATTATAACAAAAAAAATTATCAGTCAAATAAAAATTTATTGATTTAAATTTTGCAAGAAAAAAAATTATTTGCAAAATTGCAACGGAAAAGTTCTTGCAAATGTGCAATGAAATAACTACCGTTGCAAAATTGCAACGAAGCACTCTCTTGCAAATTTGCGACGAAAAAGATCCTTGCAAATTTGCGAGGAAATCAGTTCCGTCGCAAACGGAAAATATTTACTTGCAAATTTGCGAGGGAATACTTTCCGTCGCAAATTTGAGAGCGATTTCAATTTGTGACTAGCTATTTGCAATGGAATGTGTTTGCTCCCAAATATCTTGCAATAGGCGCTTTGCAACGGAATTGCGATGCCTTTTTCCGTTGCAACTGACGAGTTTTCTTGTAGTGTCGGTGATACATATATTATGATAAATATTTGACTTTGTTCTAAGTTTTTTTTTTTTTTTTTTTTGTAACTTACTTTGTTCTAAGTTTAGTGTTTACTCATTATGTTCACTATCTTTTCATATTTCTGATCCGTGCTTTATTTTGAAACCTTAGCGCTGCTGGTGATAAACTTCAAGTAGTAACCTAATGGAGCCAAGATGTCTCCGGTTTTGTGATGTTTTCAAACCGAGCAAAGATGTCTCATCCCTCCGACCGACAATTTAAATCGAGCTAAGTATTATTTTACATTTAATGGAATCAAATTACTAATTCAAGCTCTTTATGGTTTAATGGATACGTGAGACAAATAAGCATATAATATGATTAAATTGAATATTTTATATTTTCATAAGTATGGTAATTTTCATCCCGGCAGAAAATTGACTTTGCATACTTTGTTGTTGGTTACGTATTACTGCTATGATAATAACCACTTATACTTTCGTTAAGAGCATATTTATAGATTGAATCTATCATCGCTAGCCACTTATTATATTTGATTTTTTTTTTTGCTTATTTGCTTCTTATAAAATCTCAATTATTATATATTAGTTACCGAATGATTGAATTTATAAGATCCTATTGAATTAGATTGACATAATTCTACGGATATTTATTAACTTAGTGGTTTAAATTGGTCTATGTTCGATCCTATTTGGATGTATTTAAAACACTATTGATTGTATGTATTTAAAACACTATTGATTGGTTCAGTTTCTCTAGTAAACTATGTTGATCTAAAGTTTTTCGTAGGTCATATATTTATGATATAGTTCTTGAATGTTTTGTTGTTATCAATTGATGTTTTATAATTAATGGTTCACTAGATTTTTGATCCGCGCTTAGAAAGTGTGGGTACTATTTTGTTGTTTTTTCTATATAACAATTAATAATTCTTCGTTTTAATTATATAAACTGTGACATGATCAAGTTTCAATTATGCGGGTTTGTTATAGTATGTACAGTATGACAAAATTTACAATGCCTCTTTTATGTTTCTAAATAAGTTAAACAATGGTTGTACCTTAAATTCGTACTTAGACAATCATTTATATTTAACGATTATAAATTCCATAAAATATTTCTAAACATATAAAGTGGTCCAATAATTTTTTTGATTAAGTCGTAAAATCATTTAGTTACAAAATTTCAATCTCTAATATTACTTTTAAAAATTATTGCAGACTTCAATTTATTGTTATTATAAAAAACGTTTATGGGCTATGAAATGAATTATATAAAAACATAACCCATTTAGTTAGTTAATAGATTTGGGCCATAGTCCATTTAAATGTATTATAAGTCCAAAAACCGAAAGACAATAATGTCATTAATGAAATTTTTTAGTTAGTTATATCATTAAGGATATTTTTGGAAAATTTTAACATTTTATTAAGGGTATAATATAGGAATGATCCCCTTTTAATGGTATTGATTGATAACAAATTGACTTTAACTTAAACCGGTTTTTGCATAATTTCGGTTGGTTTAATATTTGGTCCATCACTAATTTGCACGCATTCGTTTAATGTTGCGTTTGAATCAAACCCACCATTATTGCAAACGTAAACTGAAAACATTATGGTTCAACCATTTATTTGCATGGCTTTTAATCGGTAGTTTAAGTATTCACTAAATTTGTTAGAATATTAGTTTTTATATATTGATGTTTACTAACAAATAGTCATATTTCTATGAGCAAACTTTTGGTTATTTATAATAACACAGATTTTACAAAAAGTGTGCTTCCATCACCATGACAGAGCTCTACTCTTCAGGCCACTCCTCCCTTCAAATAAGTATTATTTATCATGTTTGATATAGATTCATAGTCAACAAAAATTTGATTATGTGAATTAATTTATATGTCATCTGATTTTTATCTTAATTATTAGTTTAAAACTAGTCAATATAGAGATGGCTAATCATATGATAGTAAAAGTTAGTGATGAGAAAATAATATAGAATTATTATTTATTTCTTAATATAATAAAATATTTATTATAATACATATATTTATATATATTTTTGATATATATATTATAATTTATTACCATATCATATATGAGAGTTTTAAGTTAAGATCTGACCTTAAAAGATCCATAAGATTTGGAGAATAATCCAAAGAAAAGTATAATCATCTGGATGTAATTATCTAAAGTTCATTAAGTGTTTTACATCTAAAGATGAAAGAAAATTATTGCGAGTACAATGTCTTGTAGTATCTACATTATTTGAAGTTCTAAGAAAAGTAGATACATGTATGTCTATGGGAACTATACTTATACTTTCCCAAGTCTCAAAGATCAAAAGGATCTAAGATATAAAACATGACCTTAAGTTGGGTATGTTGTTGACTTTTAGTTGAGATTCAATTCGAGATTGACAAAAAGCAGTGTTATCATCTCGAGGGGGAGAATTAGAGAATCTCACATCCCTAGAAAGTGGAATATCCAGAAGTATGTTCACACTGGAAATAGACTTAATGAGTCATTTATAAAATAACCAAGGGATTTGGAATCTAATAATGTTGAGACAATAAGTAAAGGGAAATGTTGAATACCTTCAGTTAGAAGTATCACTCAAGGCAATATTGTATTGTACTACACAATGATTAGAAAATGGAGATATATATAATAGTAAACCAGAAGTTTACCGAAAATATAATATTTGGTAAGCCGGTTATGCCATCCCGGTTTAGTAATAATGCGAAAATATATATCATATAGACATTCGTTGAAGAACCAGAAGATTCTTACGAATGATCTGCTATATGCTGCTTTCTTATAAGGCAATATAAGAATACGGTTTTCACCAGTCAAATAGATTTGAAATCTATTTATACAAGGAAGTATTTGTGGGTTGATCACCCACAGGTGGACTGATCATCCACCATATATTTATAATTAGTACATCGATAAGAAGGTCGCATGTAACCTTGTCATAGATCCGCAACTTGATGTTTGCGAGACTAATCGGTAATACTGGTGAATTAGTAAGCCTTTGATGATATATATTATGTAGCAGCATTGATTCCCATAATGCCAAAGAGTAATTAAAAACTCTCCCCATCAAATTGGTTTGTGGTCAGGAACCAAAGATCTCAATCGATTAAATTTGGATAAGTTGTAGTTGCTCCACCACAACGCTAAAAGATGGGACCTCAAATGAGGTTATGAATATGTTGGATATTATCTCCATTGATCTGGAAGATTTTATAAGATGTATAGAAATACTCAAAGTTAATCTATTTAACATTAGGGGGAGAAAATAAACAGCTGAGAAATGAATGAGTTCAAATGAATTATCATTGATCCTCGGACTAAAACGTGTGATCATAAGTCAAAAATGAATGTGTGAAGATAATTCTATTACAAAGATTAATATATGAGTTGCCAGACTCATTTTCTGACTCTAAGAGAGTGATTAAGTCACAAGAGCCAGCTGTAAATGCTCCAGTTAAAATGGATGTCCAAGAAGGACAATATCAAACTGCTAATGAGTCTAAACAGCGCCTCATGATAGACCTATCGGTTCTAAATAAAATAATCCTCGAAAAAGAAAAGGAGCATGAATGAAAATGGCGGAATCGAGGAATGAAATATTAAGGATCTCGAAAAAAGATAGAAAACATGACAAGAAAGAAATTCAGGTACCTGAGAATAAAGAAATCTCAAATAGCTATGTCATGTCTAGAACCGATATCAAATCGACGTCGTTAATATTTATGCATGCAATGTAGCAGTTGATGAGAATGAGGATCATGAACCATCTATTGAAAAGTGTACACAAAGAAATGATTGGCCAATATAGAAATAAGCAATAGATGATGGATTATATCTCTTGGAAAAAGAGAGTATATGGACAAGTAGTCCATACACCTGAAGGTGTAAACTAGTGGCACATAAATGGGTCTTTATGTGAAAGAATGAAAGAGATGATGGAAAGTTGTGAAATATAAAAGAGTAGTTTCACAAGAGTTCTCACAAAGACCTGAAATTATTATAAGAAACACATCATCATGTGGTGGAAGCATCAACTTTCAAGTTTCTTTAGTCTGGCAACAAAGAAAAGGAATTGAGAGCCACTGGAACAATGAAATTTATGTGAAAGATCCAAAATAATATAAACTGCAAGAAGCAGTGAACCCCATAAGGATCTAGACTGCTAGAAGCAACAATTGCTAGTTCTCGAGAACATTAAATTGCTAGTTCTCAAGAACATTACCGCGTGAGTATATTGAACATATAAAAGAAATAATTCTTGGTCATGAAATGCCATGATATTTAAAGTTTTCTAATCTCTTTCATAACTGAAAGATGTGATTCTGTATGACAAGAAGAATGGTCATACTAGTAAATCTTATAAGAAGAGGAGGAGTAACTCGTATATACAGTATGAAAGTTTAAAAGATTGTCTTTAAAGGAAATTTGGACATGGTTCCATATAGACCAAGATATGACCTTTTGTGTGAAACTAATATTATGGACAAGAAGTCCAATGGTCTAAGAAATTATTGGACAATCAAACGAGTTATTCATTAAGGAAATGATTATATCAATTCTCAAAAGGATGATATGTATGTGAGAATACTTCTCCCGAAGAGCTGATGCTTCCAGGGGGAGAATATGATGATGTGCTTTGTTGTACTCTTTTTCCTTATCATGATTTTTACCCCACTGAGTTTTTCCATGTCAAGGTTTTAACGAGGCAACAAAGAACACAAAGACACCTAGAGAAGAATGTTATCAATCTCTTAAAGTATTTTTTGAGATTTAGGGAATCAGGAGAGAATGATCAAGATCAATCATATGAGATATTCTGTATGGAATTAAAATATGAACTTGGTGTCCAGAGAAAGATCTTTGAGTCTATTTTCGTCTCCACTTTGAATCAAGTCATTCCAGAAGATGGAACTTGAGATATGACTGTTTTCATCTGATACCTTTGAACATGTCTCAGAATACCTTATATCATCTGATAAGGGGACATGACCCAACATATCAGAGCCGACCTATTCACCAAGTCACTTCCGACCTCGACATTCAAGAAGCTTACGCATCAGATCGGGATGCGTCGACTGAAAGACATTTAGTGAGGTACACATCACGGAGAGTAATACGTGTTGTACTCTTTTTCCTTATCCATGGTTTTGTCCCATTGGGGTTTCCTGAAAAGGTTTTAATGAGGCCACATCCAAAGCCTATTACAAGCTCTTAATGATTATAACATTCAAGGGGGAGTGTTATGAACCAATTAGTGAATGCAATAACCAAAGAGGCAATTTCCTTTTTCACTTAGGCGGTTTACCTTTTTCCTTATTGATTTAGGATTTAACCTATTTCCATTTATCTATGACGGTTTATCTATCTTGTAATTCTATATATAAAGGGCACATTATGTTATGAATAAGATACAACCAATTCCCTCTTTCTCTCTTGATTTACAACACCTATTATTCCATTTTTAGTTTTAAAATAAATTCTATAATAGAGTTAGTTTTACTTTATTTTACGTTATTTTAAGGTAAAAATAGAATAATAAAAGTTACAATGTTTATGGAATAAATCTTGTTTTACTTAATTTATTACAGAATAAAATATTAAATATAGTTGAAATATTTTTTCATTTCAAACACTACTTAAAATGAAAAAAGAGAAAAGGATTAGAAATATTCTTACCAGAAAAACTAATTCAAATAAGCCGGAACCAAAATTAACACTAATTTTTGTCTCTTTCTTCAATAGAAAACTTCCATTTCATACTCGATTAGAAAAAAATGTTTAAAAGGATTTTATATCCAATCTTAGAAAAAATCGAAAAATAATTTAAAAAACTAAATTGATATAAAAATGACTATTCAAAACTTACATATATATTTTAAATATTTAATCTTGTAATTTTTGATTTATTATAGCCAAACCAAAATGAATTTAAATCTAAAATAAATTTTAGACGTAATTAGAAAATCAACTAAAACCTATAATATTACTGATGAAGACATATACAAGACCATTTATTCTTGTAGATTCTGGCAGATTCAAAATTGCTTGTAGTAGCCTCTTTTTTTGTTCTTCATATGACAGAAACCTTGTACTGGGTGGGTGGGGAAGTGATCCCCCTGATGAAGCAGCTTCCAGGATCCTTGGTTTTACTGAAAAGAAGGAAGATGTGATCAAGCAAAAGAATAAAAACTAATTGCAGCTATATAGAAGGGACTAAATTTTGTAATGAGAGGAGGTGCATACCAACTTCTTTGTGAGGATCAGGAGCTTTCTCTTCTCGCAGTGCGCAGGAGCAAATGATAAGCACAGAGATTATGGCAGCGATAAGCACACCAGCGGCTACAGCAAAGATAAGAATAAGATTGGGATGCCTCTTTTTCCCCGGAGAACTTACAGACCCTTGTGTGGTGCTTTGTGAGGTGAAGTGTGAAGAAGCCACTTGAGGTGCTGCAATCAGATTTAAAACGTTTCTTAATACAAATGTAAGGAATCATGGTGACATACTCTGAAAAAGCATTTTAAAGTATAGAAGTTTATAATCTCCCACCAAAGTAGGGCTAAACTGAAATAGAAGGAGACAAAAGTGGCTTCGTTAAGCCATCAGGAAGTGCGCTATCTGTAACTCTTGTAAACAATGAATTTTTTCTTCTTATTATCAAATGGTAACCGATTACAGCTTGATTGTGATACTAAGCTATGCTCTCATGGAGAACAAGCTCAGCACACCAGTCTCACAGCGACTGTGAATTCTAGACTCATAGCGTCTAAGAACAAACAACATCAAGCATAAACTCCATCCAAGCTTAGACTACTCCTTTTATATTTCCAATCCGTAACAGCAAAGCCTCTCTAGGAAACCAAGTCTTCACTTTCCCTTAGTCCACCAGCTCAGCCTCCATTTCATCATATTTTCAGCATGTAGAGCATCAGCTAACTGAACACCGAAGAGAGAAACCACACAGTATAAAGAACCTGTAATTTGATTCTTCATTAGAGATAGTGACATAGGAGGTAAGACAAATGATACAAAAAGGTATAATAAGTTTGCTGTTTTAGAGACCGCACAATATAAAAAAACCAACACTCTCAACACCATTATCAGGACATTTCTTTGCGAACCGGTAGTTTAGCACATAATTAAAGACAGTGTGGTAGGAGGAAAGACAAGGAATTGAACTAAAGCTGGTCCATGTGATGGGTCAAATTACAACTAAATGTTTCATGAAAATATACAAAAAGGTATACTAAAGTTATGCTTTTTTAGCCTGGGTAATCCAAGTTTTGGGTCTTAGAGCAGTTATTTTGTGTACCATATTTAGAAACTAAAAACCTAAAAATTGATCTCGAGCACCATCAGTTAAGGCCTCATATACTACACTCCAAATACTATAGAATAAGATTCACGGGACAATTGATTAAGTTGGCCTAGCATGTGACTAGTAAAAAAAAAAATTCCGTGGAATCATATTATTGTTCTTTAAGTTTAATCCCATCTGAAAATATGGACATAACAAATGGAAGCCCAAATGTATATGGACATGGACACCCATTGGACAGCCCACCCATTTTACGGCTATAAATATAACTAGGGTAGGTTACAGTTAAAAAAAAATAAATATATATATATACTCTATCTCTTCTCTTTGTTTAGATTGATGTCATTGTTAGCTTTGCAATGCTAAGTGCAGTGCAAAGTCAAGTATGTTTTTATGCGTACAGATCTATCAAAATTGGCACCGATAGACAATTTAAAGTGGAAATTTTGTTTTTTGACAATTCTTAAGTGGAAAAGTTCTTTAGACAAACAATCAACGACAAAGATGGGTCCGTCGTTGGAACGCCAAATAATTTTCATATCCATCCAAACGTTTATCTTGAAGAACCCACGAAATGTTAAAGAATAAACATATGAACGGCCATAAATGTATGATAATTTGTTGGGAGAGAGATACAAAACATTCTTATAAAGAGAGACATCAATTGAGCTGTTGGCAGAAAAAAGCTATGACAGACTCAAACTATTCATCATCATTGAGCTTCTTTCTTCGTACCATTGTTCTTCTTCTCTTTTTCATTTCAAAATTTGTCAGCACTTTTGCTTCTCTTACAACTGACCTATGTCAGCCGGATCACAGAGATGTTCTTCTCCAGCTCAAGACGGAGTTCAAGATTCTGGAGCCTGATGGTTACTGGATCACTTCTTACCCGAAGACGGAATCATGGGGGAACAGCAGCACCGACTGTTGTCACTGGGACGGTGTAACGTGCGATATCAAGTCGGGGAAGGTGATTGGTCTAGACCTTAGTTGCAGCTGTCTTTATGGTCCTTTCCAACCCAATTCTAGTCTTTTTAGACTGAAACATCTCACAAGTCTGAACCTTGCCTACAACAACTTCACTCTTTCTCCAATCCCAGCTAAGTTCAATAATCTCATGTTGTTAGAAACACTAAACCTCTCTAAGTCTTCACTGAAAGGTCATATCCCAAGAGAAATTCTCCAGCTAACCAATCTGGTATCTCTTGATCTTTCTTCTTATAATTCACCAAATTCAATGTTGTCCATTGAAAACCCACCATTGTTTCTCCGTCTACTTGCTCGAAACCTGAGGAACCTTAGAGACTTGGATATGAGCTACGTAAACATATATTCAGAAATCCCCCACGAGTTTTCAATCATGCGCTCTCTAAGATCTCTACATCTTACGAGTTGCTATCTGGTTGGAGAGTTTCCAAGCAGTGTTTTCCTGATACCAAACTTACAGTCCATTATATTGGATTCAAACCCAAACCTAAGAGGCAAACTTCCTGTTTTTAGTAGAAACAACTCTCTGCAAGTCTTAAGTATTGACTCATCATCCTTTTCAGGTATCATACCTGAGTCCATCGGAAACCTTAAACAGTTAGTTTCTTTGACCCTTTCAGTATCCAATTTCTCTGGAAGGATTCCGTCTTCACTTGGTGAACTTTCTCATCTATCAAGTCTCGATTTTTCTGGAAATCATCTCACTGGTGAAGTCCCATCTTCAATTGGCAATCTAAAACAGTTGATCAGCTTTTACGTCGACAGTAATCAGCTCACCGGAAACTTTCCACCTGCACTACTCAACTTAACCAAACTACATAGTATAGGTCTCAGTTCCAACCAGTTCACAGGTTCCCTCCCACCTAACATTGGCCAACTCTCCAAATTGGAGTTCCTTTTCGCATCTTTTAATTCTTTTACAGGAGCAGTTCCTTCATCTTTGTATCTAATCTCTTCATTGACCTACATCTTGTTGGGGGATAACCAACTCAGTGATCTCGTTGGATTCCAAAATATCTCTCTGCTTTCTAATTTAGAGTATCTCTCCCTTGGATCAAACAGTTTCAAAGTCAGTAGTCCAGTTGACTTAAATGTCTTCTCTTCTCTCAAACAGCTGGTAGAATTAGATCTTCAGGGCATTCCTATTTCAACATCAAACATCACTTCTGATTCTGATTTTTCTTCAAATTTAGAGTCTTTGTACTTGGCAGGCTGCAACATCACTGAGTTTCCTGAGTTCATAAGAAACCAGAGAAATCTTAATTCTCTAGACATTTCCAAAAACAGCATCAAAGGTCAAGTACCAGACTGGTTATGGAGTCTACAAGATTTTCAATATCTGGGACTTTCTCACAACTCCTTAACGGGTTTTGATGGATCCTTGAAAGTTGTACCTGGGAGCAAGATCTATACGTTAGATCTAAGGTCAAATGATTTCCAGGGGAAAATCTTCATCCCATACACATCTATAACCTACTTGCTTGCTTCGAGCAATAACTTTACTGGAGAGATACCTCTATCTTTATGTGGTGAACAATTCTCTCCTACCATCATTGATCTATCAAACAACAACTTCCACGGTTTAATCCCGCGGTGTTTAGGGGATGATATAAGTTCTCTTGAGGATCTAAATCTTCGTAACAACAGCCTCAGCGGGAGTATTCCTGACATGTTCATGCATGCCTACAAGCTAATGTCGTTTGATGTCAGCCACAATCGATTGGAGGGAAAACTTCCTTTATCTCTTACCAGTTGTTCTGATCTGAAAGTTTTGAATGTGGAGAGCAACAAAATCAACGACACATTTCCCTTCCAGTTGAGTTCCTTGCAGAAGCTACAAGTTCTTGTCCTCCGATCCAACAAGTTTCACGGCATGTTATATCAGTCCGATGGGGTTTGGTTCGGGTTTCCTCGGTTGAAAATCATTGATGTATCACATAACGACTTCTTCGGCACCTTACCATCTAATTACTTCCTCAACTGGACTGCAATATCCTCGAATGAAGATAAGGATATGCAAGCGCACTACATTGGGGATTCTAACTCCACTAGCTACTACACTTCCCTTGTCTTGATGAATAAAGGAGTATCAATGGAAATGGAACGTATCCTCACAATCTACACAGCAATTGATTTTTCTGGAAACAGAATCCATGGAAAAGTCCCTGAATCCATCGGTCTGTTGAAGGAACTCCATGTTCTCAATCTGTCAAGAAATGCTTTCACAGGACACATCCCACCATCTTTGGCAAACGTCACTGCGCTGGAATCGCTGGACCTATCGCAAAACAAGCTTTCTGGTGAGATCCCTCCAAACCTCGGGGACCTCTCTTCTCTTGCGTGGATAAATGTTTCACATAATCAACTCCAAGGTTCAATACCACAAGGCACACAGTTCCAGCGACAAAACTGCTCTTCGTACGAGGGAAACCCAGGACTGTATGGTCCTTCCCTTAAGGATATTTGTGGACAACCAACACCACCAGAACCTGAACTTCAAGTGTCATCAGAAGAAGAAGCAGAGGAGGAAAGTTTGAGTTGGAGGGCAGCAGGGTTTGGCTTTGCACCTGGAGTTGTATTTGGATTTACCATCGGATACGTCGTGGTTGGATACAAGCATGAGTGGTTTACCAAAACTTTTGGCAGAAACAAGAAACGGGGCACTCGTTAGCTCATATCTCACTCTCCTAAGCGTTGTTATTCTGTTCATAAAGTTATTATATTTTTCTTGTATTGCAAAACAACAATAGTGATATATCAAGTTCTATGTAATATATATAGAACCTTGTCAAGGCCTCTTGATCAGAGGACAAGTGCTTGGTTCTTTTTTGTGGGGGTTACTATGTTTATGTTCCATGTTTATTATGTGTAAATTCAATATGTTTGCATTTGTCACTGTAAACATGTAATACTAAGTTTGGGTTTTGGGTTTGGTAGTTTCATATAAAATAGTTCCATCTATATCCATATTGCAAAACTTGGTTATTTTTCTCTTATGGAAAGGTCTATGTTAAGTTGTCAAGACTAGATAATCGTTCTGCCAAGGTAGTCTTTATTCGCATTTCCTATATTTCATCTTTAGTTGATTCTTGAAGCACTGTACAGTCTTTTAACCGCTAGTAAGTCGACATTTAGAAGTTTTTTTAGGGGGACCTAACTGTGTATCACGTTTCATTCAATGCTCTCAGAGATTACAATCAGAGAATTCCAAAAACTATACACTGAGATTACAATCAGAACATTGTAGGATTCTGCCATGGCAGGCAATCGAAGCTATTCAGTAGATGCTTAAGAAGGAGGGTAAAGAAATTGCTTCTCTACTTGGTCAAGCGACTCAGCAGCAACAATTGATGGGATTCAAATTGATTGAAATTGAGGTGATTTTTTTTGTCTTTTAATGTAGACTGATGTCGTTGTTAGGAAAGACTCCTACCGGAGCGCATAGGTCTTGCAATTTTAACTGCAGTGCAAAGTCAAGTATGTATACAAAGCTTTCAGAATTGACACCGATAGACAATTCAAACAATTCAAAAAGTGGAAATGTTCTTTTGACAATTCAAATGTGGAAAAAATCTTTTGACAAACAATCTACGACAAAGATTTATGGTGATTGCCCGTGGTTGGTACTCCAAATATATTTCAAATTTTCTTTGTAAATAGTATCAAACATGCAGAAAAATAAATTCAATTCAATTATTTAATATTGTGGGTTTGTATATTGATTTGAGATTTTGAAGAAAGTTTTGATTTCCAGTTTAGATGTAAAATGTGTTTATGCAATATCAGTAGGAAAATAAGTTTTGGTCGAAAATATAATCTTGTAAATGCGGAAATTGTAGTTTTTAATTTTTAGAAGAATATGTGATTTGTGACTTCAGCGGAAAAGATAGGTTTAACGGTTTTAACTGTAAATGAGATTTATGGATTGGTGAAAATTTGATTTTACAGTTTTGATTAAAATTTGTGGTTTTGTGATTGGTAAAAAAAATGAAATTCTGCTGCTTTGCCAAAAAAAATAGATTTTAATTAAAAATGAGATTTTTCAATTTTTAGCGGGAACCCCATAGTTTTGTAATAGTTAGAAATTCGATTTTACGATTTTTAGTGGGAATGTGTTTTTGTTTTGATATGATTGTTGATTTTAACTGAAAAACTAGATTTTCATCTGCCTTTTAAAGCTTGGAATTATTATTTTACAAAACCAATTTTTAATGAAAGTAATGATATTATTTTTTTATATTTGTATACTGTTTTTAGATTCTTAAAAACATAATACGTTTAATTCGTTAGATTTAATAAATCAAATTTATTTGATATAAATTTGTATTTTTGATTGTTTATCTACTTTAAATGTTATATATGAAGGGTTATATTCAGTGTTCTTTAAACTCGACCCGGATCCGCGGTTAAACCGGTAAACCTGGTGATCCGATCTTTCGGTTTGCTTTTCAAGAAAAACTATTTATTTAAAAATCCTATAAAACTCGCAAAAAATTATAAAACCCGAAACCTTACTACTGATTGAACCGACGGGTGATCCGATATGTAATCCGATTTAAATTAAATTGTTATATTTAGAGTATTCTAATATATATTTATGAACTTTTAGATGAATGGTAGATATATTATGAATATGATGCTTTAATTTTACAATTAACTTTTGCTCAACTAATTTTTCATCTTGTTATAAGCGTAATCGATCAAAATTTGAGAGGATACATACTAAACAAAGAAATAGATTTGAGCATCAACTATTCATATACGCCTATTACAATTTAGTGATTTACGTTTGCAAAAAAAAACAATAATCGTTTATTAATTTGTTTAGTTTACTTTTGTTGTTCACATATTATTAGAATGTTTTTGACGTTTTGTTTTTGGTTTATTTTAAATTTTAAATTTAATTTCATCATTCACATTAGACATTTAAATATTTATTAGTTTTAATATTGCTACATATTTTTATTATATATCTAATTCCTAATCTGTTACAATTATATATATATATATGTAATTTTATTTAAAACTAAATTAAACTATTGAACCATATTTTATTGCATTGATTTATGTTAGTGAAATGTTTATGGTATAATTGTGTTAATATATTTTTCAATTAGTTTATATTTGATAAATATATTACA
The DNA here is from genome assembly GCA_018703725.1 of Brassica juncea. NCBI lineage: Eukaryota > Viridiplantae > Streptophyta > Magnoliopsida > Brassicales > Brassicaceae > Brassica > Brassica juncea. The sequence goes on along the minus strand of CM031942.1, from coordinate 45,234,395 downwards.
TGTCGATTCAAATACTCCGTAAAAGCTATACTCATAAAATATTAATAATAACGTGTTCCATCATATATTTAATATTAATTGTAGCTAACTATAAGAATTTTATTTTTATGTATTTGGTGAGAGTTAAATTTTTTTTTTTTTGTATTTTTATTAATGTACATTTGTATATATCTGAATTAGTAGATGAAAATTTGGGATTCAAAGGGATTGAAATTGAGGTGATTTTTTTTTGCCTTTTGGTGTAGACTGATGTTCGTTGTTAGGAGAGACTCCTACAGAAGCGCATAGGTCTTGCAATTTTAAATGCAGTGCAAAGTCAAGTATGTATACAAAGCTTTCAGAATTGACACCGATAGACAATTCAAACAATTCAAAAAGTGGAAATGTTTTTTGGACAATTCAAATGTGGAAAAATCTTTTGACAAACAATCTACGACAAAGATTTATGGTGATTGTCCGTGGTTGGTACTCCAAATATATTTCAAATTTTCTTTGTAAATAGTATCAAACATGCAGAAAAATAAATTCAATTCAATTATTTAATATTGTGGTTTTGTATATTGATTTGAGATTTTAAAGAAAATTTTGATTTCCAGTTGAGATGGAAAATGTGTTTATGCAAATGCAATATCAGTAGGAACATAAGTTTTGGTCGAAAATATAATTTTGTAAATGCGGAAATTGTAGTTTTTAATTTTTAGAAGAATATGTGATTTGTGACTTCAGCGGAAAAGATAGATTTAACGGTTTTAAATATGGGATTTATGGATTGGTGAAAATGTAATTTTACAGTTTTGATTAAAATATGTGGTTTTGTGATTGGTAAAAACAATGAAATTTTGCTATTTTGCCAAAAAAATAGATTTTAATTAAAAATGAAATTTTACGATCTTTAGCGGGAACCTCATAGTTTTGTAATAGTTAGAAATTTGATTTTACACTTTTAATGGGCATGTGTTTTTGTTTTGATATGATTGTTGATTTTAACTGAAAAACTAGATTTTCATCTACGTTTTAGAGCTTGGAATTATTATTTTACAAAATCAAATTTAGTGAAAGTAATGATATTATTTTTTATATTTTTGTATACCGTTTTTAGATTTTTAAAAACATAATACGCTCAATTCGTTAGATTTAATAAATATTATAAAGATTTTTTTCATTTTAGGAACAGAAAATCGTCATTATATATGTTTTTCACAGAATCTTGAAGCGATTTTAATATAGTTGCAATCCGAATCTTGAAGCGATTTTGGTATAGTTGCAATGAAGCTCCGCCGTGAGCTTTTCTGGAAGAATCAGCCGATCTAGCCGTGTTTTCGAACACTCACTAAATGTTAAATAGAAATAAATAAACAAGCGAGATATATACAAAATTTTATCCTGCAAAGAGGAGAATTCAATATCCAACTCCAAAGAGCTGTAATAGATAAAGTCCCAAACTCATGCTAGAAAATAAACAAAATAAAAATAAGTGAGAGTGGAAAGAATCAAGACGAAGGCCGTTGGTTCTTTCCTTCACCGGCCTTCATGAAGATCTTCAGAGAAAACATTTGTCCGTGTAATATTTTCATGATCAAAGGCACTTAAACCAGAATAAGGACCAGAAGAGAAGATGGAAGAAGATACTTCTGACTCCATCGTAGCTGATGACTGTCTCCGGTTAGGACGAGCTTTGTTTGAAGCGTTTAAAACCGGCTCTTGATACTCAACAACCCGTTGAACCATTTTAAGCGACTGAACTACTTCACCCATCGTTGGTCTCTGGCTAGCTTCAGGTGCAACACAAGCTGCAGCGATTGTGCAGACTCTTGCGAAATCTTCTTTTGGGTATTTTCCTTCTAGTCTTGAATCAACTAGCTCGTCTAACCGGTCTTTATCTCTAAGAACTGGCCTTGTCTGCATCCAGAATCAACATTGTGTACATTCAAAACATAAACAAACATGCAAGTTATGGACAATGAAAATGCAAGTTACTTACCCAAGTGACGAGGTTTTCTTGGCCTGAAGGTTGCGACATATCCACAGGCTTTCTACCAGTAAGCAACTCAAGAAGGACCACGCCATAACTATACACATCACTCTTGACGAGTAGGTGTCCCGTCATTGCATATTCTGGAGCTACATAACTAGACACGGATTCCAGATTTTGATAGACGACTCAAGAGTATAAAAGTTGTAGATGAAAACTTTCGAGAGAGAGATGAGAACTCACCCAAATGTGCCCATAACACGGGTAGATAAGTGGTTACCCCTGCCTTCAGGAGCTTGTTTGGCTAGTCCAAAATCTGCAACTTTGGCGTTGAAGTTATTCTCAAGGAGTATATTAGATGCTTTAAAATCTCTGTGTATAACCGATGGTTGCGAGTCTTCATGAAGGTAAGCTAAGCCTTTTGCAGCATCAAGTGCAATCTTCATCCTGGTGTCCCAATCAAGAGGACAGTTCAACCCAAGAGGCCCTGAAACATAAGAAAAATGACTTTAAATAAATCACTCTTATATATTGCCGTGACAATGTAGATAGAGAGTATATTACCATGGAGCCAAGCCTCGAGGCTGCCATTGGGAACAAGCTCATAACAAAGTAGGTGTTGAGAAGAATCTCGACTGCTATAGTAACCCACAAGTTTCACAAGATTACGATGATGAAGACGGCTTAGCATATCAATCTCCACTTGGAATTCTCTGTCACCTTGTGGTCCTCCGCATGTTAGCTTCTTAATTGCTACAGCAGTACCATCGGCTAAAATGCCTCTGTAAACCTTGCCAAACCCACCTTCCCCTAAGATGCTGGCAGATTCAAAATTGCTTGTTGCCTCCTTGAGTTCTTCATATGACAGAAACCTTGTACTTGCTGGGTGGGGAAGTGATCCCCCTGATGAAGCAGCTTCCAGGATCCTTGGTTTTACTGAAAAGAAGGAAGATGTGATCAAGCAAAAGAAATAAAACTAATTGCATCTATATAGAAGGGACTAAATTTTGTAATGAGAGGAGGTGCATACCAACTTCTTTGTGAGGATCAGGAGCTTTCTCTTCTCGCAGTGCGCAGGAGCAAATGATAAGCACAGAGATTATGGCAGCGATAAGCACACCAGCGGCTACAGCAAAGATAAGAATAAGATTGGGATGCCTCTTCTTCCCCGGAGAACTTACTGACGTAGATGCTGAGGACCCTTGTGATGGTGCTTTCTGAGGTGAAGAAGCCACTTGAGGTGCTGCAAACAGATTTAAGAGGTTTCTTAATACAAATGTAAGGGATCATGGTGATAAAATCTCAAAAAGCATTGAAAGTGCTTTTACCTTGAGAAGGTGCAGGGACCTCAAACCAAGTAAAGTTTAGAAGTTTGTAATCTCCCACCAAAGTAGGGCTAAACTGAATCTTGTGGCTGATAAGTGAAGAGTTTATCGCCGATGCCTGCCTCGCTGAAAAACTAATTCCAGAATGAGGCGTGATATCCATTGAAATGTTCATCCTTGATAAGCTTAGCATATAGAAGTTGATCAGCTCAATTTGGTGAGGTAGGAGACCAAGCTGGGAAGCAAATTCGTTCAGGAACATGTTCCAGCTAGGAGTATCTGAAACATTCAAGAGAAGGATATCCAGCTTTATTGGATACACGCAGTGGCAGCCAATACTTCCTCGTTTCAGCACCATATCTGGTTTGCAACAATCTGGAAGAACAGGAGATAAACACCAGAGTATTCAACTCGCATGATATTGCCACTTTGCTAGTCTAATGTCAGATCAAAATGGGGTAATGGAGGGAGGCACCAAAATAATATGAAAGAGAAACATGAGAATAGTTAACGTCTTACCTGAAATGGAGGGAGACAAAGGTGGCTTCGTTAAGCCATTAGGAAGTGAGCCATCACTAGATTGTGCTGGAGCAATATCTACCAGGCCTGCTCCAGGAGACTGGACATTAGACGGTTTGGAGAAACGAGAGCTCGTAGGGGGATGAACAGAAGCGACCAATCGACTAAAACGGGGAGGATGCAGAGGTGCTTCTGCTTGTTGTGGTGCCAAATGCTTTCTGTGAAAAGGCGGAAACTCGGCTGGTAGGGGCAGATCTGGTGAAGTTGAAGGTGATAAAGTTGGTCCTTCATGTAGAGCATTTGCTAATTGAACATTGAAGAGAGAAACCACACAGTATACAGAAACCAACGCTCTCAACACCATCATTAGGACATCTCTTCGCGAACCAACTGCAACTGCAACTAAACATTTCATGAAAAGATACAAAAGGGTTATATAAAGTTTGCTTTTTTAGAGACCACGCAATATACAGAAACCAACACCATTACTAGGACAACTCTTTGTGAACCTGTAATTCGCTATATCATTAGAGACAGTGAGATAGGTGTAAAAAAAAGAAGTGAACTAAAAAGTCTAAAGCTAGTCCATGTGACGGTGTCAAATTGCAAGTAAACATTTCATGAAAAGATACAAAATGGTATATAATAAAGTTTTGCATTTTCAAATTACAGGATGGCAAAGAGATGTATTAGTAATGGTGCTGAGAGCATTGGTTTAGGTAAGATAAGGAAGTGAACTAAATCTAGTCCATTTCACAGGGTCAAATTGCAAGTAAACATTCCATGAAAAGATACAAAAGGGTATACTAAAGTTTGCTTTTTTAGTCTTGGGTAATCCAAGTTTAGAGCAAAGATCTTGAGTACCATATTTAGAAACTATAAACCTAAATCTTGAGCACCATCACTTAAAACTTTAAACCTCATATACTACACTCCAAAGCTAGCAACCTAACAGATATAGAAACAACGACGAAAATAGAAACCCAACACATCACTAACTAAACACTTTGGTAGAGGCGTGAATTACCAGAAAAGCCCGCGAGTGAGAAAATCGACATCACCGACACTTTTTCCTTAGCTTGAAAAAACCTTCAGATCTGCTATAATCTTACACAAAACTCCCTGCAGGAACCGCAGATCGCAGCGGGAAGACGAAACCCAAGGGAAGTAGCGAAACGTAAAAGACCTTAAACCTCTTCAGGGGGTTTTGGAAGGTGGATCCGAGAAGGGAGATGTATTATCCGGAGCTCCGGAAACCCGAACGGGAGAATCCGCCATCGTCGCCAACGGTTTTGAGCTGCGGGAGGATTTTCCGTTGGCGGAGATATCTTCGGATTCACTCTGCTTTTAGTACTGTACAAGCTCCTCTCTCTCTCTCCTCTCTCTCTTTTTTATTTTTTCTAAATTATAAATTTTTTTTTTGTTCTTTTCTCGAAATGTTTATTTTTATTTTAATATTATTTCTCTGATCGTTTCGGTTTTTGAATGCGCGACAAAAGAAGAGAAGCGTGCGGCGCACTTGAGCGTCTGAGTCCATGCTAAAATGCTCCGTTAACGGAAATGAAACGAACATTAACGGTAGAAAACAAGAGAAGAGCGTAACCTACTTGTCGGTATATGCTAACAAACCGACTTCTCCGTTGGCTGGTGCAAGTATTTACTCTGTCAAACCGGTATTAGACCGGAAAACTACATGGGATTTGTGGTTTAAAATCATTCATAGAAACTAAAGAATAGAAAATTTAATATATTATATCCGTTTAAAAGTTTTGCGATTTTGTAAATTTTTATTAGTTATTATATAATTATCTATTCTGTAAAATGATTTTAGGATTCTATAATTTTTACTAGTTATATAATTATCTAATCTCGTCATTTAAATATCAGGATTATTATAAACTTATAGTTGTTCTTAAAAACAACACAAAAAGTAAAAAAAAAAAAAAGAAATCAACAAAGCAGTGTCAGTTGTCCAAGAAAGAAGTGATGGATCTGAAAATTTTCTAATCTTAGATTGGGAATCTTTAGATATGGATACATGTTTGACCACTCTAACGCCAAAACTCTTTAACTTAAATTAAAATAACTAATTAAACACACAAAGTCGAATTTTAGCTTTATAGGCCTCTATTAGTTGACAGAAAAAAAGAGGATTTTCAAACTAATCAGCTCTATAGGACTTACAAATATTATGATCTTGGTAATGCTTCAAACCCAAAAAAAAAAAACTAGTTGACACAATTTTATTTTCTTTTATTTTTGTCAACATTTTCATGGCATTAATACAAAATAGACTATTAGAGTCGATTACAAAATAGATTAGCACAACTTTACATTCGAAGTTACATATTTTTTTTGTATTTTCGTAAATATCTGTGATCAAATCGAGATGGTTGGACATTTATACCACAACAATATAAAGTCGGTGCATTTACATATTAGTTTTCATAGAAACGAAGATTTACGCCATAGGACACTCCCCGGAATTTAATTTCCTGCGGCTGGCGATGGAGCATGTCTCAAGACACGGTTCATTAACATTGCCATCGTCCTCCGGTGGAGCTACCCCAAATTTAAACTGTCGTGCACACACAAGAAATGAAACAAAAAGTCAGAGAGAAATCACAGACGGTTTATTACCAAAAGCAACCTCCTAACCCTTTACTAATGAAGTTATGTATGATTTGATTAGATCCATCCATGGGGTCTCATCTTTTTCTAATAGTTTTGGAGTGAGGCATGTATGTTACTAAGAAAAGCAACTAGTACCTGGCAACTATAATCTTTGAAGTCTGGTTCCATCAACAGAGGAACTCCCATGTAGTCTTTAAAGAATGTCTGAGTTCCACAGTTTCAGGGATTGATCATATTCATGTCATTGTTTAAGACAGACACTAACTCAGAACGTTAAGAATTGGTTTAGAAAGAGTACCTGAGTTGGGAGTTTACAAGTATTGATGCATACTCCCACACATTTGCTCTCTTCTAGATACTGACATTTCTCCACAAAAACCTACTTTGGATTCCAACTTCTCTATGTTAAAAAAACAGAGAAAATCACATTTGAAACAGATGAAAACATCAGTAGGATCATTTAATTACCCCGCTCTCCCAAGATTCTCCATTAGGAAGATCAATGGTATTCACTTTGCAAGGTCCCATGAGCCACTGACAGGTAAGTACAGTAACTCTTGCTTCAACATGGCCAAAAAAACAAAAAAGAAAACCCTTTAACTCGCTGGATGCAAAAGGTCCAAGCTTTCCTGAACTGAAGATTTGAAACAGGGGACTCACCAACCATCAATGCAGCTATCTTCCCTTGTGCTAAAGGAGCAACGAGAAGCTTGTAAAGCTCTAATATGAGCGGAGGAAACAAAGACTTCAGTATCCGCACCTGTACCCACCAAAATGAACATGAAGCTAGACTGTATTGAATATTGATAGCAGCCAAAAATTTGTAAATTGAACAAGAAGAAAGTATACCGCGGCATCACTGGTCTCGGACCTAGTGCGACCTTTCAACAAGAGAAGCTTGACCAACTCAATAAGACCAACGTAACCGGGTTTGTCTGAATCCGACCCGACTTCCTGTTATCACATTTACTTGAAACATGAACAAGAAGTAAACATTAGCCTAATCAAATGTCATGAACAGCCACTTAATTTGCACAAACTCACCTCCACCAGTTTGGTCCGGAACGAACGCATGAAGAAATCGTCGAGAGCTCCTGGCTTGTACTCCGATTTAACCTGAGAATCAAACAAGGATTCTGAATAAACACTTGTATGTGTATGTATACAGAGAGGTAATTCAGAATCGGAACCACCTCTGAGGAATTGGAGACGCGGCAACGAACGCGCCGCGTGAGATCGAGAGTTCGTGCGGTGGAGCGTGGAGAAGATGAGAAGGAGAAGAGGATGGTCGTCGGTGTTGGAGGAGGGACATGGAGAAGAAGGATAGTCATTTCTGGGCCTCAGAAGTTTGCTCCAGTAGAGTCGACGGTTGTTTATTAACAAAAGACGGCTACCAACTGTAGCATGTGGTTCGGTTCGAACGGTTAGTTCGATTTGTGTTATTTGGTTTTCGGTTATTTGATTTTCCGTTAGTTTATTAAGCACAAAATTGTGTTGAATTGAACCAAATGAAAATTCAGTTGGGTTTAACATTTGGTCAGTATGGTTAACAATTTTTTTTTCAATATTTAATTTGGAAAATTCAAAATTTTCAGTTTTTTAGTCAATTATTGGATTGTATTAAAACATAAAAGTTTTACAACAAGCCAGCAAAAAACATATTTTACCGAAACCATAAGCCGACAAGGATCGCAATCCTTAACTAAGAGCACCATTGACGAATGAAACCCATTTGGAGTTCTTATTTATTTTTTTGTCTGATTAAAAAAAATTAAAAATCGAACCAATAGCGGACCGCCACATATCAGTGAGGCCCGCGAACAGTGCAAAGAACCCACTTAAATCGGTACTTATTTGGCGACTTTAAGCAACGATTTTTCTGTTTTTTTATAGAGCCTACACTAAAAAACCCCCTAAAATCTTGAGTTAATGGTGCTCTAAACGAAAAAGCGCAGCAACAAAACTACAAAGATATATGATGAAAAAAGAAAAAATGGGAAACTTAAACTTAAACCAAATATCTCGATCAAAGAACTGAAACAAATGTAAAAAAGGCAATTCTACATCTATCTCCTAAAACCAACGCTCTAACTTCTCACTAAAAACCTCCGTAACCCTAGCTTCGGTTCGGCGGTAGCCGACACCGGAGTCCTCTCTCTTTTCCCCTTCTCTTGTTTTCTCTTTGCTCTCTCCTCCATTGTCATCTCTCTGTCTCTTTGCTTGTTGTCTCTGGTTTGCTGGACCCTAGTCGGAGATCCGTAGTGTTCAACGGTGGTAGTTCCGGTGTTCATCTGGAGGAACGGCGAGACTCTAGAAATGACGGTGGAGGGGTGAGTCGGTTTTTAGGGCAGAAGGAACCACCGGATCTGGTTTTCCGTTTTCAGATCTACGGTGCTCCCTTCACGGCGGAGGCACGTGGTTCAGTGGGAGATCTCCTCCATCGTTGATCTACTTCCCTAACCGGCAATGACACGAACAGAGGAGCGGTTCAAAGTTCGGCAGAAAAGGTCCTGTCATCTGGTTCTCAGGTCACGGCGCATCGCAAGGATGCTCATCCTCGGTGTAGTCAACCTGAGGTGGGCGCCTTGCCCTGGTACGCGGTGGTGCTCCTACATCCCAGCGCCGGTAGTGGTCATGTTCCTCCGGTGGTACGAGCCCACGCTTTTGGAAGTCATGGATGCTGTTCCGGTCACGCTGCAGCTATCAATGTCCGCTTTTCACTACGGGTCAGTCCTGTCTTTACGGCTTGAAAGCGAGGCATCCAAACCCGTGGTCTTGAAGCTAGTCATGATATGCACCTTGGGGTGAAGAGCTATTAGTTCGTGTGCTGAAATCCAATCTTTTGGTGGCTAATGCCAGTGCTTAGATTTGTAATCATTATAAGCTTTAGTGTTCCTCGGTTTGAATGATTTCGTTTATCATGGTCGAAGTAGGTGGTCTAAGAGACAACTTTCTCTGAGTCTTAGAGAGAGTTTGTTTTCATTGGGTGGAATTACATCAAAGTTCATGTCTGGTAGCATAAGGTCCAATGTAGTGATTTTGGGTGATACTAATATACTTTGTATGTATGTGTAGTTGAACCCTCTGTGGTGAAATTCATGTGCCCCCATAGTGGTTAATAATAAGTTGATGTTTGAGTTAAAAAAAAAGAACTGAAACAAATGTTCTCATGATATGGGCTATTATGAAAGAGCAGCCGATCTTCAACCTGCAGATATAAACAAATCAAGAAAACTTGTTCTATTAAATTACGTTACTTTAGTTAGTAATTTGGTTTAGAATATTTGTTTGAGTTTGGATGGTTTGGCTATATTTTTTAACAAAAATAAATAAATCTATACTATTATTTACGAATTGATTTTTCGCTACAGAGCTCTCACGTTAAAAGTTAGAGCGGTTAAAGTCAATGATGCCCTTAATGAAATTTTATATATAATTAAAAATGAATTTATACTAATCATATTATTTAAAAAAAAAGATAATTCTTATATATTGTGTTGTTATCTTAAAATAATTATTTTTATTATTATTTTAGAATTTATTATATAATTAAAAACAAATTTATATTAATAATACTAATTCTTTTTTAAATAAGATAATTCTTATGAATTTATACTAATAATATTAATTCTTTTTCAAATAAGATAATTCTCATATTCTGTTTTTATCTTAAAATAATTGTTTCTATTATAAAAGTTAAAAATTAAGATATAAAAAATTTATAATTAAATATTAATCAAACAAAAAAATTTGTATAAAAATATTTCTAATCTGTTAGTGTTTTCAAAATTTTAATACAATAATAAACATATATATTTTAATAATAAATTTTGTCATATATAAATAATTTAATTGATTTAAAATTTTTTGAAAATAGAAATAATAAATTGTCAGGATGGTGTTTGAATTAATAAAACATAAACTAATAAATATTTGTAAAAAAATTATAAATAATAAACACACCTAGTAAACTACTGATTGCTGAACAAACAGATAACCAAACTATTTTAATTTATCTGATTGAACCAAACTCCAAACTTGAATCAAAAGCCGAAAACTTGGTTTGGCTCAACAATAAACTACATGTGGTTTTACTTAAACAACTACATGTGTTTTTTTCCTTATAACATCATATAAAATTACAAATTATGAAAACCAACACTGTTTATACTTAAAGAAAACAAAATAGATAAAATTACAAAGAGCAGACATTTAAAGAGCTAGTTAATAGGGTACAAACTTGCCAAAGAAGCGATAGTTAGGTTTAATAGGCTGTGAACCACAAATGTTTGTATGAATTGAATATATGCCCGACCATTACTCCACAAAACAAACCAGGTCCATACGCAATTGCAGCTGCTCTCCAGTTCATCACTGGTTCTTCTGGTTCCAACAAAGATTTTTGGTGTACCTTTGTTTTTGGAGTAGGGGTATAAATTTCTCCACAAACTTCTTCAAGACCATAGAGTTTGGGATTACCCACGAATGAAGAACATGTTTGTCTTTCAAACTGTGTGCTCTTTGGCAACAATCCTTGTAGGTGATTATGTGTGAGGTTGATGTTGGACAGAAATGAAAGGTTCCCGAGACCAAGAGGAATTTCACCAGACAAGTTATTTCTCGATAGGTCTAATGTCTCGAGGATTGTAAGATTTGCTAAGGACGGTGGGATGTTGCCAGTGAATTCATTCCCTGAAAAGTTTAGGAGACACAATCCGTCCAACAAACCAATGGATCGGGGGATATGTCCACGGAATCGGTTTCCAGAAAAATCGATGGCTTTGAGGATTGTAGGGATCCGATCAAAATTTGTGGCTACTCCTTTGTACATCAAATCAATCGTATCTTCATAGTCACCGGATTGGCCCTCCATGTATGTTACGAAATCGTCATCCGAAAACACATATGACATTGCAGACCATTTGAAAAAATAGTCTTGCGGCAATGATCCATCGAAATGGTTGTTGGATATGTCAATGATTATCAGACTTGGAAACCCTGAATAGGCAGAAGGGTGATAGATTGGACCATGGAATGCATTTGATCCGAGCACAAGAACCCTTAGTAAACTGAGAGAGCTCAACAGAAATGGGAACGTGTCGTTGAACTTGTTTCCTTTCACATTCAGAAGTTGCATAGAGCTGCAATTGATCAAGGATTTCGGAAGCTCTCCCACTAAATTGTTGTGGCTAACGTCAACTGAACGTAAATCAGTGCCATTGAAATCCGGTAGATGCCCGCTTAAACTGTTGTTTCGCAGATTAAAGCGTTCAAGAGAATTCAAACATTGAGGAACGGAACCAGTGAAATTGTTGTTTGACAAATCTAACACCCGTAAATGTTGTATCTTGCAAATCCATTGGGGAAACGGACCTTGGAAGGAATTTGAACCAAGACCCAAAAAATTTATTGTCGCCCCATCAGCAACTTCCACTGATTCACCGAAGCTGCTAAAAGAATTATGAGAAAGCTCTACAGAACTTAACACAGACGATCTCCAGAACCAATGTGGCACTTGACCTTCCAACTTATTGTAGGAAATGTCAAAGATGATGAGGTTGGCTAATTTAGATATACATCTAGGGACGCGTCCTAGGAAATTGTTATGGCCAAGATTCAAAAGTCTAAGAATGCTTAATTTTGATATAGATTCTGGGATTGGTCCATCAAGATTATTGTCGTTGACACTGAATTCTGTAAGCTTAGACGATGAAGACATATTCCCAAAATCTATAGGTCCCTCTAATTGGTTGTGGCTGAATTCTATATTGAATAAAGAAGAAATCGTGAGCAGGGATGAGGGAAAAGGTCCATAAAATGAGTTGTAACTCCCTACGAATTGCCCCAATTTGTAGAGCCCACTTAGGTCAGCGGCAAAGAAGGATTTGAAGTGATTGTTGGAGAGGTTTATATTGAACAAGCTGGTTAAGTTGGCTAATACTATACTCCCACCAGTAAATCGATTTTCATTGAGGACTAACTGAGAAAGCTTTGTGAAGTTGGCAAATGAACTCGGAATATTACCTACTAGATAATTATAGGAAAGGTCGATGAGTCTTAGTTGGTCTAGGTTACCGATTGAAGGCGGAACTTCACCTACTATTTGATTATAAGAAAGGTCAAGATGTGTGAGATGAGAAAGATTTCCTATTGAAGAAGGAATCTCTCCTTGGAGAATGCCATGTGAAAGGTCTAGGTGACGAAGATGTTGGAGTTTAAAAAGACTATTACCAGAGTTCAAAGAGACGTTGGCAGTCTCGATCATGAGAACAAGTGAAATCACGTCTCCTGATTTTGCATCACAGGTGACACCCCACCAAGAACAGCAATCGGTGCTCGTGTTCCATGAAACTACAAGGTGATTTTCGGTAGGGATCCGGAACTCTTTTTTAACCCCCAAAAGAACATCTCTTTGGTCCTGACGGCATAGAGGCCGTGCAGAAGAAACAAACGTATTTAGTAATAGATGGAGAAAAAGAAAGAGATATGTGATAATAATAGTAGAACAAAAGTAATAAGATTGCCTTCGAATCATCACTTTTTTTAGAACACAAAGACAGATTTTGTTTGTTTTTTTTTTTGTTAAATTGGCAGGTGGTGTACATCTCTTGTTTTGTTACTCGTCTTTATAGACGTAGCATTCTCTGTAGGGAGCTTGACTCAGCAAGTCATCCATTGCATTATTTTCTTAAGAAACCCTTTACAAAGGAAAGTGTATGTGCCTAACAATTAATGAGGTTGACTAGGTAAGTCGTCGGATAATGGGTTTGGTGGACGAAACGAAACATAGAAACGAAAAGATAAATAGTGACAGTTCCGTCGCTTAGAGGTAAGAATTTAAAGCTTTTAATTGGTTTAACATTCTTTTCCTCAAAATGAGATCAAATCAAAATATAATATTTTGCTCCATTGATTACTTTCATTTTTTTCGTCAGAAAATAGTACAAATATTATTATTTATTATTAATTCTAAAATACTTATAAAACAAATATATATTATTTACTAAAATATTAACAATTTCTCTATAAATATTGAACTTGTTTAGATATAAAACATAATTATAGAAAAATTTAAGAAATAATTTAGAAAAAAAAAATTTATTCATTTTGAAGGAAAATATTGAGGGAACATTATTTACAAACTCATTTTTTCTCTCAAAATGATGCACCACTGAAATGGTTTTTTTCAATTTTTGCTGTTTTTTACTAAAATGAGGGACTATTCTATATTTGATTTCTATATGATGATTTTTTTTGCAGGTTAATTTTGTACTAAACTCTTCGTTCGGTTTTCGATTAGTTTTATTCGTTCAAAATTATGTTAAATTGAACCGAAAGAAATACAATTTGGTTTGACCTTCAGTTGGTTTAGTAAATAAATATTCTATAGAAAAAATTTCAATTTCAAAAAATTCAGATTTTTCAGTTAAATTAGTTTATTTCAGCTAGTTCAGTTATTTTGGTTGGTTTGGTTCTAAATTTTGTTTAGAATTTGAAATTTGTACAGTTTGATTTTTTTTTTTAAGAAAAGAAAATAAGACTACTGGACCGAACCAAACCAAGAACCACATTTTTTAGTCTACCGAACTGAACAACTGAACCGAATTAATAGGAATTGAAAAACGAAATTTCGGTTCAGCAGTTTCGGGTAAAAATCCCAGCGTAGCTACAACAATAAAGCTACGTGTCGTTTTTACGTAAAATAAACGACACAATGTCCTATTTGCTTTTACTATAATTCTAAAACCCTTGCAAAAAAAAAAAAAAAAAAAAAAATCTCAGCCGTCGTATTTTTCTGCTACTTTATAGATTCCGACGAGGACATCCAGTAATCTGATGATGACGATGTATTCCGCTTCACGCCTGGCGAGGAGATTCTGTGCAACCCTCCCTACCGCTCCGGCGGCGATTGTCGGCGAGGCTGCTGCTTCGACTCGGAAGACGGCGAAGAAGCATCGCTCGGTATACAAGAAACTCTCAAACCTAGGCTCGAGGGGAGGCAAAATGGAAGAAACGCTGAATAAGTTCACCATGGAAGGTATCCCTATCATAAAACACGACCTTGTTCGCTACGCCAAGGATCTCCGCAAGAACCGCCTACCCCAACGCGCTCTCGAGGTTCGTAAAACTATGTTTGCTCATCACTCAGTAGCTGATTTCGTTTTGAACTAGCGGTGTGGTCATTGATTTGGGGGGCGAAGGGTTGGTTGTGGATTCAAGTCACCATTATTAGAGCCTTACTGTTTTCGGAGATTTGGGGTTTAGTATGGCTAGCCCTGAGGTTTACATTCCAACTGAACCCAAATTTTCGATTTTTAGTTCAGTTCTGGTTATGAGTTTAGTTTAGTTCAGTTCAGCAAGCTTTTAAAATAATTAGTAATCGGTTTACCAAATATGGCTAATCAAAAATATCAAATCAAACTAACCAAAAACCGAATTTGATCGAAACTATATTCAAATTTTAACTAGCTTAAACCGAAATCTGACTAGAATAAATTCAGCAAAAATTTGTGAAAACCCGAAAGAACCGAATTTCATCGAAATTATCCAAGTTTTAACCAAAAAAAAAAATCATTTTAATTCAGCAAAATTTGTAAAATAACCATTAACCGATCCGAATCGATTTTTCGGTGAAATTTTGGACTAACCGAAATGCAGAAACCAGTTTAACTGAATTAACGGAAACAGCAGGCCTCTGTGTATGGCGTTTGAATTTTGTTTTTCTTTCTGTACTCTGTTTCTTGGTTATGGTTTACGGGCAAGAGTATCAGATGTTCTTGAGAGAGATGCAATTGAGTTCATCTTGTTGTTTCTCTCTGTTTCTTATGTTTGGTTTAACTTTCAAAATCTAAACACTTACCACACCATCCTGTTTTGTGTTCCTTATTACTCATGCCCAGGTCTTTGAGTGGATGGAGAAAAAAGAAATCGCTTTCACTGGAAGCGACCACGCGATTCGTTTAGATCTCATCGCAAAGACCAAAGGCCTAGAGGCAGCCGAAAGCTACTTCAAGGCTCTAGACACTTCTTCCAAGAACCGTTCTAGCTACGGCGCCCTCTTGAACTGCTACTGCGTGGAACGCGATGAAGACAAAGCAAAGTCACATTTTGACGAGATGGTTGATCTCAATCTCGTGACCAACTCTCTGCCGTACAATAACCTCATGGCCATGTACTTGAGGCTAGGTCAATATGACAAAGTACCAGCACTGGTTGCTGCAATGAAAGAGAAGAATATATCTCCATGTGCTATTACTTACTCCATGTGGATACAAAGCTGTGGAAGTTTAAATGACTTAGACGCTGTGGAGAAAGTTGTGGAGGAGATGGGTGAATGTTCCTCGTGGGATACATTTGCTAATCTTGCATCGATTTACGCTAAAGCTGGTCTCTACAATAAAGCAGAAGCATCGTTGAAGTCTTTGGAGGAGAAGATGAATCCACACAAGCGTGATTCGTATCATTTCCTCATCAGTTTGTACGCTGGAATCTCTAACCCCTCCGAGGTGTATCGAGTTTGGGAGTTGTTAAAGAAGGGTCACCCTAACGTCAACAACTCGAGTTCTCTTGCAATGCTACAAGCGCTGAGTAGACTCAACGACTTTGATGGGATCAAAAAGGTATTTAAAGAGTGGGAATCGACTTGCTGGACTTACGATATGAGGGTGGCTAACGTGATGATTAGCAGCTACTTGAAAGAGAACATGTACGAAGAAGCTGAGGCTGTTTTCGACGGCGCTGCGAAGAAGTGTAAAGGTCAGCTCTCCAAGGGGAGGCAGCTTTTGATGGTCTACCTTTTGAAGAATGATCGGGTGGATTTGGCTTTGAAGCATTTGGAAACGGCTGTTTTGGATCGAGACGAGAACTGGAGGTGGAGCTCGGAGCTGATCGGTTCCTTCTTTCTCAACTTTGAGAAGTCTAAAGACGTTGATGGAGCAGAAGAGTTGTGCAAAACTTTGGCGAAATGGAGTCCTTTAGGTTCTGAAAGTTATACTCTTCTTGTAAAGACTTACGTAGCTGCGGAGAAAGCTTGTCACGGTATGCGAAAGAGGTTGGAGGAAGAAGGGATCGAAATAGACGATGAGATGGAAGGTTTGCTTAGCAAGATTTGCCCTTGATTCACCCTGAAAATGCATGAATCTGTCTCCTACAGTCCTACCGATCAATCATTTTTTTCAGACGTTCTCGTTATAATTTGCGTTTGATTTTTTTCAGACACTAGGCTTTTGTAGCTATATCCAGTTTAACTTCGACAATTCTCCTGCACCAACTGTTTCGACCAGTAACCTATGGTCTCTGTTCAACTCTACCAGATGTGTTATCTTCTGATTCTTGTAATATAAACCAAAAAACAGTTTTTTTTTTTTTTTGTAAATTCTTGACATCGTTGGATTGTTCCTTTTGACATAATACCAGAGAGTTTGCTCACATATTAAAGTAAACCGGAGTAAACCAGTTGGATAGATTAAACCAAATGAGTAATGGATCCTATCAGAGAAACGACTTGAACTAGTTCAACTAGATATATCACCCATGTCTGTGAAAGTTTTCATATATATTGTTTTACAAAAAAAAAAAAAAAAAGAAGTTTTCATGTATATTTTGTAAAGTTAAAATAAACATTTTATATTTCAGAATTTTTTGATAAGTACTATTACTAATTATATTTTATATTTATGTGATTATGTCACAAGAGAACTTGTATGTTTCTCTCGAGGTACGTACGTACAATCTTGAATTTTATATGAAAAGGATAAGAGGTACGTACATTGCATGTTACGTCCATTTTACGCGGATCATGCATTAAAATCAACTCATCGTGGACTTCAAGCTTTCCTATGCACCATAGATGGTCCTTCGTCTCAGTGGCGGAGCCAGCCTCAGTTTTGACTGGGATCAATTAAAAATATTAATTAATATTAATTAAATATTAATATTTTCTTTACATTTATTAATATAACTAAAATAATATAAATCATTTACATATATGCATCAAAATATTTTTTTGACATATATCCAAATATTAACTTATAAATTTATTGTATTTTAATTTTTCTAAAATGTTCTAAAACGAATTTAACATTGTGCGCTAAAATGATTCACAATAAATAAAAGTATAATGAAAATCTTAAGAAAAAACGTTATGTGTAAAATAAAAATTAGATCAATCATTTTTAATGGATAGAAAAATTTGACAGTTGTAAAATAATAACAAGAAACAACTAGAATAAAAGAATGAAAATATTTTTAATTAATTACTGGGTATCTCTGGGATTTGACCATAGTAGAAACACCTTAACAGAGATTTTGAAAAAAAAAAAAAATCATGGGGTCAAGTCATGTTCTCAAAAATATCATGGGGTCAGTATACTAGTTTTACACCATTTTACCAAAAGTCGTTACGAAATGCAAGTAAAATTCTTTTTGACATAAATCTATAGGGGTCAGGTGACCCCTCTCTCCTACAGCTGCCTCCCCCCTTGCTTGGTCTAGTCAACTCTTTCTTCGTTTATCTTTTTTTTTTTTTTGAAAAAGGGCTTAATAATCTAATTGTTTTGTTCTTCCTTGTCTCTCTTTTCGTTTATTGGTTTTATATTCTAAGGTTTTCCTACTTGCTCTATATGATTGTGTTTGAGTTTCGAGACCATCACAGAAATTTTCTTGAAACAAGGGTTACAATTGGTCTTAGTTGTTTAGGAGATAAGAGCATGATTAATGGAGGGAGGTGGGGGTGGGGGTGTTCTTACAGTGGGGTTTCTACAGGAATATAAGAAATCGTTTCTTAACATTTAACTAAAAAGAACCACCCTAAGAACTCCCTCATTAATAATGCTTTAAGATTCTACGTATTGTAGATTCCTAGTGCATGCGAATATCCACATATATGGCCAATTATCGCTGTCAAATTAGCTTGTATATTTTTCTAATGTACGTAAGCTAATGAGAAATAAATTAACATTCGATTCATCTGATATTTTCATGGTATCATCACGTATGTTACATGGTTTTTTTCCTTTTCCTTTTTGCCAAGTTTTCTCTCAAAAGGTTTGCTCAATCGCAGGCAAATGGTGGACTGGCAGAGTATTCTACACTTGATTTCAGAAGATCGACGGCAAAAATCAGTATGTTTTTTTTTTTGCTAAGGTATGTCTGGCAAGCAACCGTCTCTTAATTTTAACTAAAAAGAACCATCCTAAGAACCCCCCCCCCCATTAATAATGCTCTAAGATTCTACGTGTTGTAGATTCCTAGTGCATGCGAATATCCACATATATGGCCAATTATCGCTGTCAAATTAGCTCGTATATTTTTCTAACGTACGTAAGCTAATGAGAAATAAATTAACATTCGATTCATCTGATATTTTCAGGGTATCATCACGTATGTTACATGGTTTTTTTTTCATTTTCCTTTTTGCCAAGTTTCCTCTCAAAAGGTTTGCTCAATCGCAGGCAAATGGTGGACTGGTAGAGTATTCTACACTTGATTTCAGAAGATCGACGGCAAAAACTAGTATGTTTTTTTTTGGCTAAGGTATGTCTGGCAAGCAACAGCCTACACAATTTGGAGAGAAAGAAATGCAAGATGACATGGAGATGTTCCAGCAACAGCTGCCTGTTTGATCAAGGCTATTGATAGACAAGTCAGGAACCGTATTCTTTCACTACGGCCAAAGGAGAAGCGTGGCTATGAGGGGTGTATGCAACTGTGGCAAACTACAAGATGATGGAATATAAGAAACCGTCTCTTAACTTTTAAGTAAAAAGAACCATCCTAAGAACCTCCCATTAATAATGCTCTAAGATTCTACGTATTGTAGATTCCTAGTGCATGCGAATATCCACATATATGGCCAATTATCGCTGTCAAATTAGCTTGTATATTTTTCTTACGTACGTAAGCTAATGAGAAATAAATTAACATTCGATTCATCTGATATTTTCATGGTATCATCACGTATGTTACATGGTTTTTTTCCTTTGCCTTTTTGCCAAGTTTCATCAAGTTTTCTCTCAAAAGGTTTGCTCAATGGCAGGCAAATGGTGGACTGGCAGGGTATTCTACACTTGATTTCAGAAGATCGACGGCAAAAAACAGTATATTTTTTGCTAAGGTATGTCTGGCAAGCAACAGCCTACACAATTTGGAGAGAAAGAAATGCAAGACGACATGGAGATGTTCCAGCAACAGCTGCTGGTTTGATCAATGCTATTGATAGACAAGTCAGGAACCGTATTCTTTCACTACGGCCAAAGGAGAAGCGTGGCTATGAGGGATGTATGCAATTGTGGTAAACTACAAGATGATTGAAGCAAATAGGAGATTTTCTTTTTGATTCTCTCAAATGAAACAAGTATGTATAAAACAGTTTATTTTTCTTTTGAATTAATTTAACATTCATTCAAAAAAAAGTTTCATCAATCTTCATATTTGTGAATTTATCTACTAAATCCAAAAATATTTTTTGTTTTTCCATATCCGTATTCTTATCAGAGGCCCCTATGGCTAAGTTCAAAATATTAAAATTCTGAATAAACAAAATTAATATACATAATTGGTAAAAAAAACAACTTTAAAGGAAAACTTCATCATAAGCAGGAAACAAATATGCTAAAAATCTACCAGACCCAATTGTCCAAATCAAATTCAAATAGCAGAAAATAAGTCACGCTGAAGATCAAACTTGTAGTAACTACATGTATACACATGAATTAACCTACTGAACTAAAAAAACTTATATCAAATGTAACCTTATAAATTACTAAATGTCATGTGGTTGGTCTAGGCTGTTTCCTTTTTCCTGTAAGAAGCAAGCACGACTCGGCAAATTCGAGTCTTTTGCCAGTGATGCTGTTGATTTTTTACGCATTGACTCTTATATCTTGGATCTTGAAAAAACCAGTGGCTATCTGTGTTCAAAAAAAAAAAAAAAAAAAACCAGTGGCTATCTTTTGTGCTTACTTCCTTTAAATATTTTCTTTTGTTTTCGGTGTTAATATATTGATTAAAGTTAGTTTATGAAAAAAAACAGATTTAGATTGTTTTTTTTTTGGTCTAAAGATTTAGATTGTTGGCACTAATTAACAAGAGAAGTGAAAATACATAGGTAAGTAATGTTGTAACTCTATAGCATTTGAAGCATATGTTCCAAGTTAAAATAATTCATGCGGTGGATACGCAGAAAAAAGGATTGATTTATATATATGTTAGTCTTTTTACCGGGGCCAAAAATTCTCTACAGCCACAAGATAGAACCAATCTAACTTTGCTTTTTTTTGGTAATACATGTTTATTAATATTTATCTTTTTAAATATAGTTGATATATACATGCATGCAACTAATTTTACCAATCATTATTTCATTCAAATTCTTACAACTAAAACAAAACTACAGTCTAAATTCTACAAGAAATACATGGTTTCAACCAATCCCAATCTTAGTCGCAGAATCGGCCTCTAGCCCAGAAGCTTCGCCGTACATCTATTTGACTTTGTAAAATCTAGGCAGTCTTATTGATATATCTTTATTACTATGTAGCATCATACGTCAAGGTACATGTAAAGTAAGTATTGTAACCGACAGTTACTTTATTTTGGAAACGAAAAAATGATATGGCATATTATACCAGTTGACCAAAATATTAAAGTTAGTTTTTAAAGAAAACATAAGGTAAAATGGAGATCCCCACCCCACGCAAACACCATACACCCTCTAAACGTGGTCGGCAGCTCAGTAGCATTCAATGCGTTTTAACTGTTAATTTTAATATTTGTAATTTTGTATTGTGTCCCTAGGGGTGGGACGGATCCGGATATCCGGGATATTCGGGGTATCCGGATCCGGATCCGGATCTGTCGGATCCGTGATTTTAGGATCCGGATCCGGATCCGTGTCTTCCGGATATCCGGGTACCGGATACCCGCCTAGATATCATGATATCCGCGGGTATCCGGATTCGGATCCGGATCCGTCAAAATAATTAAAAAAAATAAAAATATTTTTTAAAATACAAAAAAATCTATAAATATTACATAAATTAAATATTTTTACAAAATTTATAAATATATTTATGCATATAATATTATTAAAATTTAAATATAATATTATAAGACTAATTTTATGTATAAATATTAATAAATGAACTATAATTATTAATAATATTTAAAATTTAATATATTTAAAAAATAACGGATCCGGATCCGGATATCCGGACCTAAAAATTCAGATATCCGGATTCGGATCCGGATTCGACGGATCCGACATTTTACTATCCGGATCCGGATCCGGACACCCCGGATATCCTATTTTCGGAGCGGATCCGGATCGGATCTCGGATCGGATCCGGATCTCGGATAATAATTCCAGCCCTATGTGTCCCCCACATAATAGAGTTTGTGCTCAAAGTCAAAAGACTTGCCATTTTTATCCGATATTAGAAACGTATTTGATAATGTTGGCTCTTTCAAAATTGGAATTAGCTTGCGAAGTGCAATGTATAGATTTTTAACAAGTTGCGCAATGTTAATTGAATCTTAATTTTTGGACCGCATTCGTTTGATTAACAATAATTTTTGGAACAAAATTTAATTTTTCAGATATGCTAATATTTGTAGGACAGGTTTTTTTGCCAACAACAGTTTTTTTTCTATTTTGATTGATCTACTTATAATTTGTATTTTAATGAACCTTCGGAATAGCAGTATCGTAGACTCTCTTAACCAATTTTTTTTTTTAAAAATACAGGATATTTAAAATAGAAGTCATAAAAATAAAATTATCTCAAATGAGAAATTATAAAATCATTGTGAGAAACTCATATGCTATATATATAAATGGCTTGAGTTTTAAAAATATCAAAATAATTAATTTTATTAAAAACATTAATACTTTTTAAGTTTAGTTATTTCCTTGAAAACCTTTGTCAATAAGGGTGTTCTTAGTTTTCTTTCTCCTTGATCAAAAAAAAAAGTTTTCTTTCTCCAAGACAGCTGATAAAAGAAAACAAAATAGAAATGATCAACTTGTATAAGCATCAATCAATATCTATTCTACTAGTCGTATGATTTCTCCATCATTGGTATTAGTTTACTGTTCTTGGACTTTGAAACCATTTAATGAAACATTCCAACTTGGAAATACAATAGTAGTTCGAAATTAAAATAAGAAATAACCATTCCAAGAGAATAATACGCAACGATAAATGGATCTCCATCAAATATTTTATCGTTTCGTAACTGTAACAGTACATATTGATAAGCTGCAAAAATGTTACTTCAGAAAGAGGAAGAAGATTCAGAAGGACTTGAGTGATGAGGTGGAAGTAATTAACTTGTTGAACAGAAGGAAGCTAAAGCAAAAATAAAGAAGTCGTTTACAGAATTGTTTTCTTTTTGAAAAAGAAAGGAGTCTGTTATAGGATGCAGTTAGCTTTTGGATTGTAGTTGAGTCTTGCGACTCGAGGAGACTAGTCTGGGTTAGGCCAGCGTATCTCAGTAACTGTAATCCTTGAGCGATAATATGATATATGTACTAATTAGTAATTACTATGACATTTCACTTTTCGTTTTTAAAAATGACGATAACGTTTGTATACGCACAAGTGGAACAAGACTTTGTATTCACGTACTTATGTGTAATGTGTGGTTAGGGCTGGGCATTTTACCCGATACCCGAACCCGTATCCGAACTCGATCCGAAAAACTCGAATCAAAATCCGAACTGAAGTAGTAAAATATCCGAACGGGTATTGAATTAGGAAAGATTGGATATTCGAACCCGAACGGGTAATACCCGAACCCGAATGGATATCCGAAGATAACCGAACATATGTATCCTTAACTATATATTCCTAGTTTACTTCTCCAATTCTATTCAAAATATTTATATTGATTATGCACATGGTTCAAAATTAAATAATATACATATAACTTCAAGAAAAGAGAATTTTTATCCACTTAAAATGTTTAAAATGCATGTCAAAATTTTTGTTTCATGCATTAACAAAAGTTACATCCAAAATTTAAAAATAATAATAGAATTAGTGTCTTTTATTTTTAAAATGTTATCTTCAAATATATTAATCATTCAATCTATTAAAAATAAAAAACTGTATTTTTAAATACAAAAAACATGTGAAATAAATAATTTAATTTTTTTCCAAAATATTTATATTGATTATGCGCATGGTTCAAAATTAGATAATATACATATAATTGCAAGAAAAATGACTTTTTAACTCACTTAAAATGCTTGTCAAACTTTTTGTTTCATGTATTAACAAAAGCTACCTCCAAAATTTAAAAACAATAATCAAAATAGTGTCTTTTATTTTTAAAATATTATCTTCGAATCTATTAATCATTCAGTCTATTAAAAAATAAAAAAATCAGTGAAGTGAAAATTATATTTTTAAATACAAAAAACTTGAAAAATAAAGAATTTAATTTTTCTTTTTCAAAATCTAAATATCTGAAAATCCCGATCCGAAATACCCGAACTAAAAATATTCAAACCCGATCCGAAATATAGAAATATCCGAACGGATACTATATTCATATACCGAAATAGCTGAAAATTCGAAATAACCGACTCGAACCCGAACGGATATCCGAACGCGTATCCCTACGTGTTGGTTATCTCCCAATTACACACAAACTTTGACTCGTGTTATTTAAAAAAAAAAAATGAAAAGCTTTGACTCGTACGCTTTTCAACAATAGTTTTTGTCTACCCAAACACGCGTACGCATACTTTTTCAAATATACTATTCACATGTTCGCTTGGTAATCTCATTTAATGCATAATCATGCAAGCTGTACGTTAACGATCAATGGCAAATTTCGTAAATACTCAAGACATCAATGGGTAACATTGTCATGATATTCCACTACTCTTTGCTATATAAATACCCTCTCACCTGTTATCAGACATGCAGTGTCTAAAACGTAACACATCAGGAAAAAAGAGCTTCCTACAAACACACAGAAATGTCGGTTAAGATTTCAATTTTCCAATCTCTTATGTTTCTTTTCAACCGGTTTATCCTCAGACGATACCGGAGCCATAAACCAAAATACCAAAAATGCCCTTCTTCCCTCCTCCAGACCGACCTATCTAGCAATACATTGATCTTCAACTTAGAAGGAGCTCTTCTCAAATCCGACTCTCTCTTCCCTTACTTCATGCTCGTAGCATTCGAGGCAGGAGGGGTATTGAGGTCATTTCTCCTATATATTCTCTATCCATTCATAAGCTTGGTGAGCCACGAGATGGGTGTCAACGTGATGGTCTTCGTGAGCTTCTTTGGAATAAAAAAGGATGTTTTTAGAGCGGGGAGGGCGGTTATGCCTAAATACTTTCTAGAAGATGTTGGCCTCGAAATGTTCAAAGTGTTGAGGAAAGGAGGGAAGAGAATCGGTGTGAGCGATGATCTTCCTCAAGTTATGATCGAAGGGTTCTTGAAAGATTACTTGGAGACTGAAGTTGTTGTCGGGAGAGAAATGAAGGTAGTTGGTGGTTATTACATAGGAATCATGGAAGATAAGACCAAACACGATCTTGTCTTTGATGAGTTGGTTCGTAAAGAAAGATTAAACACTGGTCATGTTATTGGCATCACTTCCTTCAACACATCTCTTCACCGATATCTATTTTCTCAGTTTTGCCAGGTCCGTAATTTTATTTTTTATTTTTATTTATTTGATTAGCATAGAAGTTTCGGACCTTAGATTAGACCCATAATCTTCCATTGACCCGTAGTTTTATTTATCTTATTTTCTTGAACACATCTCTTCTCCTACAACGTTTAACATGCTCTTAAAATTTGTGTGAAAATGTTATAACGACGTTAAAATGGAGGGAACATCATATTATTTAAGTGTTTAACGTATATATATATCCCTCTAAATAATATGATTTGTTATATATATACTTCTATAAGCGACATAGAATATGAATAGTTAAAATGTGGTGACGGTGAGAGACGTACACCTTTATATTATCTTTCTATTAGTTGCAAATACGAAATATACAGATAAAAGCAACAAAGCCAGATCCAAAGTCTACATCATTAGATACGAATATGAAAATGGTGACATAATCTGTAGACATAGTTATTAGCCATGACAGTGAAATACAACTTGTGGTTTTGAATTTCATGCCAATAGATAAAACTGATCTTGTTAGGTAATGTCATTCATTGTCTTCATGAAATACTCAACTGATTTTCTTGACTTTTTTCTCTCTTAATTAACACAGGAGATTTATTTCGTGAAGAAGTCCGACAAAAGAAACTGGCAAACCCTACCAACAAACCAATACCCTCAACCATTGATTTTTCATGATGGTCGTCTCGCAATCAAACCAACCCTAATGAACGCACTTGTCTTGTTCATGTGGGGTCCTTTCGCAGTGGCAGCCGCAGCAGCTAGACTCTTCGTCTCTCTTTGCATCCCTTACTCTTTATCAATCCCAATCCTAGGTTTCTCCGGTTGCAGACTAACTGTAGAGATCGACGACGTTTCATCTCAAAAGCTAAACTCAAGTGGACGCAAAGGCTGTCTCTTTGCGTGTAACCACAGAACTTTGCTGGACCCTCTCTATATTGGATTCGCTTTAAAAACCAAAAACATCACAACCGTAACGTATAGTTTGAGTAGAGTATCTGAGCTCCTAGCTCCGATCAAAACCGTTAGACTGAACCGTGATCGTGTCAGCGACGGACAAGCCATGAAGAAGTTGTTGTCCGAAGGAGACCTCGTGGTTTGTCCTGAAGGAACCACTTGTAGAGAACCTCACCTGCTAAGGTTTAGTCCTTTGTTCACCGAGATTAGTGACGTCATCGTGCCTGTGGCTGTGACATCACCCGCGACCTTCTTCTACGGTACAACGGCAAGTGGCTTGAAGGCATTTGACCCGCTTTTCTTCCTCATGGATCCTTATCCTACATACACGGTCCAGTTTCTTGACCCTGTCTCTGGTGTCTCGTGTCAAGATCCTGATGGTAAGTTGAAGTTTGAAGTGGCTAATCATGTTCAGAGCGTGATTGGGAAGGCGTTGGATTTTGAATGCACCAATCTCACTAGAAAAGACAAATATTTGATCTTGGCTGGTAATAATGGCGTCGTTAAGAAAAATTAAATTTGTTTTTTAGAACATGCACGAGTTTTTTTTTTTGTGTGTAAAGTAACCAATGTTTCATTAATTTTTTTATATATGTACTATTATAATGTTACGTAACTCTTTTTCTTGGTAATGAATCTATAAATTTATAGTTCTATATCATCCAATATATATTACATAAGTATCTGAATCGAGACTTAGCCAATCTCCAAGGAGATCCAACTAGTTCAATTTCATATTTTTAATAAGACCTAATAGATGACGTCATTTTCTTCTCACCAAACAAATGGCAATTTAGTCTCTGGCAAAATTCTAATTTAGGACCGATGAATGTACAATTTTGCTTTAAGTTTTCATCTTACCACGATGCTACCACCACTTGATCTATAAGAGAACCTTTAACAGTCAAGTTCTTAAAAACAGGTTCTTAAAGGTAAAATATACTGTTTTAATTTGTTTTGTTAAATCATAAAAATAAAATGCATAAAACCACTGATGTATTGACAGGTGGGAGGAAATGTTAAAGAGAGTTTCTTCAGGGTACTAATTAAGGATCGATTGCTGTGTTTCTTAATTAATTTAATTTGTTTCTTTTCTTTTTAAACTTTAGAAACCCGTCTCATTCTCCCGTTGGACATGGCCTAATCTTTACTTGCCGTTTTGGTACATTTATAAAACATTGGTCTACAAGAAATAACAATAGTAAGAAAACTATACATTTGGACACGTCAAAACACTACAAGAAAACGCGGGCATTACAACGAAAAGTTACGAGGAAATTATTTCCTCGTAAAATCACGAGTCCATTACGAGAACTTTACGACGAAATGTTGTTTCGTCGTAAAGCGGAGGTAATAATACATCGAACATGTTTCGTCGTAAAGTAGTTGTAAAGTTACAACGGCTTTACGAGGAATATTATCTACCACGTAAAAACGTTATAACTGTACAACTACTTTACGACGAAACCTGCTAATTACCATTCCTCGTAAAGCAGTTGTAATTTTACAACTACTTTACGACGAACCTTGTAACAGTTATACTTGGTCCAAACGTGTATTTAGTGTGCTTTATACCTAACTGAATTCGTTGTAAAGTTGATGTACACTCGATATAAAAGAATTGTAAATCCGTAGTAAAACATTTCGTTGTAAAATACTTGTTATACCTTTACCTACCAAACTCGAAAATCTTCTATATATATGTCATTTCTCAATGCTAAAAACACACCAACAAATCTAAGAAAAAAAAAACTGAAAACACACAACTTCAAAAAAAAAATGGCTGATGGATACAATATCTACGAGATACGGAGTTGGATGTATTCACATAAAGATTCCGCCGGTAGAATGACGGAGACCTTTCTGAGGGGGCTAGAGACATTCATGCAGCAGGCAGGCTCTACACCGCTCACACAGGAAAGCGGTAAGATGTTCTGCCCTTGTCGGAAATGCAAAAATTCAAAATTTGCACTTAGTGAAACTGTATGGAAGCACTTAGTAAATAGAGGATTCACACCGCATTACTATATTTGGTATCAACATGGAGAGGGTTATGGTGGAAATGAAGCTAGCAGTAGTAATAATCATTTTGAGGATCCTG
Organism: Brassica juncea; assembly: GCA_018703725.1. Classification (NCBI taxonomy): domain Eukaryota; kingdom Viridiplantae; phylum Streptophyta; class Magnoliopsida; order Brassicales; family Brassicaceae; genus Brassica; species Brassica juncea. Next base: position 45,206,221 of record CM031942.1, on the reverse strand, counting down.
GTAATAATGAAGAACCGAATCAGAATGAGCAGATGGTAGATCATGATAGGATTCAAGACATGATTACTGATGCATTTTTAGAAACAACTACAACAATAGCTTATGAAACTGAAAATGTAGAAGAACCTAATTTGGATGCAAAAAGGTTTTATGAAATGCTAGATGCTGCAAATCAACCAATCTACACTGGTTGTAGAGAATGTCTCTCTAAATTGTCTCTAGCAGCTAGGATGATGAATATTAAAACGGATCATAATTTATCTGTAAATTGCATGGATTCTTGGGCGGAGTTGTTGAAAGAGTACTTGCCAGAAGACAATTTGTCGGCTGAATCTTATTATGAGATTCAGAAATTGGTTTATAGTCTGGGGTTGCCTTCGGAGATGATAGATGTTTGCATCGACAACTGCATGATCTACTGGAAGGACGATGAGAACCTGGAAGAGTGTCGATTCTGCAAGAAACCACGATTCAAACCGCAAGGACGTGGAAGGAATAGGGTACCGTACCAAAGGATGTGGTACCTACCAATTAAAGATAGGTTAAAAAGATTATATCAATCTGAGAGGACTGCTGCATCGATGAGGTGGCATGCTGAACATGGACAGAAGGATGGCGAGATTGCTCATCCATCAGATGCAAGAGCGTGGAAACATTTCAACAAAGTATACCCAGATTTCGCTAACAATATTCGGAATGTTTATCTTGGGTTAAGCACTGATGGATTTAGTCCATTCGGAATGTCTGGAAGGCAATATTCTTTGTGGCCAGTCATTCTTACTCCGTATAACCTGCCGCCCGACATGTGTATGGAACAAGAATTTTTATTCTTAACCATATTAATTCCTGGGCCGAAGCATCCAAAACGGTCGCTTGATGTTTTTCTCCAACCATTGATACAAGAGCTACAATCGTTGTGGTCAGAAGGGGTGAGAACGTATGATTGTTCCATGAAAAACAATTTTACGATGCGAGCAGTTCTACTGTGGACGATTAGTGACTTTCCTGCTTATGGGATGCTGTCTGGGTGGACAACTCATGGAAGATTATCTTGTCCAATTTGTCGTGGATCGACAGATGCTTTTCAACTGAAGAATGGCAGAAAGAGTTGTTGGTTTGATTGTCATCGTCGATTTCTTCCCATTTTCCATCCGTACCGAAGAAATAAGACTTTGTTTAGATACAAAAAAGTTGTCAGAGATAGTCCTCCTCCATATCTCACCGGGCAACAGACCCTAGCAGAAATTGATTATTATGGCGCTCTGGAAACTGTGCCGCGTGGAGGAAACTGGCACGTTCCGGGAAATATGCCTGAAGGATATGGAGTCTCTCACAATTGGCATAAGAAGAGTATATTTTGGGAGCTGCCTTACTGGAAGGATCTTCTTTTACGCCACAACTTGGATGTGATGCACATAGAGAAGAACTTTTTTGACAACATCATGAATACAATATTGAACGTCCCAGGAAAGACAAAAGATAACAAAAAGTCAAGGATGGACTTACCTTCTATTTGCTGGAGAAGTGAGTTACATATCAAGAGCAATGGCAGCGTTCCTGTTCCCATCTTCCGGTTGTCATCAGAAGCGAAAACAACTTTGTTTAACTGGGTCTCATCAGAAGTTAAGTTCCCTGATGGTTATGTTTCAAATCTGTCAAGATGTGTTGAAAAGGATCAAAAGTTCTCCGGAAGGAAGAGTCATGATTGTCATGTGTTTATGCAACGACTACTTCCATTCGCTTTTGCTGAGCTCCTTCCAACAAATATACATGAAGCACTTGCAGGTAAATATTAATTAATAGTATATTCCTTATGTTTATAAAATGTTATTAATTGGGTTATTTTTGCAACATACAGCAATTGGAGCATTCTTCAGAGATCTTAGCACACGTACGTTCAAGGAAGAAGTCATCGAACAACTTCATGAGAACATTCCCATCATATTGTGCAACCTGGAGAAGATATTTCCTCCATTATTTTTTGATGTGATGCAGCATCTAGTCGTTCACCTCCCGTACGAAGCATTACTTCGTGGACCTGTTCACAACGGATGGATGTATCCATATGAGAGGTACATGAAACATTTGAAGGGGAAAGCAAAAAATTTAGCAAAGGTGGAAGGTTCGATCATTGCTGGGAGTTTGACAGCAGAAACTTCTAACTTCACGTCTTACTACTTTGCTCCAACCGTCCGTACAAGGAAAAGAGTTCCTAGAAGATATGATGATGGTGGAGTACCTTCGTCATATGCCATAGACGGTGTTCCTGACATTTTTTGTCAAATTGGACGATTTGGTGGTAAGCTGAAAGAAGTCTGGTGGTCTAGTGAAGAGGACAAGCATAGTGCCCACACATATATTATGCTGAACTGTGGGGATGCAATCACGTCTTCGTTTGAAAGGTAAAATTATCTTTATTGTTGTTAATTATATTTATTGTTGTTAATTATATGATATGATACATTTGTTTAATTTGCAGCATGTTTGTATCTCAAGTTGAAGAAGCAATACCGGGAATATCTGAAACTGAAGTGGAAGGAAGAAAAGAAAAGCACTTTGTCAAGTGGTTAAAATCACAGGTATTATATTTAATTAAAATTAAGCAATCTTTGGTACTATTCTAACGGTGATGTATTTTGTAGGTTGAGTATGATGATCCATATTACCCTGTATGGTTTCACGAATTGGTCCAAGGTCCAGTAGCAAAGGTCACCACATCACATATGTACTTCACACGAGGTTTTACCTTTCACACATACGAGTATGGAAGTCATCGGGCAACAAGTAACTATGGAATATGTGTGAAAGGCGAAACAGACTTTTACGGGATCTTGCAGGAGATTATTGAAGTGGAATTTCCAGGGTTATTGAAGCTAAAATGTGTCCTCTTCAAATGTGAGTGGTTCGATCCCGTTGAGAATCGAGGTGTTCGGTTTAACAAATTTGGTGTTGTGGATGTCAACTCTGGGAGAAGATACAACAAATTTGAGCCTTTCATCCTAGCTTCCCAGGCCGAACAAGTTAGTTTTCTTCCATACACTCGCCTTCGAAGTTCTGGGATTAATTGGTTGGCTACTATCAAAATTACACCTCGTGGACGAATTGTTGCTGGAGAAGAACCACCATTGCAAGAAGAAGATGCTATTAATGAAGTTGAGGTTCCTGATCAACAAACTGATGAAATTCTTTTGATCGACCCAAATAACCATCAATATGAAGATCTTCCCGAAGATGCGACAGATGAAGCACGTGAAGACGAGTTCGAGTGTAGTGACGACGATGATTGTTCTGATGTTGATGAGAACTCAAACAATTCAGAATGATGTAATATATGTAACAAATGTTGTATTTATCTTAAAAATTTGTTGTACCAAATGTTGTTTTTTATTACTTAAATGAGATACTTAATGTATGTGTACTATATATTGTCTTTTATAATATCTATTTATTTGGGGTTAAAATTTTAATTTGTTGAAGTTAAGGGTTTTAGTTGGATAAAGAGGATAAAAGATAGAAAGAGTGATAATGGTAAGGATGAGTAAGTTTGGGGTTTAGGGATTTGATTTTTGGGGTTTCATACTTTTCCTCGTAAATTCGTCGTAATACAAAAAAGCGGGCCTGGTAAATTCGTCGTAAAATAAAATATACGGGCCTGGTAAATTCGTCGTAATACAGAAAAGCGGGCCTGGTAAATTCGTCGTAAACTTTAAAAACGCGGGCCTGGTAATTTCGTCGTAACGTTACGACGAAATTACGAGGACAACGTTTCTATATATATAGCAGAGCTCATTTGTTACGAGCTTTGCTCGTAACTTCCTCTCAAAATCCTCCCCCGCCTTGTACAAAGGTACTTCCTCTCTCTTACTTTTTTTTTTTTTTAAGTTTAGGTGGTTAGTTTAGAGAATTAGTTTAGGTTATTAGTTTAGGGATTAGTTTAGGTGTTTAGTTTAGGAAATTAGATTAAAGAATTCTTTAAAGATATTAATTTTTTTTTAATTTTTATAGATGGCTCCTAGGAAGAGGAAACCAGTTTCTGATGCACCGACGTATGCCGACTTGTTTGGCGATGGCACATCTTCATCTACCGGTCCGTCGTCTTCTTCGGGGACTGTTCCGGACTCTCAGGCATCTCGGGGAGTTTCTTCGACCCCTCCTCCTATTCCACCTCAGATGCCTCCCCCACCAGCTCCACCTGTCGCCCCGGATCAGCCTGCTCCACCGGCCGCAGTTCATCCCGATTTGCGGGTGCCTGCTTATGCACCATTCGCGAGATACACCGTCGAGGATTTGCTTGCCCAGCCTAGACGAGAGGGTTTAGACGTTCTGGACCCCGATAGACCCCCGGGTACTTATTGGTAAGTACATTAAATTATTAAATTTTAAATTTTAAATTTTAAATTTTTCAATTTTTTAACAAATTTGTTATATTTGCAGGTTTGGGGCTAACAACCGTGTTGGCCGGAGCGTTTCGGAGACGATGAAGGGATATTACGACGGCCCTTATCCCAACTGGAGCTCGACTCCCGAACACGTCAAGACGACGTGGTTTAAGCAATTTGCGGTAATATTTACATATAATTATTATATTTATATTTTTTAAATAATTAATTATTTTTCTAATCTTTTTAAAATTTGTTTTTTTCAGCAAAAGTGGAACTGGTCCGTAGGAATCACCGAGAGGGTGAAGAGGGAGTTCATTGCAAAGGCAAAGCCTCGTCTTTGCAACACCGTATCGGACTGGAAGGACAAGTGGGAGATTTACGGCTATGAGGGGAAGCCGAACGGGGTCACAAAGGAAGCATGGGATGGTCTCATTGCCTTTTGGCAACTACCCAGCTCCATCCGTAAAGCCAACTCCTGCTCCGCTTCCCGAAGAACGAAGGATAAGGATGGCAATTTGCCCATGGTTCATAGAACCGGCCAAAAACCACATGCCGGGATTCGTCTTGAAGTTGTAAGTTTTAATTAAAATTAAAATTTAAATTCTTTTAAATTTATATTTATTAATTAAATTTATTTATTATTTTTGTTTATTAGCTGGAGAAGACAGGAGTTCTGCCATCTCTCTCCGACCTATTCAAGATGACTCACGCCTCACCAGAGGGGGTTTTTGTTGATCCTGCATCCGAGAAACTCTTCAACGCGGTGGCTACTCGGATTGTAGAGCGAGAGACGCAACTTACCCAACAGTCTGCAGATGGGTTACCCGTCAAGTTGTCAACCGAAGAGATCGACCGGATCTTCGAGGAGGTAAAATTTTATAATTTTTAAAAATTTAATTTTTATTGTTTGAGTATATATATTATTAACTCTAAATACGTTCTTTATATATAGGTGGCTCCTAGAAAGAAGGGACGGACGGTCGGAATAGGTTCCGTTAACGAAGTTGCAAGGGCGACTTTGTCATACCATTCGAGACGGGACCAGGACAACGAGCGGATGCAGGCTCGCTTGGATACCCAGCAGGAGCGTTTGGACTCTCTCGAGAGTTTGCTGGATATTATGGCGGTGGGAAACCCGACCATGCAGGCCGCTTTGGCGGACAGACGAGCAGCTCTGAGGATGCAACAGCCGGATCCCGAAGCAGGAACTTCTTCAGACCCGAACACCTCGGCCAACTACTTCGACGATGTTGGCCTTTAGTACTTTTTTTTTTAGACATTGTTTTGTATTATAAATTTAAATATTATTTTATGAATTTATAATTTTTAAAAAATTTGATTTTTGTTTTATATTTAATTTTATTTCAAATATTATAAATTAATATAATTATAATTAATTAATATTATATCTTTCGAATTGTAAATTCGTTGTAAGCTTCCACGTAAAGTCGATGTAAACTTTACGAGGAATTTACATGGCGTCGATGTAAACTCCTCGTAAACTTTACATCGACTTTACGTGGAAGTATTACATGTCTTTTACAACGAAATACTACGAGGTATTTACGTCGAAATTTACGAGTGCATTATGACGAAAACTTTCCTTCCGCTTTACGAGGAAATTCTTTCCTCGTAAACGTTACGTGGACTTTACGACGAATCCTCCGTTACGACGAGCGTTTAACAACGAAACGCGTTTCCACGTTAATTCGTCGTAAAGCCCCTATTACGACGAATTAACAAGGAATACCGCCCTCGTAAAAAATATGTTTTCTTGTAGTGAAAGTTGTTGTCTAATGTGTGCGTTGTATTGGTAGGCACATGCATCATAAATGTTTTAACAGGTGTTACCCAAAATATGTAACCAAACTTTTTTTGAAAAAATATGTAACCAAACTTATTAACATCATCATCATGTATATAGGACTGGACATTTTATCTGCTAAATTTGATTCGATTCGTTATTCGCTTCAATTTGATTCGAAAATCCGGATATCCGTAAGTTTTCGAAGCAAAGCAAATACTGAAAAACAATATCCGTTAAAAACGAAGCAAATCACAAATACTAAAAAATTTAGAGACGGATATCCGATTCGCTCCGACTTTACAAGTAGATGTATATCTATGATTAAATATAGACTTTTAAATGTACAATATTATATAATTATTATTTAACATATAATTTATTAAATTTTATTTTAAATTTTACTTATAAAAATATTGAATTAAAAAGCGAATATAAAATCGTTATACAAAACTATATTTTTTTAACAACATTTGTTTAAAAATTATTAATTTTAAAAATTTATAAAACATATAATTTCACTAATTTTTTACTTTATAGTTTTCTTTCATGTAAAAGATAGTTCTAAAAAATGAATTGGTTTTATTTTTTCTAGATCTACTTGTATTGAACAAAGTGGATGAAGTATCGGTAAATATCCGTGAATATTCGAAAATATAAAAAAAATTCCGGATATCCGCAAAACCGAATATCTGTATTTTTGCGAAGCAAAGCAAATCGGAAAATCAGATATAATATACGAAGAAAATCACAAATACTAAAAAATATGCTAGTATTCGATCCGTGCTCAGGCCTATCTGTATGCATGCAAGATTATATTAGATGGCCTTGTGTGAATATTATAGATGCATAGTGCACGGTAGGTATAACTGTACCTAGCTATTATTTTGGGGATTCGTTAACGTCATTTACGTTGGCACTTCTGGAAAATCTCTTGATGCGAGAGTTTGATTGGTTAAGATAAGAATAAAAAGGTTTGATTGGCGTAAAAATAAAAGAAATAAAGAAAACTGTACACATAGTTTTTTTTTCTTTGGCCACCACTAGAATCATCAGATGAATCGATATTTAATCGATATATAAGAAGATTCAGGATAAGTTTTTTTTTTCGAACACATAGGATTCAGGATAAGCTAATTAAATCTCCATTCCAGCCTCTGCTGGATCATCGCTACAATGACATGCTTGTCTTTTGGTTCCAATCACGGACCTTAATGTTTTAAATGCGTCTTCCCTTTAAGCTTTATAAGTTTCAATCGAACCATCCCAGCAAAGAAAACTGAAACATTTTGCAAAGCAGTTTTGTTTGTTTTACTAGATTTTTAGAAAAAAAAAACGTAACATTAGAAAAACTTGAATTAATATGGTATATATTCATTGGTCAAATAGTTATATATATATATTCTACATATTAAAACGCAAAGTTATTGTTTTACTAGGGCCTAGGGGTCTAAGAACCATGTGAGCATGTGAAGTGAAAAAAGAAGTTAATGTACCACCAAAGAGAAGAATAAGTCAACTCACACTTGCATCATAAATCAGGTTGGTTCATATGAATTAGGTTTTAGAATTGGTTTTAGAGAGAAACAATTCTACATTGATGTTGACGAAGATAGATAAATTGAATATATTATATAGTACTTTTTGATTCGGTTCCACTTGATAGGTGGTCTAATAATTTGCATGTTAATATCTTATAATACTAAAACTAGATTTTGATCCGCGCTTTTAAAGCGCAGATATATTTTTGTTTGACAAATCATTTTTTTTGTTGAAAGAAATTTTAATTTTACATTTTGTGCATAATATTTAATAATTATTATAACTTTTGCAATCTATATTGAATTTGTGAAATTACGTAACTATACACTTGTGCCACAACCATTTCATACATCAGTTTTTATAAAAAAATTCGTAACTTTCATAACATATTTTTTTCTTAATATTGTCTAATAATCTATAATAATTATTGCTCACATTATATACTAAACAATGATATTATTGTTTGTTATAAAGAATATCAAATTATAGTTCCAATTTTTAGTATAAAAATGTATTAATATTATCTAATTAAAGATCAATTAGGCAATCATTCTTAATGAAAAAGTATTATTAAAAACAATATCAATTTAAAAGACCTGTAGTAATCAAACCAAATGTTACAAATTATTAGATTTTATTAATAGTCGAGGCCTAAGGCCTAATTTTAAAACATCTGAAGAGTCGAGTCCCAAGACATAATTTTAAACATCTTAGAAAAAAACTCATTTACCTTGGGTGTCTTTTCTTTTTGTTGTCGAGATCTTTGGTGTCTCTTTCTAGAAAGTTGAAAACTGGAAAATATCAGAACATTCTCTCTCATTACCACGGAATGTTCTGGTCTCAAACTCATGGATCATAGAAACTCGACTCCGACCGTTCAGGTACTTGTATAATATCCTAATTTTTCTTCTTAAAATATAGATACTGGGATCATCTGAACTATTTTCTAGTTGGAATCTGAAAGATTAAATTTCTCATTTTCCAAATCTTTTGCATGTCAGATTAGACTCCTCCTCTGTCGATTCTGATGGTCGATCTAAGCTAAGTTGTTCTTCATAGAGCTATTTTATGTGTGTGAAGTAAATTTCAGCTAATAAAACTTTAATCTACTTAGGATTTGCATGTTAGAAGGCATAGGTTTCTTTGACGGTAGAGTTTTTGACGGCGGTGGTTTCAATAGGAAGAGTCTTGGATATTTATAATATGTAGAGGTTAAACAGAGAGATGCTTAGGTCACGAAACCTTGGGGCGTACTCCAAATCCTATCCCACCAGATTTGCTTAACTATAAAATCGATATGCTACATCCGAAATGGGCTTTACTAGATTGGGCTTAAATGTTGTTGTGATTGGGTCAAATCTTTCTGATTTTAATTTTAATGTTGCTGAAATTGGACTTTAAAATAGTTGCTTCTGATTGGTTAATAAATATGGACGATTTACATTAAAAAAAAGATAATGGCAATTATTGTAATAAACTGGAAAAATTAGAGGCATAATCTAAGAAGGATTCTGCTTTAATAATATAAATAATAAATTTTGTGTATAGCAGAAATTATTTCGTCTCTGATGGCCATCACTGTCGCATTTTCTAAATACAACTGTGCTGGAAGAGAGAAATCAAACAAAACAAGATTGGTTGACGACGTCCATCTAAGATTTTAAAATACAAAGAACATCAGCATTGATAAACTCTTAAAGGATCTATCATAATAAAAAATTATATTAAAAAATGGAAAACTTAGAAAGAGAAAAGAGAGGATTTATTATTTGATAGATCAAGCTCACATATTTGTAAGTGACTCAAATCAATGATTTTTCGCATCTAATCTCTCACGTTAAAAGTTAGAACTGTTTTCTTTTTTGAAGTCAAAGTTAGAACTGTTCAAGTCAATGATATATTTAATGAATTTTTATGTATAATTTATTATATAATTAAAATGAATATTGTATTAATAATATTAAATTTATATGTTATATTAGATCATTCTATAAATTAATATAATAAATTATGAAAGATAAAAAATTATATACAAAAATAAAATATTATTGTGCTATTATCTAGAAATAATATTTAGTATTATAAAAGTTAAAGGTAAAGATACAAATAATTTACAATTAAATAATAATAAAAAAAACATATATATAAGATTTTTTCAAAAATATTTCTAATATCTGAGTTTTTTAAGTTTTCAATACAATAATAAACATATATATTAATATGAAAAACTTTTTCATATTATCACACTAGTTTTTGAATTAATAAGACATAAACTAATCTATATTCGTAAAAAGTTTATGTCCGCATGTACAGACAAACACCTAATTTGTTTAAAATTTATTGCTCCAAATGTCTTTGAAATATTAATAATAATGTAACAAAAAAATTAATTTTTAAAAAATTAATTTCTTTTTGAGAAATCCACGTGAGTCTCTCCCACTAATAATGCTCTTACATATTTTATACATTTATCTAGTATTATAAATAATAAGAATATATTGCATTATGAATAACATAATTTTAAAAATATTTTGTGAAAGGGTATAAATGATTTTTAATATATATATATTAAAATCATTTATGTAACTTAGGTTGTCAAGTAAGTCAAATATTATGATTTCAGTTGACAAAATTAACTCATTCTATATTTCTTACCTCATATTAAATCACTAATACCTTTTATCAGCTTCAGTTTTGGTTTAAAAATCATTTTATCAGCGTCGTTGATGTTTCTGGGATGTTAGCGATACATGTTCTGGCTCGTGGATTTGGCGTAAACTCCTTAAGTTCAGGCAACAGGCTGTGACCTTTCTGCGATCTTCGATCGGAAATGGTAAGAACATTCTGTTTTGGTTTGCCAATTTGTTAGACTTGGGAAATTTACTTGATGTGGCAGGTGGCTCGGGTACTCAAGTTCTTGGTATTAGTCGCTATGCAACTATTGCTTCTGTAGCCACGCTTGGACGATAGAACATTCAATGATGTCGCAGCAATCACCTGCGGGCGATGATTGCTCGCATCAACCATGTTCTGGCTCCAGCAGAAGATGCAAATAACGATCAGTTACTATGGCGGCACGGAGATTATGAATACAAGACATGGTTCTCTTCATCTATAACATGGGATCAAGTGAGAGTGAAACACCCCACCGTGACATGGAACGAACTGATCTGGTTTCCACAAACCATCCCTCGGTTCTCATTCATCGCTTGGCTTTCCATTCGGAACCGTCTGTCTACAGGATATCGCACGCAAGCTTAGGGTGAACTCCAGCAATGTCGTTTCTGTGGGGAACCTCAGGAAACAAGAGTCCATCTTTTCTTCGCATATTCATACACATACACAGTTTGGACAGGGAGAACGGACTCTCTTCTTCCACGATCCAGTCCTGATTGGAACTTCACCATCACAATGCTCCTGTCTCATCGAAGATCAGCTTCTGCTACCTGCTTGCTTCGTATGTCGTTCCAAGCTGTAATCCACAGCTTATGGCGCGAAAGAAATAGTCGAAAACACAATGGTCTCTCATGCACTGTCCAAGAGTTCACTTGCATGATTGATAAAATGATCAGGAACAGACTCTCCTCACTTCGCTCCAAAAACATGGCTCTCATCAGCACCATAATGATGGAGTGGATGAGAAGAACTACTTAGCTAAAGATTATTTGTGCCTAAGTTTATGGCTTTAATGTTTGCAAGTTTCTCCAAAAATTAAATATTGTAAATATTTTTTTCTTTTGTTGATAAATAAATTTAACATTTCAAAAAAAATTCAACAATATGTTTTGATGATAATAATTTAACTTTAGTTTTAATATAATGCTTCTTGCAAAAAAAAAAGATAATAATTTATTTTTCAAAAAAAAAAAATCAAATAGAATTCCAATTTTATTTTAATATTGATTCTCATATGAAGATTAGAAACGTTAAGTTTGGAAAATCAAATTCACTAAATTTCAAAAACAAGAAGGAAATTTGGATTATTTTTCATTGAGGTGACTTGTTCAGCTGTATCAAGTGGTTTTAATTTTTTTTTTTAACGTTAACATGTTATTTTATTAAACTGATGAAATTACATAGTCATGATGTATCATATGAGTAACAAATCGAGGAACATAAATGATAGCAATAAAATAGATTTCCATTTGGAATCTGTTCCTTTGATACTTTATCAGCCACCATGTTCTCTTGCCTTCGTATCCAAGTAATCTCAACGTCTACAAACTTTTGTAACCACCATTGAATATCCAAGTGGTTTTAATTTTAATTTATATTTACAACCATTAAATTGTTAATCATGTTTTAACTAGTTTTTAAAGTAAGAACCAAAAATATAAAAAGGATATATGAGTATTTTTTTCTAAAGCAAAAATATTGTTGTAGAAATTTTATTTTATTTTTCATTTAATTTCTAAGAATATATTAGATATAAATACATCAAAAAATAGTTGTAGGAGCCTTGTTTTCTAAAATGAAAACTGTGTTTTGGTTTTTTTTCTCTAAAATATAATTTACTAATAAAAATATACATTACTATATAATATGCTTAATCAATATTTTAATAAAATTTCATAAGTAATACTAAAATGATCTAGAAGTATTATAATAATTATTAAAATGCTTACACATCATATATATGAGTATCAAAAAAAATTAAAACGCCAACTAAGATAGTTTTTGTATTAAGTTTTTTAATCAATGGTTAAAGTAGTTTAAAATACTTTATCAAAATTGTAAAATATGCTACAATAAAAAATTATTAACACAAAATCATAAAAAATCATTAAATATTAGTATTTTTTATAAATATTATTTTTTTTGTGACAAACTTTTTTAAAAAAGTATTTTATACGTATACGTAGCTTTTAATTGAGAACCTATGTTGAGGGACAAAAACACAAATAAAGGAAAAGTTTTTTTTTTTTTGAGCAACATAAAGGAAAAGTCAAACATTGATATTTAGGGCCCGACTGGTTCAAACGCAGCGGTTGCGACTGCGGGAGTTTGCGGATGCGAGTGATTGCGGTTTCAAGCGTTATGTTGCGTTTTGTATGACTGGCATAACGTTTGAAAATTGTTGCGTTTGCGGGATGTTTATGACTGGTTGATTATAAAATATTACAGCGGTTTAATAATAAATTACCATATAAACATATTATAACATTATAAAAATATAAAAAAACGTATTATTGTGATAAAATATAATAATTATTAATATAATATGATTAATAATAATATTATGTTTATTTTAATTTTTTAATTAGTTGAAAACTATAATTTTAATATATATTTTTGAAGATTTATATTAAAAACTTTAAAAGAATATTTTTTTTCGTTTTATATGTGTGTATATCTTTATAAATGTATATATATTAAGTTTTAAAAAATTCTAATCATGAATAGATAGTTTAAAGTTTTTATAAAACAAATTATGACATTGATTGTGAATTTAAATTAATATATAAATTGTGTATATATTTTTATTTATAATATTTTCATTTTTGATTTTTAATTTTTAATTTTAAAATATTTAGAAAAAATAATTTTATATTTTTGTATCCAACCGCAACCGCCCGCAATCGCAAACGCTAGCTGGAACCAGCTTTTGATTTTAAGACATTCAGAGCGGTTTGAAGCGATTTGTATAATTGTTTTGAAACGCTGTCAACCACTATCAACCGCAAAAGCTGCGTTTGTGGGTGGTAGCGGAGAAACCAGTCAAGCCCTTAGCCTAAAACGGTTGGGAACAAATTCTTGTAACATGCACGTGTCTTCTTCTGTCGGTAATGGACTGGGTCATTAGAAAAGTTGATCGGCCCATTATCTGGATCCACAATTTTCGTTCCCTGATACGGTCCTCTCAAAAAAAATGAAAGACCGTTTAAAACTAAAGGACCAAATCAGCAAAGGACCAAATCAGCAATTTTTATATTTACTTTTGTGGCCACAGAACACACAAAACTAATCAGAATCCCCACAACGACGACGATGGCTTCTCTCGCGACTTCCATCGCCGGAACTGGAACCTCCAAGATTCTCGTTACATCATCTCCAAAGACAATTGGGTTTCCTGTAATCTCCTATCCCAACTCGAGAGTCTTCTTCCTTTTCTCTAAAGCTGGGATCTTTCCCCGATCGGCGGTACATGTTTCGAACCAAGAGGAAGCCAAGTCTTCGCCTTTCGCATCCGTTGCGTCACCACCGGGTCTGTACTCAGCTCAGACTTTCGATTTGACTCCTCAAAACGTCGACTTGGTCCTCGAAGATGTCAGGCCGTTCCTTATCTCCGACGGTGGGAACGTCGACGTTGTCTCTGTTGAAGACGGCGTCGTTTCTCTCAAACTCCAAGGTTAGATTTTTTGAGTTTCACTTTAGGTTTCGTTTGAAAAGACTGAAACTTTCTTTGTATAAAGGGTGCTGGTAATAAAGGGTTCTTGTCTTCATAATTATCAATAGACAGTACAAATCTGTGTAGCACTCTTTGATTCTGCTGAGAGTGTAGTAACAGAAGTGAGAACCATTATGAATCTTTTACATCTAAACTGTTTATTTCATGGTTTGGGTCTATATCTCTAGCTTTTCTCTCTTTTAGAGGTCAAAGAGAACTTCTTATGGAGCAATCATCATGTTATGTAATTGGGCTTATGTTGACTTGTGTTGTGTTTTATAGGAGCATGTACTAGCTGTCCGAGTTCTTCAACAACCATGACAATGGGAATCGAAAGGGTACTCAAGGAGAAGTTTGGAGATGCTTTGAAAGATATTCGACAAGTTTTCGATGAAGAAGTTAAGCATATAACGGTGGAGGTGAGTGTGTGAGGACTACCCTCTAAGAAACTTGAGTATTGATTACTCTTTTTTGATATATTGAGGGATTGTTTTTTTTTGTTTGTTTGCAGGCAGTGAATGCTCATCTTGATATACTGAGACCAGCGATCAAGAACTACGGTGGAAGCGTGGAAGTTTTATCAGTTGAAGGCGAAGACTGTGTTGTGAAGTACGTTGGACCAGAATCCATTGGAATGGGAATTAAAGCAGCGATTAAAGAAAAGTTCAAGGACATATCTAATGTAACTTTTACAAGCTAGAAACTGTATATGTAAAGAACTCAGTTGCCCTTTGTTTGAGTTAATTTCATTTTGTAATGTCTACATCACTTGTAAGTCTACTTAACTGTCTTTGAGCCATCTTGCAAGGTTCATTAAGAACAATTAGCATGTTGTTGTCCAAGTGATCAATCCCTTCACCAGAAAACAAAAAGAAACACTCTTTTTATTGTTTTGCTTGAAAAAGATGCATGTGTGTATAAACACTCTTTTATCTGAACATTCATTCAGAGTTGTCACATCCACTAGCCCAAGTTTGATTTGTCGTTGTACACAACAAGAGGTACTACTAAATGGTCTGATTCAGGCAGATGATTTGTTGAACCGGTGACTGGTTTGGCTCATTTGGTTTTGATGGTCTGCTGAGAATGGTTGTAGGCTACAACTTGTAGCAAGATATATCGCTAAAACAAACATCTTCCAGTGTTATATATACAAAAAAAAAAAGAAAGATGGGACTGATCAAAGCTCACATGCACAAATACACAAAAAATACTTCATATGCTTCATAATAAGCTTCATTTGAATTTTTTCTCATATATTAAGAAGTCATTTAAAAACTCTATTTTACCTTTCTCTTATACTAAATGTTTTTTTCTTCTAATTAATACCTTTAAACAATGATTATATTTTAATCTTAATTTTTGCAATATAAATATAGAACGACACTCTTTGTAAAACAAAAATAAAACTCTAACATGACTTTTTCTATGAAACGAAAAGTGGTATTATGCTACTAGTATTCAAAACTATTAAGTGAATAGAATTTGCATTCAAATAATAATGCTACTAGTACTCAAAGCTATTAAGTGGATAGAATTTGCATTCAAATAAAAGAAATTGCAAGAACAATGAATGCCTAATCAAAATTGACTGCTAATGAGCTTGATCAGTATACGTAAAGATGGCGCGAACTAAGAAAAATTAAATAAACACTTAAAAATATTATTTTTGTTTAGATATTTGGAACTGAATATGCATGTAACATGATGATATATACGAGCATTAACGTATGCCACGTGTCGAATTGTAATTAGATTATGACAATATGTAAATGCTATTCGGTCAAACTTGTTAAAGAGGCAAAGGTGAAATATATGTTATCTTAATTAGTTTTCTACTTTAGTAAAAAAGTATAAGGTAGTTCCTTAATTTGGACTCCAAAAAAAGTTAACGTAATAGCTTTAACTATGAGTTTGACTATTTTGTTGTATATGTATTAATCCCATGTTCCAATCCCATCACAAGGAAACATTCTTGTCTTCTTCTCCAATGACGCAGCACAAGAGTTTCTCTTCCTCTTCACTCTCAATCCGTCCCATCTCTCTCCTAAATGGTCTCCTTCTACTGGTTTCTCTCCTCCTCCTCGGTGTATTCTTACCCAGGAAAGGATCTCCCTTATCCCCCTTTCCAAACGTAAGCTCTTCTTCTTCTTTGCCCTCTAACTGGCGTGACTATTCACTCTCTCAAGCAGCCCAGTTCGTCGCTAAGGACGGGACTGTGATCGTCTGCGCCGTTAGCTATCCCTTCTTATCTTTCCTCAACAACTGGTTGATCAGCGTCTCTAGACAGAAGCATCAAGACAGAGTCCTCGTGATCGCTGAGGATTACGCTACTCTCTATAAGGTTAACAAGAAGTGGCCTGGTCACGCCGTTCTCATTCCTCCCGCGCTCGATTCTCAGACCGCACATAAGTTCGGTTCCCCGGTATAGTTTCACATTTTCAATCCAAATCTCTACCTAGAGATTACGTAGAGCTCATCTGTTGTGACGGAGTTGATGCCCTTTCTAGGCATAAATATCCGTTACTAGATGTCAAATCCTTTACTTAGTATGTTATTATCCGTTTTGGACATAAACCTTCACAAATGTTTCTTTGAGAAAAGTTTTTCACAAAAAGCCTTATAATAAGTGAAGTTAAACCATATTCATACATAGACTTTTTTTTTGGTTTAATATCTGATGTTGGATTTCGATTACTTATTTATCCTAATTTTTTTTCCTCAAACCAAGTTTCACATCAAATATTAGGTCAAAGAAAGTCTAATAAATATGCTGATGTGTATAACTCCACTTAGTACGGAACCTTTTACGATGAAGTCTTTGCAAAACAAATCCACGAGAGTTTAAATCCAAAGCGAACAATATCATATTATTAAACGAGGAGTTAAACATTTAGTGACAGATTTCTAGCTTTAGTAGGGGTCGGGTCTGGGATGGACTTCAGGTCCATCCCAACTGTCTTGTTTTGTATGTGATGATCACCGCGAAGAAATTGTTGCATTATGTTGAAAACGTATCTTGTTAACTAAGTTATCATAAAACTTAGGGTTTCTTCAATTTCACATCACGGAGGCCGCAACATCTCTTGCAACTTTTGGAGCTAGGTTATAATGTCATGTACAACGATGTTGATATGGTCTGGTTGCAAGATCCGTTCAAGTATTTGGAAGGAAGCCATGATGCATACTTCACTGATGACAGGACTACAGTACGTGAAATTCGGTTCAAACTTGCCCTTCACGTTTTCGAGTGTTATTTTGTTTTTATTAAGTCGTATTCTCCGTTTGATTTTGGTGCCAGATTAAGCCTCTGAATCACTCCCATAATTTACCACCTCCAGATCGAAATGGAGTGACTTATATATGTAGTTGTATGATTTTCTTGCGTCCAACTCATGGCGCAAAGCTTCTAATGAAGAAATGGATTGAAGAACTTCAAGCTGGGTCTAAAGGATATGAAGGAAATGATCAGCCTGCTTTTAATTGGGCACTTAACAAAACAGCTCACCAGGTACTATTTATACAGTTGATTTTAATCGGTTTTGTTTTGTAATTTTTAATCAGAATTTTCGCGGTCCAACATTCTCAGACTTTTGGTACTCTCTTTAACTAGTTATATATAACTCCTCTAGTGTACTTATCAATGCTCTATTATGGTCTTTGTTCTAAATTTCACTTGTTTGAACTAATTCTCTACTTTTTTTTGTAATCTTGACTTCTGCAGGTAGATCTCTACTTGCTTCCTCAGGCAGCTTTCCCAACAGGAGGATTGTACTTCACGAACAAGACATGGGCTGAAGAGACGAAAGGGAAACATGTCATAATCCATAACAACTACATTATCGGTTACGAAAATAAGATGAAACGCTTCCAAGACTTTGGTTTATGGCTAGTCGATGATCATGCTCTTGAGTCCCCCCTGGGAAAATTAGAGTGAATTCGAATTGCTCTTGTTATGTGTGAATGTTAGTTATATGGCTAATTCAAAACGGAGGTAAATAAATGAGACTCAGAGATGTATGTCTCCACATTACTAGAATCAATGATAGGTCTCTCTAGAGACAGAAGAGCAGAGTTCCCTTGTATGTATAATCGACCTCTGTAGTGTTCCCCAACTCCTGCTTCCTCTTTAAATCGAAGTGATTATGTATAATGATTCTTTACAACAAGTTAAAACTATATATATCAGAAACATCACACCAAAAAAGTTACGTAGAAAAGAAAATACAATTAATATATAACGTATATTATTGGGTCATTTTTGTATTAATGCATACAATTGATGTGAAATAGCACAAAAAAGAAACGTGTAACCTTTTGTTTTCCTCATTAACTACGTGAAGTCTTTAAGACGTAAACTGAAATGCTAACTTTTCAAACTCACAATCACAACAAGTTATTTTTGATAACATATATATATATATATATGTTTTTAATCAACTTCGAAAACATATATATAAAGTAGAATATGTATATATATAACTTTTGAATAAGATCCTTTCTATCGCCATTTATTACCTTAGTTATAGTCATCTACGAAGTCTATACTGTGTATATAAGGTAAGATCTTAAATCACTGAATCAAATTAGAAACCCATTTAATATTGTAAGATTTTTTTACCAAATTTTTATATATCCCCTATTTACAGATTTTGATAAATCATAACAACAACTTCTGTCTCCATTTTGTTCATCTTCCTGGTGCCACAATGGAAAAGCAAAAGCTTTTCTCTTCGGCCTCTCATCTTTCTCATTCTTCAACCTCCATCCTCAGCCGCAATGGTCTCCTCCTCCTTATCATTCTCCTCGTGTTACTCGGTGTGTTCTTACCCTGGGCAGGATCTCCCTTGTTCCTGTTTTCAATAACATACTCTTCTTCTTCTTCTTTGCCCTCAATCTGGCACGACTATTCCCTTGTTAACGCAGCCAAGTTCGTCGCTAAGAATGGTACTTTGATCGTCTGCACCGTAAGCTATCCCTTCTTTCCTTTCCTCAACAACTGGTTGATCAGTGTTTCTAGACAGAAGCATCAGGACAAGGTTCTTGTGATCTCTGAGGATTACGCTACTCTATACAAAGTCAACTCCAAGTGGCCTGGCCACGCCGTTCTCATTCCTCCAGCTCTTGATTCTCAAACCGCACACAACTTTGGTTCCCAGGTATAGTTTCACCATCAGGGTGTTGGACCATGCATGTTATAATATATACTAATGTTGTGTGAGAATATAGCTCACAGGTTCAATACAACATGAGTAATATATAAGATATTTGGACTAATTTCTTAGTTACCAATGGTTTTAAGTTGGGATCCTATTAAACTTAACATGTTATTTGGTTCCAGGGGCGGACACAAGCCAACTGGTATGGGGTCATGTGCCCCTGTCTCATTTTTTATTTTATGTAGTAGTTAGTATAAAATCTAAGATATGTTTGTATTTAGAAAATTGTACATAATGTAAAAAGGTCATGTGCCCCCATCTAAATGTAGTCTTACATCCGCCCCTGATTGGTCCCTTTACACTTTTATAGTAGGATCCTTAAGAAAAAGATGGTCAACTTGTGGATGTACGAGTAGCTTGTATGCCATGTTTATGTACATGGGCAAAGGACTTGCAACGAGATGAAAACATATCTTGTTACTGATTTGTATTGTATCTGGTAAGGGTTTCTTCAACTTGACATCTCGGAGACCAGAACATCTCTTACAACTATTGGAGCTAGGTTACAATGTTATGTACAACGATGTTGATATGGTCTGGTTACAAGATCCATTTCCATATCTAGAAGGAAACCACGACGTGTACTTCATGGATGACAAAACTACAGTATGTGATACTAACTTACACATCTCCCTGACATGTTCAGCGATTTTTTTTAGTATCTTATTCTCAGGTTGGTTTTGATGTTTAGATTAAGCCTTTGAGTCGCTCTCATGATATGCCACCTTCAGTCAGAAACGGAAGGACTAATATATGTAGCTGCATGATATTCTTACGTCCCACTAATGGTGCAAAGCTTCTAATGAAGCAATGGATGGAGGAACTTCATGCACAGCCTTGGTCTAAATCAAATAAAGGAAATGATCAGCCTGGCTTTAACTGGGCACTTGGCAAAACAGCTCATCAGGTATGATCTTTATCTCATCATCATGACTCCTCTTCTCGTCTACTTGTGAATGTTCTTGTGTCAACTCTTGTGATCTTGTGTTGTGTAGGTGGATGTGTACTTGCTTTCTCAGGCAGCTTTCCCAACAGGAGGAGTGTACTTCTGGAACAAGACATGGGTTAAAGAGACAAAGGGGAAACATGTCATAATCCACAACAATTACATTGTCGGTTTCAACAACAAGATGAAACGTTTCCGCCAGTTTGGTCTATGGCTAGTCGATGATCATGTTCTTGAGTCCCCATTGGGAAAGTTAGAGTAAATTCGAATGGTTCTTGTTATGTGTGAATGTTATATGACTTTATGAAACAAGAAAAACCAGAACATGGTATAATGACAACATAGATAGATACTAGTTGATTCATAAACGGACAAGAACATGAAACAGGGACTACATGTTTTTATTAAGACCAAGACAGATGTTTCTGCATCCTTCATGAACAGTTTAAACACACAGCTTGATCAACTCAACAACAAAAAGGAAACTAAACACTCCATTGATTTTATTATTACCAGAGAGAGCCATTATTTGAGCTCTGTTTTGTTCCTAAGATGACGAAAGCATGTCACCAGTCATCTTCTCTGCTTGTTCTCCACGCTCACCTGTCCGAACCCTTATGACATCTGACACAGGCAAAACTGAACATACAACCCAAACAAGAAACCATCACAATCTGAGGATAAACCATAAAGTGATTGTCAAAGATAGTGTTATAGTTACCGAATATTTTGCCATCACCGATCTCTCCTGTCCTTGCTCCATCGATTATGGTGTTGATTACAGACTCTACCTGCACAATAAGAATAACATAAAATGGTTAGACTCTTGAAGAAGTTTTGGTTTCTTTAAAATCATAGACGTACTTGTTCTTTCTTAACAACAATCTCCATTTTCACTTTAGCAACGAACTTGTCTTCAGAGAACTCAGACCCTGCAAAACTCAAACAATTTTGTATCACATATTTTGACAGTAAGAAGAATCAGTGAGCCTGTTCTTGAACTCAGTAGCTTACCACCATGTCTCTCGGTGGATCCACCTTGTGCACCAAACCCTCGAACATCAGAAACCGTAACACCTCGAATCCCAATTTTCAATAAAGCCTTGAGTAATTATGAAAACAGAGAAAGTCATGATTTAGTTGGCTTTTCAAAAGTAGTTAGTACTAATGTTTTCAATTTATAGTTCTCTTTGTTTGCAATCTTAGTTATTATTTTTGTAACATTTTCAATTAATATAAAACTTTAAATGTCAAATTTAGAGTTTTAAAATATTTAATGTCAATTATTAATAGTTTATTTTCGATTAATTTATAACATTTAGATATAAATGACGGATTTTGTATAAATTTTGATGGGGTTTGGGTACTTTGGGTTTTACGGGTTCCAAATACCTGAACCAACCTAGATCAGTTACATACTTGGAAATTACAAGTTTTTAATTATATATCCGAACCGATCCGGATCTGATCTGAAAGGAACCAACCTGAACCAAAAATTTCCAAGTACCTAGTTGGGTGCAAATGTTTACAACTCAAAGGACACCCAAAAGGAACCAATTTAAACCCAACCCAAACTCGAATACCCGAATGTCCATGCCTAGTTAAAACATTAAACATGTATCTACAATAACTATGAGCGCCCTAAGCATATGACCAGTCCTATCGAGTTCAGCTACATATATATAGGTTTTGATCTTTGCATGCATTGATATGAACTTTCTACTCTATACTTATTTCATGCCAAATTGTGACGCTTTATGATGCTAAGACTCTCAATGGATCAAATGATTAGCAAAGCTCAAATCGTTTTTCACATAACAAAGCTGAGAACAATGAGAATAAATATTACCGATGAAACATGCTGGATCCTCCATGGCCTTTTTAATGATCATACATTGACAATGAAGAAAATGAGTTAGTTATAAGCCTTTTCTCAGACATAGAGACAACAAAGACTTAGAAGCTTACCTGACAATTGCTTCAACCTTGTAAAACTTCGAGTCTGGAATGTAATCTACAGAAAAAGAAAAATGTTATGAACACATACAGAAAACAACATCATAGACCCGTCATTGTTGGGGGCTTACCGTAAGAGCTTTGGGCTCTAACGAGATGTGAAACGCGAGTGTTGGTCGGTGGTTTCGCGACCAAACCGAGGGAAGACGGTGGGGAATGTCGGAAACCGGAAGATATCGAGATGCAATCGGAGAAGGAAATGTTGGTCTTTCGATTGAAATGGAAACAGAGAGGAGTTGCAGAGATGGGTTTCGCGATTGAAGCGGCCATGATTGTGGAGAGTAGTAAAAGTTACGGACTTGTTAAAGAGTTTTTCGGCTCCTTACCAACTGATTTTATTTCGACCGTGGAAAAAAAGCGGAGGTATATGGAAAGGAACTTCGAAGTTGACGAAGAGTCGGTTTCGCTCATACCGGTTTGCTTTATATATTGACGAAGAATCGGTTTAGTTTATACCGATTTGGATATATATTGTATCAATCTTGTCTTGAATAATTTTCCTAGTCTTTCCATGATTCATCCATAAAACACAATCTATTTAATTGTATTTGATAATGAAATAGTTTGTTATGATGAAATAATATTATATTTATTTACAGTTTAGATGATTTTTATTTTTATCAGAATATGAATATGTAGCTATAAAACAAATAAAATTATATATATATCTTAAAGTTTCTTCAAATATCTAAATTTATAGATATACTTTAATTAAAACTCTAATTTTATTAAGTAATATATTATATTTACTATAAAATTATATAAACTTAAAAATGTCTTTGAGAATGTTTGCCAGATTTCTTATATTATATTTCAGATTATAATCTTATATTTCAATTATAGTTACTTATTTATAGATATTGTGATTAAAATTACATTTTTAAAAAATTGATACTATAATAATAAAATAATTTATTTAGTATAAAATTTGATTTTGTGTGAAAATATAATATTAAGATATTAAATTATTATTCTTATATTAAATTTAGTGTTGTCAGAATTTCAATTACTCAAGTTTTAAAAAAAACGGGTTAGCTGATAGCTTGTTGGTTTAGTTGATACCGGTTTGGTTACATATTTAAGTTGATGAAGAGTCGGATTCTGGTTTATTGATTCGGTCTCGATTAAAAATCCCTTTTTTTGTTTTCATCGTCTTGAAAGTTTCTGAGTTTTCGATATCTTCTTGGCAAATACAGTATCTCAGGTCGGGTGTAAGAAAATGGCTAATGAAGATTTCATATACAGAATCAGCACCGATCAAGAATGGCAAGAGTTTCAGAAGAAGGGATCTTCGTTAGGTGGAGAGCTCGATAAGTCAACTGGTTGCTTTCATCTCAGCAAACTCGATCAGGTCTCTCTCTCTCTCATGAAAATCTCGACTTTTTCATCTGGGTCTTCACCGAATCTCGAAAATGCTTATCCGATTCGCTGTTGCAGGTGCAAATGACATTGCAGAACTTTTTCTTGAATGCTAAGGATGATCTTTACCTTCTTCAAGTCGACCCTAACAAGGTTTGTCTTTCATGATGTTGTTGACTCTATTCATTGGTATTAAAGGATCTGTCTAGTCTGGTGCGTTGTTCATCTATTTAAACGTTAGTTCTTCTGGTGTGATTTAGCTCCACGTTTTTTTTTAAGTAGATGAGCAATTAACTGAGAAAAGCAATAATCTTCCTAAGGCTGATGCTGATTGATGATGCTAGAATTAGTTATATCTCTATGGCATTCACGTGCCGTCCGTACAAGAGTCGGTGTCTGTGATAATACTGCTTTGCAGGGAAACTCAATCCCAAGTAACTTAGGACGGACAGTGTTGTTGTAAACTTCTTATCTTGCTTCATGTGTAAAAAATTGCAGCTTGGAGATGGATTGATCTATGAAGCAGTGGATGATGTGAATAGCTTCCCTCACTTCTACGGTCCAGACAGAACCTTTGCTCCACTTCCTCTAGATTCTGTCGTCAAAGCCGAGAAGCTAGCCTTCATCAACGGCAACTTCACCTGCAGCTTCTTCACTTGACCGATCTCTTAAACTCTATATATATAATCACCACTTCACTGTTTTATGTATTGCCATTATAACAAATTTTAAAACTCACCAAACAAAAAAAAAACAAAGAGAAGTACTGTTTATTATTACAATGCGAGATTAAGATCTAAAACATTCTCTTCTCTTGTCGTCTCCTTCTCTGTTTCTTCTTCTTCCTTCTCCTCCTCGGTGGAGACAATTGAGTTTGTTGGCTTTAAGTTTAAGTCTATACAGTGAGTGAAATCCTCGGCGCGGAACACAGGAGGAGCAATGCCGTTGTCGGATCTCTTGGTCGGATTCGGAGCAGTTTCGCCGGAATCTTCTATTAGCTCTTGTCGTCTTCGTTTCCTCGCCTCCTGGTAGTTTCTTATGAGATTGAAGAACATCTCCATCTTCTTATCTTCGTCTTCTTCTTCTGGTTCATCGATCTCGTTGATTCTCTTGCTCTCTTCGTTCCTTATCGCCATTAGAAGAGGGGGAAGAATGGTGTGATTTAGGGCTTCGTGTGAGAAACATTTATTGCCGAGTGAGAGGATGATACCAGGTAATGAGGCTTTTTGTTCAAATGACTAAATTGCCCTTTCTTACTTTTTGGACTATTAACACAATAGTCAAAAATATATACTCGATCAGTATTTTATATTATTTACTGGTATTTTCGTAACTGCCTTTGTACTAATATAATAAAATTCCGGTAATCAACTATTCCGATTTCAACCTAAAAGGTCTCTAATTTTTAATTTTATAACCGTGGAAAACGTGACCAGGGGCAAGAAAGTCAAAAAGATTATTCCTCTTTTTGTCATAAACAAAGTACTATTTTAACACCTGACCAAGTCACGCCCACGTCATAGTAACAATTTTATTTTTAAAAATTTGTTTGTTTTTCCTGTCTAAAGAAAGACAATCGAACTTGATTTGTTAGTTATGCGTGTCAATGCGTGTTTACTTTTTGTTTGGTTGCAAGCTTGCCTGAGAAAGATTGGTCTAACGTATTAGACTGAAACGCTATTAATTCTCTAACTCAAAGTAAAAGAATGCAAGTTCAATTCCACATCTCAAGCTCAAAAAGGCATGCTCGAGCTGGTACACATAGACCTCAAATACCCCCCACAAGTCGGAATCAACACTTGACCGGACTACTAACAACAACAAGAGACGCGCTAGATTCTGGGAAAAGACTATTGGAAGCAGATTTCAACCTACTCCATATCCTATCCGAGAATCCGCTCCATCATCCTTTAGGCCCGCTATAAGATTATGAGCCCACGAAAATCCAATGCCCATATCGAGCTCAAGAGACGACTCATGCTGAGCTGACATATTCAAACTATAAGGGGGGTGTATTGAATTGGAGATTTTAAAAGTTTGAATGGATTTGAAAATATATTGGAGTTTGATCCAAATCTCATTTATATGAGTGGTATTTAAAAAGGAAAAAAGATTTGGATGAGATTTTTCTTAAATTTCAGAGTAGTCTAGACTTTTTTTTATCTTGAATTTCAGAGTACTCTTCAGAATCCAATTTTCTAAGAACATGAAAATTACTTTTTCCAACAGAGTAAGAACATGATTTTCAAAAAAAAAAAATAGAGTACCAACGTGAACTGTTGCTGCATCAAGATCCCATATGCATAGCATCTGTACACATGGTTGCTGCTATATTTGCTCTCCAATTATTAGCATTCACTTTTTGTTGTTCTTAAATACCATTCTGAACATCATCAATCATCCATGTTCTTATCTTCGTCTATTTCTTAAAAGGACATATAAAGCTTTTGTAGAAGTTTAAGTTCTCAAACAATAATAGGTATAATCACTCAATGAGCGTAGCCTAGTTCTAGTTTCACATAGGAATTCAGAAACCACGGTTTGGGTACTCTTTACACAAGCAATGATAAACATGGGTATGAGAAGCTTTATTGCAAGAACAGGTCCTTCACATCATGAATATATCTAGCTGTGCACTGAAATCAGAAATCATGGGACTAAGGAGCACTTTATTCCATACTCTTATCTCTCAGTTATGGGAATTTACATATATTGGAGCCATGATGATACTTATCCACTTCTTTTTTTCTTTTAATCTCCTCTCCGTTATGTTCATTTACTGATACAGAGACCATGATGATACTTGGAAAACAAGGTAACATTACTTGCTAAACCCCAACACACCAAAGCAAAGATAGAAATAAACAACAACTTTAACACAATCAATGAGAATGATCAAGAGAAAAGAAAAAAAAGGGAACGATACCGAGAAGTTATCAGAAATAGCCTGGCGATTGAGTTCTGCTTCAATGGTGGTAGTGAACTTGTAGAGAATGACAGCAATGACACCTGCTGAAACCACACCAAGAAACGCCTGAGCCGCCGATGGACTAGACTTACCACCACCTTGTTCTATCGGAGCTGACCCCATTTCTTTCAGTTTCTCCATCGCTTCATCTTTCAACGATTTCTTCGCCCCAGATGATCTAAATGTCTACAATTTCTCACACCAAATCAGTCACTGATTGCTTAGTTCTGATTCTAGTCAAGAAATGAGAGGAGAGCTGAAAAGTGTTACCAGCTCTTTCGAGTGTTTAGCTCGCCGTCGATCGGAAGAGGAAGATAGTGATGGTGCCGGTAAGAATTACGCTGGTGGCTAACTGGAGAGGAATGGGGTCGTCGAAAGTGGCGAATATTGAGTTGGTAGACGAAAACGGAGATATGGCCGACGGAGGAAGCTCAATGGGACCGTCTTCTACCTCCTCCACTACATCGGCGGTTTCTTTGACGGAGGATACTCGGAGTCTATCGGGTCGGAGTGGGGTAAAAGCGGAGACCGAAGGGTAAGAAGAGATAGATTCAGGTGGACGATAGAAAGAGGTAAGAGGAGTCATGGGGAGACGGCGAGGGAGAGAGAAGGAGAAGAGACATTGGTGGCTCTGCAATGCTGACTTCTTCTTAGCCGTCAAGATTTTTTTTATCTCTCGCCAATTTTTTAATTTTGGTTTTGGGTCTTTCCAAATAACAGGTAGAGAGGTGGGATTTGAGCTACTACAGTTTTGACTGAAAACAATGAAAAAGTTTGCTTCAAATCCTTTTCATAGTTTTTTCTTTTCAAAATTGTTTATCTTTCAATAACAATGAATTTGATTTAGTTTTTATAAATAGTTAATTGAATAACAGTAGATTACAAATGATTTGAAGTGAGTTTAGACAAATGTCATATTCAATAACACTGGATTTGAAAAATAAAATAGAAATCATTGGTTGAATAATAAGAGATTTTAAAACAAAACCAAAACACTTTAAAATCCCCAATTCAATACACCCCCCTAAATGTAACAGAGGTCAAGACACTGTAAACAAGCATAAATACAACAGAGGTCAAAAAAAAGAAAAAAAAAACAACCATAAAGGCACCTGATCTTCGCCGAAGATCATAATGCCGTTACGATCCACTCCCGAAGATCATATTACCGTTACGATCCACTCCTGAAGACCTATAAAAGAAAAAACCAATAACAAGAAGAAGGGGATCCAAAATCATGCTAAGAAATTATGTATTTTCAATACATAAGTTCTTATTATTAGATACTCTCTGTATTTATACTTTAGTTCTGTTTGTATTATCAATTATATACCTTTTTATACGAAATCATCAATACATATATATATATATACATATATTACATATTTTTTATAGAAGTATCAAAATCTTAAACCTAATTTCTGAGTAAATTTTGAGATTCATCACCAACATCATAAGAGATTCTTTCTTTCTCTTTACTACTCCCTCTGTTCCACTTTAGGTGGTGTTTTAGGTTTTTTATTTTGTCCCATTTTAAGTGATGTTCTCACAAATCTAGATAGAATTTAATATCATTTCAATTTTGTGACCAATTAAAAAATACTGTATCATTTTCTTATTGGTTGAACTAGTTTCATTTAATGATATTTTTATGTTACCAAGATAAATTACATAAAAATGTGTAATTTCTTAATCCATGTGCAAAAACCTTAAAATCCACTTATAGTGGGACAGAGGGAGTATATGCCTTCAAGGGCTAAGGTCCTTCCAAGGGAAAAGAACTATGCCCATAGACCTCTACCATAGAAAGAGTGTTTTTATTGTTAAAGACCCAAAATCGATAAAACAAGTCGACCCGGTTGGAGATATTTTGATGTATCGAGAAAGCAACATACGAGAGATGTGGAATAGATGAGATCAGAGAGAGCTGTTATAGTACTTGGGAATCAGGATTTCATTGTTTAGCAAAGTTGACGTTTGTGGATTTGAGTGAAGTCGATTTGTATGAGGCGAAAGCGATGAGGAAGTCGTCGTAATACTTGAATTCTGTTTGTATTATCAATTATATACATTTTTATACGAAATCATCAAAACATATATATATATATATATATATATATTACATATTTTTTTTATAGAAGTATCAAAATCCTAAACCTAATTTCTGAGTAAATTTTGAGATTCATCACCAACATCATGAGAGATTCGTTCTCTTTACTATATGACTTCAAGGGCTAAGGCCCTTCCAAGGGAAAAGAACTATGCCCATAGACCTCTACCATAGAAAGAACGTTTTTGAACCCAAACCCAATTGTTAAAGACCCGAAATCGATAAAACAAGTCGATCCGGTTGGAGATATTTTGATGTATCGAGAAAGCAACATACAAGAGATGTGGAATAGATGAGATCAGAGAGAGCTGTGATGGTACTTGGGAATTAGGATTTCATTGTTTAGCAAAGTTAACGTTTGTGGATTTGAGTGAAGTCGATTTGTATGAGGCGAAAGCGATGATGAAGTCGTCGTAATCAGTGTACTGTAATGTTGTGAGGATATAGGGGAGGAGGGATTGATAGTTGTTTACACAGCAGCGAAATCGAAGGGAGAGTTGTGATGATGACGTTGCCGGAAGGGAGATGGAAAGATAAAATCGGAATTTGAGAAATTTTGTTTGATCCCATAAGTTTTAAGTAAATGTGTTGTCAGAAAAAATAATTAAAAAAAAAGGAATAATAAACGTGAAAAGATGAAAAGTAAACGCTTAATCCTCGGTTAAGACTACTTACAATGGTTTGTTTTAAACCATTTTACAACAGTTGAAAAAATTAATCCTATTACAATGGTTCGTTGTAATAAAAAAGGAAGTGATGTGGCGTGAGGTGACAAATTTAATGTTGAAAACTTTCAACACCAGTGAAAGTAGAAAAGAGAGGATAAGTGTGACAAGTGTTGCATTATGATTGGTTGATTTGATTTTCATGTTTTTTTTTCATCTCAATTATATAACTTCAATTATTTCATAATATTTATAAATAAATATATCAAAATTTATAATTTTTCATTATCTATAAATAGAGACTACTTTCATTTCATTTGGACACAGATAAAAAACTCGTCTTTAAACAAAAAAAAGGTTTAGTCTCCAATAAACTTTTGTTTTAGATTTAAATATCCGTTTACCTAAATGGATCCAAACAACAACCCTTTCAACACACAAAACTCTTTTAATTACCCTTTTAACTACCCAAATCCCAACAACTATCAGTTTCAAAATCAATCTCCCAACCAACCCCAACATATACCAAATTATGGTTATCCACCAAATTTCTTCATGCCGTCAGCCGTTCCAAATTATCGTTCATATCATGGATCGATGATGTCTTATCCATCTCAAGCATCCCCATATTCTTCTGATCCAACGGGTAATGTAACTGATTTGAATGTTGGAGCAACTGATTTCCCCGAGTTTTCTACACAAATGGCTCTTGGTGGTATTAGCGGTATTCATGAAGCCATTCCAGATGCAGAAGATTCAATTCCTGCTTGTCGGAGAAGTCCCAAATGGACTACTGAGCAAAATTTGGTTCTACTGAGTGGGTGGATTAAATTTGGAACAGACAGCATTATTGGCGAAAACCAAAAAGGTGAGTTATACTGGGGTAAAATTGCGGAATACTGTAATGAACATTGCTCATTTAATCCTCCGCCTGATGGAGAAGCATGCAGAAATCACTATAACTATGTTAACAAAAGCGTGAACAAATGGGTTGGCGCTTATGATAACTCTAAACGTATGCACCAAAGCGGGTGGTCGGAGGATGATGTATTGGCGAAAGCGCATGAATTATATTCAAGTGCTGGTAAAGGAAGTTTCAAATATATAAAAGAATGGCTCGCTATACGTGCTCAACCACGTTTTGGTAGTCAGGTAGGAGGAAATAATGGCTCTGGAAGCAGTGGATCTAAAAGGTCCCGCGAGAGTGATGCTAGTGACTCAAACTCTGTAGGATCTAGTGCTCGTCCACTGGGAAGAGATGCTGCTAAGAAAAAGGGTAAAAAGAAAGGTAAAGGCGCATCCTTGGAAGTGGTCAATGAAGAGTGGAATGAATTTAAAGAATTCAAGGCACAAGAGTTGGATCGGTTGGACAAAATAGTTATGATGCAAAATGAAGCAACCCAATTGATTAAGGAAAAGACTCAGACTTAAAAGATGAAGATGTTTATCAAGCTAACTGAAAAGGAGAATCTCGATGACAAGAGCAAAGAGTTGTTGCAGAAATTGAGCCAGGATCTATTTGGAAATTAGTTATTCTCAAGTGGTTATATGTATTTTGTTACTTCATGCTTTAATAATGGGTGTTTGCACTTTCTACTTTAATAATTTGTATTGTCACGTTATACTTTAATAATGTGTGTTTGTCACTTTCTACTTTAATAATTTGTATTGTCATGTTATGCTTTAATAATGTTATCTGTGACTTTTGGTTTTTAAAAAGAGAACCTTGTCTTATCCGTGATTTTTGGTTTGAACCACTCAATTCGAATCCAAGGCTACAACCACTCAATTCATTGGTTCCATTTTTTTTTATAAACTGGAACTCATTTTTCCATTAATGTACCAGTTCCATAAATCTCACCTTACTAAAAAAATCTCAATGGATCCATCAAAATTTCTTTTTGATGTCGAAGCTTACAAGAGACAGTCTGAAATTGAAGAGAGGTATATCATCAACCGGTTTACGGAGCGTCAAAACAAGATAGAGGAAGACTATGCAGCTTGTAGCAAGAGAAAATACTTCAAAAGAGACCATGCAGCAGCAAATCAAAGACTAATTGACGACTACTTTGCCAATCAACCTACATATGACGATGCAATGTTTCGTCGACGATTCCGGATGCAAAAACATATTTTCTTTCGGATCGTTGGAGACCTATCAAGCAGAGACAAATACTTTACCCAATGATCTGACGCAGCCAAGAAAGAAGGTATATCTCCATAGGAAAATGTACTACGGCCATGCGAATGTTAGCTTATGGTGTAGCAGCTGATGCGGTGGATGAATACATCAAAATTGGAGGTACTACTGCTTTAGAGTGCTTGCGAAGATTCTGTAAAATCATACGGCTGTATGAGTAAGAGTATCTCAGAGCCCAACTCAAGATGACCTCCAGAGAATTTTACGTATTAGTGAGATGCGAGGGTTTCCGGGGATGATTGGGAGTATTGATTGCATGCACTAGGAATGGAAAAATTGTCCTACAGCGTGGGAAGGTCAATTTACTCGGGGAGATAAGGGAACCACCACTGTTATTCTTGAAGCAGTTGCATCTCATGATCTATGGATCTGGCATGCTTTTTTTGGATGTCCGGGCGCGTTGATTGATATAAACGTTCTAGACCGTTCACCGGTGTTCGATGATGTTGAACAAGGAAATACTGCAAAAGTGAATTTCTTTGTGAACCAATGTCCATATAATATGGCTTACTATCTAGCTGATGGTATATATCCTTCTTATCCTACTTTCGTCAAATCGATTAGGTTACCTCAAAGTAAACCAGACAAGTTATTTGCACAATTTCAGAAGGCGTGTCGGAAGGACATCGAACGTGCATTTGGAGTGTTGCAGGCTCGATTTAAAATCATTCGTGAACCAGCTCGCCTGTGGGACATAGCCGATTTGACTATCATTATGAGGCCGTGTATCATATTGCATAATATGATTGTTGAGGATGAACGAGAGACATATGCTCAACATTGGACTAATTATGATCAATCTGAGACAAGTGGGTCGAGTACACAACAACCATTCTCGACCGAAGTGCTACCCGTATTTGCAAATCATGTGCGTGCTAGATCCGAGTTGCGTGATTCAAATGTACATCACGAATTGCAAGCAGATCTAGTCAAACACATATGGGCACAATTTGGAATGTTCCGTGGTGAATGAGAATTTTAAGTTTGTGAGTTGAGATTATTGTACTAATTAAGTTATGAGTGTTTCCTTTCTTGTTGTTTGCTTATTATATTGCATTTTAAATTTATGTTCACTGTATGTGTTTTAGTAATGACTATTTCTATTTCTCGTTTTTATTATTTGTATAACAAATTTAAAATAATATATAAAATTAAAAACAAATATAAAAACTAAAATTATTTTATAAAATTATTCAATCTTACTTATTTACATTCAATTTGATATTATCGGTGATTAATAATATGTAATCACAAAAAACATAAACATAAATAAAATGAACATTATGAAATAAAAATGGTGGGGTAAGGTGGTATAATTTTATTAAACAAAACAATTGTACAAGGTAAAAGTTATGTAGATGTTGAATAATGATGTGGAAGAGAAAAAATGAGGTGGAGTGTTAAAAGAAAAAAAGTAGGTGTTGTAAATGAGTAACCATTGTAGATAGTCTAAGGAAGGACATAAAGCTGTTATAAAATTAAACAAATAAATTTACGTAATCATTTGAATGTTGCACTAAGTTAGCGTTAAAAGGTATATAACAGCGATATTTATTATTCATTGTTGAAATTGGATGGCATAAGTTTTGTAGCTAAATTTGGAATGAATATGAACAAATTCTATTATACCATTTCTGATTGTACCACTACATTCTTTTACCATCTCAAATTCTCCAACCACAACGATGTTTCTTTTATATCAACAACGGTCGAACCATTTGTTATGTTTTTGTCCTACTCAACCACTATTGCACTTACCTTTAATTTCCAATTAATCTTGCGCAGGGATGCATGTTGTTTATGTGTCAAATTAAGCATGCGAATTTGAAAATGAAAGAAATTGAAAGTCATATGATTTGTTTCTTTTTTTTTTATCTTCTAGATGCGATGAAAAGTATAATTGGACGCATCTAAAACTGCAGAAATGTTTTCGTTGTGAAATTCTAGAATCTGATTTTACCGCCATGGTAGCTAGAGTAAATTTTATCATCTATTCTATTAAAATAGAAATTACAATTTTGTGTGATTTTTTTTTTAAATAAACCTTTTTTAGAGAATCATAATTTATTTATTTTAATTAACACTAGATTCTCACCCGCCCTTTCAAGGGCGGGTATATTTTTTGTTTTACATTTTTTAAGAAATCTATTCTATTAAAATAAAAATTACAACTTCTCTTCATGTGTGATTTTTTTTTTTAAAATGGACCTTTTTAGAAAATCATAATTCATTTATTTGTAATAATAATAGATTTTTACCCGCCCTTCCAAGGACGGATATATTTTTGTTTTACATTTTTTAAGAAATGTAATTTTCATATTTGTGTTTTATTTTGTAATCATATTTGTGTTTTTCTGATGCTCTAAAGAACCAACCAATTTTCCTATGTATCATAGTTGTCAAAAAAATTTCGGGTGAGTTTATTTTTTGTTTCACTTTTTTTTTTTTAATTTCATATATGTATGTTACTTTGTAATGATATTTGTGTTTTCTTTGTAATCTTATTTGTGTTAACTTTTTTAATTATTATTAGTAAGAGGTATTGATAATTTGATTGAATTTGTGATGTTGGATAACAATTATACACTTGTGCTTTAGTCATTTAACAAATTCATTTTTTTAATTTATTCGTAAACAGTTATTAATGAAATATTTTTAAAATAAAAAAGTATAGCTACATATATTCTTTTAATATTCCAATAGTAATTTTATAAATAAAAGTATAAAATTACACAAAATAATTTGGCATGGAATAAAAAATGGGTTTTGTTAATTTCGCCCAGTTAAAAATGATAAGGGCCACTTGAGTTGTTAAAAAAAAATTGAATCATCATGGATTGAAAATCCAAAACTATGCGTATGAGTTTTATGAGTTTAATAGTCAAAATCAATTGTATATATCTAAAAGAATGGTGACATATCTAGGCGCAAGGCCCAAATTTTTGATCATCTCCCGACAAAACACTAATGTCCACTTCTGTTGTCTTAACCTAATCTTCTTTTGTCGGTGGAAGATGAAAAAAAATGAAAAGACTTATTTGCTTGGGGATGCCGTAGAAGACGATGGGAGCTGAATTGAGTGATTATATTCGATTCAAACCACAGAAGTTTAACTCGACTTTGGTCCTGTAAAGATCCCAGGTAATCTTTTTGCCAGATTTTATTCTGTAAGTTCTTTCATTTGGAATCAAATTTATAGTAATTTTGTATTATAAAAATGTTTTGACAGTAGATCCTTTACATGCATGGTAGAAGAAGATAGAGATTGTGTTTGGTTGAGGTGTTTGTTGGAGAAGAACTTCAAATATTCAGCTGGAAAAGTGATTTTAACAGATTGCAAAAATCAATGGAGACTTCGGTATTCTCTCTTCCCTGCTAGATATACAAGTTGTTAATTTTTAAAATTATTACTTTGAAATATGATGATATTTGTCTTCCTAGAAATGAATCTGACAATAGATTTTTAAAATACATGAAGTATTTTCTCAGGTTTTAAAAGTAATCAGCTAGAATCCATTCTTATCTGGAAAAAAATACCTACCAATCTACAGCATCTGGTAAGAACCCGAACATAGTTTTTTCTTAAATTCCCTTGATGTCTGAGTTTTTCTTTTTGAGATTACATTTTGTATTACTTGTAGGATTTTATTATAAATAATATCATGCTAGAGTGTACCCAACGTCTGAAACAATTAGGAATGATAATATCATCTAAATAGTTTCTGTTGTAATGTTGTGATCTAATTGAACTCTTGTATTTGTTCTGCAGGACTTAGTGACAAAAAAAGGAGCAATTGGAAGGAAGGAGAGCAATAAAAGAGTTCTGAAAAACAACTTTAACCTTTACCATTTCATGCAAGTAAATTTTAATTCTTCATTAGAAAGATGCGTAATATAAATGATATATAGTACTGAATATAGTTCAGAAACAACTTTGACTGATTCTTATAGAATGACTGTTTTGTTCTGTAGGCCCTCGTTATTATATAAGAAGAAGTAAGACTTCTCAACGGAAACCCACCTTCACGAAATTAGTACGTCGCGAGACCAACAGGTTATCTGCTAGATTTAAGAAGTGTTGTTTAGCATTTTCAGTTTTTTTTTTCTTATTAAGAAGTTCAGTATATATATATATATATATAAATATCATTGCTGTGTGAGTATATTACAACTGTGTTCTTATAAATCGATAAATAAGAGTATCGAAAATGGAATACACGCATCAGTATCAATATATTCTATAAATCGTCCATATAAATCGTCCTTTATGATAGGAGTTTAAGTGGTCATGGAAAATCTACAAAATTCGAAAGTGGGATTAGTATAATAGATTTGGTTCATGGAATATTTTATTTTGTTAAATTAATAATGTTTTTGAGAATTTTTGTTGCTATCTGTGAAATCCAAAAAAAATAGGATGTTTTCGTGTATATTTGGTTGCTATAAGGAGAGTCCTAAAAATAGGAATTAAGTGGTTATAGAACTTCGGTTTTTATATAGCTTCCGTTTTTATGCTCATATAGGTTTAGCAGTTGTACTTCCTTAATCCAAAATTCTAGGTTTAGCAGTTATATTAATATATGCTCATATAAGCAGTTATATATAGGTTAGTTTTTAAAAAAAAAGTTGGACCCAACTATTATCAATATGACATGTTCATATTTTAATAGTATTGATTTTAGCATAATTAAAATATCACATCTTAAATAATTGACATATATAACAACTTCACCTATAAATTGTCTTACTTTTTTATTTATAAAAATCAGTTGACAAAAAATCTAACAAGATCTTATTAAAATTTTAAATATTTATGCATTAATTAATTTCGTAATTAGTAGTATAATATTATTATAAATTAATTATAACTAAAATTTTCCTATAAAATATAATCTCTAATTATAGTCTATCTTATCTATTAAAATAGAAGTAATTACTTCTTTCATGTGTGATTTTTTAATTGGATCAACTTTTAAATTTATTATTAAATATATATTATTAAAACTAATAATATATAGAATCTTTGAACTACATTAATCACAATATCTTTTGATATCTTTTCATTTTAAATTTAAATATATATATATATATTTTTTTTAAAAAAATCTAACAAATCTGTTTAAAAGATTCTAATGATATTTTATTTTCACTAATTTCAAAATTAGTTCTGAAATATTATTATACATTTATATATTTTATAAAATTAGAAATATAAATTCTATCATATTTTATCTATTATATAATCATAATCAATAACTTTAAGAGAATATTATTATATTGAGCTAAATATGAACATTATATTAAATTGATAAATTTATAAAGAAAAGTTTCATAAATATAAAATATTTATGCTCAAAATATAATACGATGACATAACGACTTAACATTCGCAAACTATATAGTCTATGTATAAAATTGACATATCTTAGATTTTTGTATATATAATAATATATTATCTGAAATGAATAAACATAAAAAAATATTGCTAATAGAAAATTCGGGTTGAAAGGTCGGTTGATCAAAATTGAGCATAAATTTTATAAAAAATAATTTTTCTATGTTTTTAATACATATATTAATTTTTCAATAAATAAATTCAAATACAATATGATAAATATATAATAAGAAGAGACAAATACATATGACGATTTAAACAATTGATTAATTACAACATGTAAACTATAAATTATTGTATTTGAAATAGTTATATAAACATTTAAATATATGATTAATATTGAAAATATATACCACTAATAATCCAAAATAAATATATATGTATATAAAACTGAAAACAAACATCCGTGCGGTTTTACGGATCCAGATGTAAGATGTAGTTATCGTATTAAACATAATCTCCATTTATTACAATGTTTTTTTTGTTTTTTTATTGCAAATTCAGTTATTACATAATCATTACAATACGCTTAGCTCGGTTGTATTTGGTTTTCTAGACTCGCTCCACCTGAATCTCACGGATCTCAAGGTTATCAAGCATCTTAGGGCGCTTGTAATTCTTCAACAAGAGAGAGCAACACACAACACTGACAGAAGAAGCCGCCATTGCAGCACCTGCAATCCACGGAGGCAACCTGAAACGTGTGTACGGGAAAAGCACCCCTGCAGCAATCGGTATACCCATGAGGTTATAACCAAGAGCCCAAACGTAGTTGAGACGGATTCTTGAGAAGGTTTTCCTTGAAAGATCAATGGCTGTGATCACATCTTCTAAGTTGCTTTTCATCAGAACAATGTCAGCTGCTTCTATGGCAATGTCAGTTCCTGCACCAATTGCCATCCCTACATCGGCTGCCACAAGAGCGGGTGAGTCATTGATTCCGTCACCCACCATTGCCACAACATGACCCATAGCCTGTAAAACTCAATGATTTTTTTTTTCTTTTTTAGATTCTGGTCTTTTAAAAGATGTCAATTTTTTTTAAGATGTCAAATTTTCTTACCTGTAGTTCCTTGACTTTCTCTGCTTTTTGGTCGGGCTTAGCTTCTGCGAAAACAGAGTCGATACCGACTTCTCTAGCAATGGAATTGGCAGTTCCCCAGTTGTCACCAGTAACCATGATGCTTACAATGTTCATGGATTTTAGAATGGAGATGGCTTCTCGAGCAATCGGTTTTAGAGGATCCGAAACAGCTACAAATCCAACCAATTCACCGTTTATAGAGACAAGAATACCGGTCTGGGCCATCTCTTCCGCTTCTGCTAGCAACTCTTCAGCATCATCTGGAATGCTAACTCCATGATCACACATAAGTTTCTTGTTTCCCACCATAACCTTTATTCCTCTCACGGTCGCTTTCACACCGTTTCCTGTGATGGAGACGAAATCACGAGCTTCAGGCCATGCAGGATTCTCTTGGTCCTCTTTGAATATCTTCGCATACTCAACTATGGCCTTTGCCAACGGATGCTCACTGTTTACCTGATAAAAGAAAGATATTATCATCGTAGTGGTATCATATTTTGTGTTCAATGTATTTTGGATTTTTTTTTTGATGGATGCCTTAAATTCGGTTTATCATGGATTTTTCAAAAATTAATCGGTAGCGAGTAGATTGATCGTAACCCTTTATATATCACTTAAAGTTCTATTAATTTTGGATGCGAGATACTTTATCTTTAGTATCTCTCTTCCAGATGAAGACTTTTATCTGCCTAAAATCTCGAAACCTAAGACATTTATATATGTCAAGAAAGTTCAGTACGACAATTACATCTGGTCGAGAGGGTCTACTACAACAGTTGTACCCGGTCGAAAAGGTTATATCAATTAGGGGTTTAGGGTGTTTAGAATTTGGACGTTGATACCATGTTAAATTTGGACGTATCATAGACTTCCAGCTTGAATCGACAGTAAATGGATTGATCCTAACCTTTATATATTACTTAAGTTTTTTTTTTTAAATTTCTGATAAGAAATACTTTATCTATAATAGGATAATTACAAGAAACTACCTCAGTTGCAGCAACAATTTCGTAGAAGTCTCCAATGGCCATACTGTTGAGGATTTTAGTTTTAACAACCACAGGCTTCCCCATCGTGAGTGTTCCTGTCTTGTCAAAGACAATGCAAGTAACCTACACCATTATTGATGTTGTTAGTTTTTTTCATTTCAGAAAATGTTATGTATAAGCAATGTTGTGCTTAAATATTAGGAGCTTAGCCTCAGGATCTCAATATATATTTATAAAATTACAAGTTACCATGAACCTACCTTGTGTGCTCTTTCTAAGGCGAGACCACCTTTTATCAGCACACCTTGGGATGCACCAACCCCAGTACCAACCATAACAGCCGTCGGAGTAGCTAGCCCTAGTGCACATGGACAAGCTATGACCATGACAGAGATCCCAAACTGAAGAGCTAGCTCGAAGCTAACCATTGAAGAAGGTATCCATGATTCAGGGTACCAATGCAATTTCCCAGCTAGAAACCAGGCAAGCCAAGTTGAGAGTGACACAAAAATTACCTGCAACATTGCAAGAAAAAAAACAGTAATATATCTAGAAAAGATAAAAAGCTTTCATTCATCAACATGTCAAAGATTACTCACCAGAGGAACAAAGAACTTAGAAATCTGATCAGCTAACTTCTGTACTGGAGCTTTGGCCAGCTGTGCGGACTCAACAAGTCCAACAATCTGCGCAAGAGCACTCTCTGAACCAACCCTTGTGACCTTAACATGTAGAACTCCGTTCTCATTCAAAGTTCCTCCAATAACCGTATCACCTTTCCTCTTTGCCACTGGCCTTGCCTCTCCAGTTATCATGCTTTCATTCACATGGCTTTGTCCCCATATAACATAACCATCCGAAGCTACTTTAGCACCAGGAATTATTTTGATCACGTCATTCTTCTGTATCAGCCGACCATCAATCTCTTCTTCCCCAGTCACACGTCCTTCATTGTCCAGATTCAACAATATGGCAGTTTCAGGAGCCAAGTTCATAAGCTTCGCAATAGCTTCAGATGTTTTTCCTCTAGCCAGAACCTCCAAATATTTTCCAAGGATGATAAATGAGATGAGCATGGCACTGGTCTCAAAGAAATCAACTCCCATGAAATCCGGAGAAGTTGCAGCTCTCAGAACTGTATACAGTGAATAGAAGTAGGCTGCATTTGTTCCCAAGGCGACCAGAACGTCCATGTTAGCCGATCCCCGTCGCAAAGCTTTGTAAGAGCCAATATAAAATCTCCATCCTATGAAAAACTGGACAGGGGTAGCCAGAACCCACCTTATGATTTCTCCAACGTTGAGCATATTCACCACCTTAAACATCAGCATGTTTTTAACTCCAGGGATATACATAAAGACCATGGCTGTCAAGAACACCGGTGCTGTGAACACCAAGCTCCAGAGAAAAGACTTATAGTACTGCTTAATCTCCCCTTGGTTCTGAGAGTCTCTGCCTACCCCTCCTTCAGCAAAAATTGTTGCCTTAATGTGACCGTTGTTACCAAAGACCGTTGACTCTATCACCCGAATGAAGTTCCTTGGTCCCGTCACGTCAGGGTTGTACAATACAGATATCTTATCAGTTCCATGGTTGATCTCAACGTTTTGGACCCCATGAATTGCTTCAAGAGATCTTTCGATTATTGTAATGGATTCATCGGTAAACTCACCATCAATCTTTAAACTGATTTTGCTCACATCCTCACCCATACGTGTACTTATAAGTATGGCTTCAAATCCAGCATTTTCAATTGCTTCCAGTAGCTTTTCAGAGCTCACAAGACTGGGGTCATAATGAATTTCAGCTTCTTCGATGGCTAAGGCAACATGAGCTCTTTCTACACCATTAACTGATTCAAGAGCTCTTTCAACGGTTGAAGAACATGAGGTACAAGTCATACCGTTTATCCTTATCCTGCATGCTTGTTTGGCCCTCTCATTTTCTATCAACGATGCTTCAAATCCGATATTTTCAATAGTCTCACGAATTTTCTCCTCCTACACATGCAATCATACATTTGTGAGAAAAAAAGGAAAAATTTACTGACGATTTACACTAATCTTCTATATGTGCCTATCACTTTTTCTCCTTTGATCATGCTGATATTCTATCTATCTTCAGTTATTCATTTCTCTACGTACCCTTCCATGAATTAGCAAATTATTCATTTATGTACCCTTCCATGGATTAGCAACTATTTATAGTAGAACTAAGTATTTTTATCATACTTCACTTGAACAAGCTTTTAGTTTAGGTAGAAATGTACTAGAATGTAAAATCTAAAAGTTGAGCTATTTCCACCGTTGAAGCTAATCGTGCTTAGATTGCTAGGACTATTTTTTTTTCATTTTCACAAAAATGATATGAACTGAACCAAAAATAAAATTTAATCAGATTGGTTTGGTATTCTGATTGGAGACAATCATTTGATATAGAGGATTTGATTTCATATAAACACAGATCATCCTCCTATCTTATAAATGAAAATCCAGTTGAGTGGCTTTTACTTAAGTGCCAATCATACAGAGAGTTTTAAAAAATGTTATAATTTGAATGATTGAAAGATTTTCAATTTTCAATTATTTTAATTAGATCTAAAATTAAAGGTAAGTATAAATCTCACAAATATCACTTGCAAAATAACCTAAATAATATTTTAAACAATAATTTATGGTAAATAATTGTCAAAATATAGAAAGTATAATAATGTTTGATCGATTCTTTTATATCTATATGCTACATAAACTAATTAATAGAAAATAATTTATAGAAATCGATATAATGATTTCATATTCTTATATAAAACATTATGTTTGTATATAAAGTATTATAGAATTATTAATGTCATATAATGTCCATATATGATTTATAAATAATTTATAAAAAATTTGAAACATTTATAAAATTATCTGTCATGGCTTACAAAATTATTTTATCATAAATTTAAATTATTTACAAGTTTTTATAAAACATTTATGAAAGAAAATGGAAATCCTCATATATATATTAAAGAAAAAGTCACTTAAGTAATTATTTGCTTATGTATTGATCATTTGTGAAATCTTAAGAAAATTGTTATAATTTGCTTGGTTGATAATTTTTAAATTTATTTCTTTTAGTTTAGATTTAAAATAAAATAAAAAATAAGTCTATAACATATTAATACCACTCGCCAAATAATCTAAATGATATTGCAAATAATAATTTATGGTAACTAATTTTTATAATTATAGAAAATGTAATAATGTTTGGTCAATTATTTAATTTTCATATGTATATACTATATAAAATAATAATTAAAAATAATTTATAGAAATCGACATAATGATTCCATATTTTATATTTAAACATTATATTCATATCTAAAGTATTATAATAATTATTAATGTCTTATAATGTTCATATATGCTTTATATATCATTAGCCTTTGAAGATTGGACAGATTATATTTAACGGATCATGTGAGATTTTTGATTTAAATAATGTTTTGCATTTAAGTCATATCGATCATAATATAGTGAATATGGTAATGTGATGATTGAAAAGAATTCTAAGATGTGTTTTTTTTTTGTTTATCGATTGTATGGCTTGTGTTACTATTTAGAGAGAAAAATAAATATTTGGCAAGAATATGTAAGAAAATTAGGAAGACATTAGCAATGCATGTTAAATTTGATAAAAAGAACGAAATGATAATGAGATATAAGAAGATGCCGAAGAAGATGCAATATGTTTTGTAGAAGTTAATGTTATAATTACATATATAATTCTACAATCATTTGTTATTACTAAATATTTATCAGTTATTTTTACATCATGAAAAATTTGCAACTGAGAATTAATTTTCATCAAAATTAAAGGGGCTTATTGCGTGACGGATTTCTAAAACTTTTTAAAGTTTTCAGAATCCATTGTTAGTGGTTAGAGGATTCTTAAATTCCTAGTAAAATTCATTGTTATTATTATTTAATGAATTTTTAAATCTGCATATTTTTTTATCACTATTCTATAATCTATTGCAATCTATGTTATTGAGAGAATGATTCTCTACATTTTTATTCATATAACAAAACTTTAAAAGTATCAAGGATATACATGAGATTCTAAAACCTATGCTTAATAAATACATACACATTCATACAAAACAAGAAATATGGAGACATGGAAACAAACTATCAATATTATTAAAATAGGAGAACTTTTTATCTACTTACAAATAGTCTATGTTCGACCATAACATTTATTTAAGTTTCTATTATTTCTCATACTTAGTTATAATTAAATATATTCCATATTTAACCTATTATTTTAATATTTCAAAACAAGATATCTAAAAAGATATTCTCAAGTATCTTTTTTAAGATTGCATTTTAATAATATAGTTTACTATCTTTTTATTTAAAACTTAAATATACATCTCTTTTTAATATTTACTTTTTAATAGTAAAATTCGTAATTAATATCAACTATAATAATAAAAAGAATATTAATTCATTTTTTATTTATAGAATAATAAATAACATCTCCATAATATTTATATATACATATTTTATATTCATAATTAAATTACTATAGCAGTTAATAAATATAAAGTAACTTAATACATTTATCTACTTATACTTCACTTAATTATTATTAAATATATACTCTAACCTAAAATTAAGGAACGAAATAACTAATATATTATTTTAAAAAATAATGAATAAAATTTATAAACTCACTAAATTGAATTAAACAATCAATTATGTTTTATTTAGAGATAAAAAAAATTATATACCTACTAATTCATAAATATACAATTGTACTTTAATACAAACGCATGAAATACATAATAATGTAATTCTTATATATATATACTATTAAAATTAGATATATATATATATATTTGATAAAATAAATATTAATAATTAGTTACTATTAATATTTAATGATATGATGGAACATGTTATTATGTTATTATTGATATTTTTATGTGTGTAGTTTTACGGGTTACTCCGATAAATAGGTAAAATATTTTTCAAATATAAAACTAACTGAAGAAAACATAAAATATACTTTAATTTATGCTTGACCATTCAGGTATCTTTTGGAATACGGGTTGGGTATTTTAAATTTTGGTTCTAATTTATATCACCTACTAGGTCCTATTATGATAAACTTGTAAGTATGGATCGGGTTCGGATATAACACATCGGCATTAGTTTAATTTAATTTTTAGCAATATTAACTCAT
Source organism: Brassica juncea (assembly GCA_018703725.1). Lineage (NCBI taxonomy): Eukaryota > Viridiplantae > Streptophyta > Magnoliopsida > Brassicales > Brassicaceae > Brassica > Brassica juncea. The sequence goes on along the minus strand of CM031942.1, from coordinate 45,161,916 downwards.
ACAAAACATACAACAATTTAACTTTTAGCAATATTCATTGTTTTATCTAAACTCTTGATTTTAAATATTAACGATCGAATGAATAAATATAAATCGCGTATCATAATCTGGCTTTAAAACATTAATACTACATAACAAAAAACATATGGAGGAGAACAATGAACTTATAAATATCTAATGTCACAATTATAATCATCAAAATGCAACTTTTAAGATTGAAACTAATCTCGGACATTAAACAAACATATAAGATATTACATAAAAGTATAACAAAAAAAAAACTATGGGTCAAACTCTAGTCAAAGATTAAAACAAAATATACTATGATTATAAATTGATTTAGTATTGTGCCTATTTTTTTTTATAAACAGAAAACAGAGAAACTAAAAACGTTATGAATTAAAAAACCCAACTCCTTAAAGTGAATATAAGAGTTTAGTAGCCTATTTATCGAGTTTTTTTTATGGATAAAGATTTTCTAATATGAATCGAACTAAAAAAAACTTCACGCTATGTCCCTAGATTTTTTATTATCACCATTTGATTTAAAAATAAAGAGATTTGTAATCATAAGTGGATTAAATAGTATGTACCTTTTATATTTTAATCTTTATAGTACGTGCTTGCATTGTTACATACTATTCAAGTGATGGTGCAACGGAATGATAAATTTATAAAATAACAAGGTGACTTTTTGTTTCTGGTATTCTCCTTGTTCTACAATTCTAAAGAAATCTTCAATTATGCCAATTCTTTAGCGTTTGAGAAAAAAAAACTCGATTTGTTTTGTTTTGTTTTATTTTATTTGAGGATTGAGAAAAGATTTAAAAAAAATATGAATGCGTAAACTATTAAACGTGACGAAAAAACAACGTAGTTTATACCAATTAGAAAAAACTCTCACATCTAAACGTACATTGACAAAGCATGGATAAAAAAGGATCTGAGCCCGATTGTTCAGCGCGTCGACGGCTGCCTCGTGAATCCCCGGGAGCCGCTTGATAGCTCTCTCGACAGATCCAGCACAAGCAGAGCAAGTCATCCCAACTATGCGGAAAACTGCCATGGAAGCCGCCTCTTCATACTCATGTGGCGCCGCTTCCCTAAGCGATCCGCTGCCGCCAGACCATTCACTTAATCTTTCTTTCCACATGGATGTGAGTTTCTTCACCATGGAAAGGTCACCCAGTAAAGTTCCCATTCTTGGTTGCAATTTTTCTCACGATCTCTAGAATTTGAAAGCTGCAACTTCTAAATATTAAATAGGAACGCAGACGTATAAATGGGCCGAACAGTAAATTTACTCTCTTTAATTTTTGGTTTGTTTGAAATTTACTCAGTATTGAATAGCCATAGGAATAAGGGCAAGCAAGTACCATGCCACCTTGTTACAAAAAAAATGCCATGGCACCTTTGTTGTCATTTCCTATTACTATTTTCATTATTATTATTTTTAATAACCAGTTCCTTTAACTATACATAAACCATGGTTAGACAAGTTATACCAGTGTTATCATACCCACTTACTCTAATCCGTAGGAAAAACCTACAGACTCGTATATAATCCGGTTTTAAGTTAATGAAAAACCCAACAAACCCCTCTATCAGCCCACAATTAGTCATTTCTATTACTATTTTCATTATTATTTTTAATAATCAATTAAACTACGCCTAAAATATGACTATATAGTTAAGTTCAAAAAGCCTAAAAATCGGGGATACTTTGCAAGCTAACATGCTACAACGATTAATAAAAAACTGATTAGCCAAGAACAGAAGAGTGGGGCTTGAGGGAGGATCCTTTCCTGGATTCGGATCGTGTACTTCACCTTTTGGATGACCTTGATCTGAGGTTACAGGTAGACGTTGGTATAAAGCCTAGAGTTTTATTTCTTCCAAATGGATAAAATAGAGGTTTGATAGCACAATTTAATGATCAGAGCAACATTTTTGTCCCGAGAAGGGGTTTTCAACCATTTAGTCTTGCTTCAAGATCACTAGGAGGGTAAAGATCAAGGGGCGAGTAAAAGAATGACAAAATCTCTTTACTAAATTGCATTAAAAATAAATGTTGATTTTCATCAAATGAGCACATACTCCCTCCATTTCATTATAAGTGTTGTTTAAGATTTCTGCACATAAATTAAAAAATGATTTTACCTCTATTTAATGCATTATTTTGTTTGATATTAATAATTAATGAACTAAAAGTAAAGGTAAAAACTGATTAAACACTTAATACTTTTTTTAAAATGTAAAATAACACTTATAATAAAACAAAATTTAAAATTTAAAATGACACTTAATATAAAACGAAAGAAGTAATACAAACCATTGGGACTTGGACTCACCACTAGCACAACCTGTCTTGTAACTAATTGATTTATAGCCATGAAAACATGTTTAGGAGTTCGCCTCAAGAACCACACATGTTTATGCCAAAAAGTAGTATTTCCTCTGTTTCAAATTATTTGTCGTTGTAGAAAAAAAATTTCGTTACAAAATAAGTGTCGTTTTATAGTTTTTAGGCAAAATTTATTATTTTTAATATTTTATTTATTTTTCTATCGGTTAAAATATGGTTAGGTGTATAGGGAATGATGTTTTTATATTGAAAATATACAAAATTAAGTATTTTTTTAATCTATGTATAGAAGTCTAAAACGACAAGTAATATGAAACACAGGGAGTAGATCTTTACGAAATTTGTTTGTCATAAAAGTATTATTTTTGAATGGAAGTCTTTTTTTTTTTTGGCAACCATTCCTTATTGGAGACTTACTTTCAATAAAATTTCGTAAGTGTCACATTTCTTTATTTTCCCTTTCCCTAAAGACAAAGTTAAAGTTCTTTTTGTCTAATGATAAAAGGGAGAATGCGAAAGATCATACTGTCCTTTGTGTTTAATCTGAATTTTGTTTGTTCAAATGAAATAATGAATTTGTTGCGGATTATTTGAAAGATGTATATTGAGAAATCAAATATTGATTATAAGAGAAATATAATCAAATCGTCAAAGAGTAATGAACTCATCAAGAAAGTTAGCTATGAAAACCCTAGTTTTTGTGTGGTTGTGAATGACCATTCTTTGAATTAGGTCTCTTTATTTGTAGCATATTTTTTCTTTTTCTCTCTAATCGGTATATACCCTTCTTTAGTTTGACTGCATTTACGTAAATGAGCAGAGCTCAGTTGATTTGACGGACCTTGTCGAAGAATGTAATCCATAAGTTTCCCCAATTCACATACTGCCTTTACCTAAATGAATGAGTCTTGAAAGTAAAAGAACTTGGCTTGATTTGTCTTTCAAATGCTGCCGAACTATCTAATCGGCGTTTCTTAAGGTCTTCGTTTGTTTTAATTTTTAACTGGTTTAAATTGTATACATGATCTTTGCATCTTCAACATCTTACTCCATACAATTTTCTTTGAGGTTCCGTCTATTTCTCTCTCTCTCTCTCTCTCTCTATTTCAGAGCTTAGCTCATCTTTTCCAGCCATCTCACCACCGCAAAACTATCTTTTTATTTTTCTTTTTACTTCAAAGTGCTAAATATTAAAATAGCAGAATTTGGTGTCACTTTGTAACGCTTTGACCGCCCTATCTAATGGACCATCCACATCCACTCACTCGGTCTATGGATCTCATCCCGTTTGACGGATTATGTTTAAATTTTTCAGAAGGCTCGAAAATCATGTATACAGACCCTGCAATCACCACATGACTTTTTCTGTCTTTTGGTCAACTTCGTACGGTATCGCGAATCACTTCCTCATCTATCCTTCCACTACTCCAGCTCAAACACGCTAAATGGATGTACTCTCGAAAAGGTAAGTGCACTTTAGTGACATAGGTAGCCAAAACAATTCTCTTAAACCTTTCCATATACCGCAAACCGGGATGTTGCAATTCATCCCCTCTCAAAGAAAGCAATGCCTTACCCATAGTAGGGAGAACCTTCACTGACTCCACACTCGTCTGGGTTCGGCTTTGATACCACTTGTAACGCCCCGATCGCCCACGATTAATGGGCCACCCACACCCGCTTACTCGTCCCATGAGCCACATTCCGTCTGACAGACCGTGCGTTTAATTTTTTGAAGGTTCGAAAGTCATGTTTACTGACCCGCAATCACCGCATGACATTTTTCCGTGCTTTGACCTCACTCACACGGTGCCGTGAATCATTTTCCAATAGCTCACCCATCCTTCCACAACTATAATTTAAGCATCTGGAGTTCTAAATGGATGTGCTCCCAAAAAGGTAAATGCACTTTGGTGACATATGTAGTCAAATCAATTCTTTTAAGCCTTTCTATATACCACAAACCGGGATGTTACAGACTCAGACACGCCTCTCTTTTGGATTTGGTGTCAGTCAATCCTCAAAAATCATCATTCTATTTTGTTTTTTTTTTTTACTGGTTGATGATTATGTAAAGAGAAATTTTCTAAGATATATATATTTTTTAATTTATTTTCACAAAAAGATTCCCTAATTAAAAAATTATATATTTTTCTGTACGATGTGCAGTAATAATTTTCTTAACAATAAATTATATTTAACATAAAATTTTGTCTTTATTTTAGATTTTATTATTTTTTACTAATATTTTAATATAATTTTTTTATTGAATATAAAATTAAGATAAAATAAAAAAAAATATTTATTTTAAATTAGATTCAAGAATAGATATTTATTTATTTAAATTATAATATTATATAGATAAAATATATTAAATCAACTTGTATAAAATTAATAAAAAAATTGATATAAAAGTATAATAATCAAAAAGTACAACTAAGCAGTATTTCTAAAACTTATAGCTATATAGAAAATTAATAATATTAAAATTAAAATTTTATAACTTTAAAAATTGGAAAAAAATTGAAAATATTTTTTAGTAATAAAATTGTATAATTATAAAAATATAAATAAATAATATTTCGAAATTTGATTCAATTGAACCTAAAATTAAGATAAAATAATTTTTTATTTAAAATTATATTTAAAAATAGACAAGTATATATTTAATTATAATATTAGATAGATATTTATCTATTTCTTTTGCATAAAATATATTAAATCAACTTGTATAAAATTAATAAAAAATTGATGTAAAAGTATAATTATCAAAACAATACAACTAAATAGTATTTCTAATTTGTAGATATATAAAAGAAACTAATAATATTATGATTTAATTTTATAATTTTTAAAAAAATATTATAAACAATTTGAAAATATTTTTAGTAGTAAAATTATATAATTATAAAAATAGAAATAAATAATATTTCAAAATTTGTAAAACATTATTATACTTCTATTATTATATTATTTAATATCGTATTTGTATAAATTTACTTTAATGATGATGTATAATTTACTACCACACTCTAAAAAGTTTACCAAATTATAGATAAGCATTAAATGTAATTTTCCATATTACATTTAGCCATAAGCCATTTCATCATTATAGTATGTCATGTCACATTTATTTAGTAAAATTAATTATTGAGAAAACATGTATCAAAATCAATTGGCTAATAATATCTACGGGATGACCAAAGAGTTTTTAGTAAAGGATAAATATACATTTATACTCTTAGAGTTAACTAATCTAGACTTAGGGTTTAAAGTTAATGATGGTTTTAAAATTTCAAAAAATAAAAAAGAAAATGAAATTTTTTAAAATAGTTCCAAAAAGTATATTCGAATTTCAAAAGAATTTTAAAATATATATATTTTTGAAAAAAAAAAACAGTTTTGAAAAAATATATATAAAAAGTTTAAAATTTAAAAACACATTAATTCAAAACTATATGAAAATTATTTTTAATTATTTTTATTATTTAAACATCTACAAAATAAAGGGTAAAATAGTCTATTACCTCTTTAATGAAATCTATTTTGGTTATTTTCCTCTTTTAATTTTTTTTTGGTGACAAAAAGCTTTAAAATGAGCTATTAGAAAGAATTGACCTTATATAAAAGACTTGACCGTTAAAAACAGATTTATTTGTTTCACTATTTTCTGTCCTTATATAGTCAAATCTCCAAAATTTTCGGACGGAAGTGAAATAAATAATGCACTGAAGCGAACCTAACATATATTTTTCATTGACGGCTGGCTCTGAATGGTAACCAAGAGAATGAAGATAATACTGCATTCCGTAATATTTCTTAAAAACTTTACCGTTTACGAAGAATAATTTTTCCTTTTCAATCATTTTCTTTCCTTTATTTATAAAGAATTATAGAATAAATTTGTTCCTTGTTAATTTTGATAAGAATCATCATTCATAAAATTTTATTTCTACTTATTTTTTTCGTATACGTTTCTAGTGTTTCTATGATGATTACTCCGAAGTAGACGTAGTTCTTGCTTTTTATTAATTGATTAAAGTCTGAAAATCCTCTCTTCATCTTTTTTGTTTGTTTTTTTCTAGTTCTTTCTACTTTTCCTTTTCTCCCACTCAATCTCTTATCTTTCTCATGTCATCAATTATCTTTAAAAATTTACGTAATGAATTTTATGTTTCACCAATATCGCTGAATCAATTTTTTTTTTTAAGTTTCTCCTTTTTCGATAGACTGTCAGTCTCGCCAACACAAATTTTTGATCATTCAAAAGATAATCCAGTTAAAATCAGGTTACAAGTGTTGAGACTCGATGGTTCATATAGTTTAACCTAGAACAAGAATCAAACGCACAAATTGTCTAGCACATTTTCTAACAAACTCGTCAACGTAGATTAAAGAATATAAGTTTGTAGAATTGAGAACAATAGAAGAAGAACTCGGAACAATTAGAAAATACACAAGCAATTGTTTACTCATAATTCATCTAGAGTAGCCTGGTAAAAGTTAATTAATAATATGCTAACCTTTAAAACAGTCCCAAGCTTATAATTGGGTTTTCTAGCTTAAGAGAAAAGAGACCGTATGAACTCTTCTTATATAGAGAAAGTCAATTAAATTAACTTAATTGGATTACTTCTTTCCATAAATTTATTAAAAAAAATATTTATAAAATACTTTCACTTTCCATAAATCTTAAAAATGATATTTTTTAATTTTTACGAAACTACACAACTTTCATAACATCGTGACAATGATATTTTCTCAGTATAACGTCTTTGTTTTGATTTAAATTACTCAATCTTATTTAATTTCAGTCACCAAATCCTAACGAAATCTTTGACACACTCCTTAACGAATCCCAACAACAGCTGGACATGGTCTATTTCACCAGCTTCTACTCATATAATTAATCAAAACGGAATTAAATCACCGTACTCCACACTCTTCTAAAAGACCACCTAACAGTAGGGTCGAAGGATCATGTTTGAGACACGAGATCGAAGGAACAGAGAACTCATCCACGACCCCATAAGCATTCCAACAGAACGGATCCACAACCATTTCACCTTTTGAAGGCACCAAATCAATATCCAAGAGTGTTAAATTTGCGCATGGGACGCTGTTGCTACATCCAAAATGCATAGGAGGACTACGTCTATCGTATGTGCCTTTTATACTTTGATATACTATATCATTCACGAAAACCGCATTTGTTTTGTTAGGACAGTCTTTGTTCGTGCAATAGTACTGATCGATGATTATCGGGTTTCGTACAGTATCCATTTGGATATTGTTGAACGTCACATCCGAAACCGACCCGGATCCACCTTGCCATGTCTTGATCCGTACACCATTGTCCGAAAATTTTATGAACGAGTCTCTAACCGTGACGTTGGAGACGCAGGCACGTGAGTTTTGGTTGCCCAAACTTCCAATGCTACAAATTTACATCATATATTTTAACTTGCCTTCTTATCTAGTATTAAACTAACATATATTTATACTCACGAGTAACTTTTATTTACCTAATTCCATGCCCGCCTGGTCCGCAAGTGAGATTCCGTATATCGATATTGAATGATCCGGATCCTATTGAGATACAATCATCTCCTGAGGAAAGATTTCAAGAATCTTAATTTAGTGTTTTGACACTAAATAGTAAATATGACTGAAGATAGCTAGTGTATATACTGAATGTATACCGTTGGAGATAACCGAATTGTGAATCTCAACAGAGTTGGAATTACCAATGTGGATGCCGTCAGTGTTGGGACTTGACGGTGGAGATGTGATTCGAAGGGAGTTTATGTGAACTTCATGACATCCGTCGAATGTCATATGAAACTGCGGGCTGTTTTGAATAGTTACCCCTTTTATACTTAGATTCGAGCTCATGAAGAACCTCAAAGCCTGTCTTCACCAAAATGGGTACACATATTATTTTAAACATTTGAGAAAAAAATGTTCTTACATTTTCTCATGTGTTACTTACGGCAGGGCTTTCGCATGGACCAGTAAGTGTAGTCGTTTTGTTGACATTCTGTTTGAACATAACATATATTAACATTCATAGATTATACATATATTTACGTCACATGTAGAATGTATTATCAGCCCTTTTCGTTGTTTTAGAATATTCAATTTGCATGAACTTCAAAACGTAACATGATACAATTGTATATCAATCTTTATATCGGTCTTTCTATTTTTTTTGTAATAGTTGGACTGACAAATGTTTACCCGGTGAGGTTTGCATGGAAGATCCCACCATTTTTGTCCACGGCCGTCGATAACTCCATTGCCTATTAGAGCCATTCCTTTGATTCGATAAAATACGAGCCATTGTCTTTTGTTGAAACCGCTCGGCCATGATTCTGGTCCATCCCGTGGCACGATGGTTCCATCGACCTTATTAATTAAATGAAAACCACCACAAATTAGACATTAATGTTTGATAATCTCAATAATCTTTGTAGATATTAAAAATGACTTTGATATTTAAAAAGTTGTACTTGGAAGTATTGGTAAGAGCGACAAGGACCGGTGAAAATAGTGGAATGGATCATGAAAGTGAAACCGAGAGGTACTAGCAATACGGAGACAGTGTTGTCCTCCTCGTCGTTGTTACAAGCTGAATCCCAAGCTGTCTTGAACGCGTCAGTGTCGTCTGTGATACCGTCCCCGACGGCACCATAGTTTCTCACGTCATGGACTACTTTTTGGTCGAGATCTTGGCAAGGAGATGGAGACTGTGACGGGTCATTAGGGTTTGGAGAAATAGATGGAGGCTGAGATCGAGAGAAGGACGAAGACGGTGGCTCTGATATTGAGTTGGGATTATGTCTGTCGTTGGGATGAAGTAGTCTTGCTTCGGTTTCATAAGAGAATAGAGAGGATGTAATGATAATTAGTGCAGTGTAACGTAGAAAAGGACCACGAGACAGTTTTAACATTTTAGATTTAGGGTTATCAAACTTTCTTCAGTGTGATGATTCTTCCTTTTTTTTTGCTATTTGGATATATTTTGCAGAAATTAGAGATGTTTGGTTTCATACATATATTGATATTTGAATAGATTATATATTGTTATTTGAAAAAAAAAATTGTTTTTGTAAATTGTAATAAACTATTTAGACATGATGCTCATAAGCTTATCTGTATTATGGGACAGCTCAGAGTGCATATGTGGTTATCTCATATTTCTGACAAAATCCTTATTTGTTGGAAAATCATTTGCCATAAAGTAAACTCTATATTATTGATACTATTGAATAATGCTCTTATTTAGGCATTATAACAACGTTTGCAAATTAAAGTTTGACTAAGTTGGATTATTTCATGTGCTCATATATTCTAGCAGAAGATTATGATTTGCGAAGGTACCATTTCACGTGCAAATGATACTGCTATTGCGATTGTGATTTTGTTTCATCTTTTCTGAATGTATATACATTGATATGTAAGATACTGCATGTTTATTTTCTGGACAACATATGTATTTAGGATTCTTGAATAGCTAACTATTTTGTTGCATCCACACTACATGTTCTTATTCTGAAATTGACCTTATTTTAAATGTATATATTTAATATATTATTTCTAATTAATTTAGAAATTATTTTTATTCAATCACTATATAAATTTATGTATTTTGTATTTATATTCTCATTAGGAGAGTATAATGATATTGTTTTTCTAGACACTTTTATTTTCTTACTCAGCCTATTGTTGTTTCTTCTTTCTTTTAATTGGATTGGTTTACTACTACATTATGGCTTCACCTTTGGTTTCTGGTTTATTGCTAGTTTGATTTGATATTGTATAAACAATTCAGCCGTCTTCTTGTTCTCTCCTTCAACAACCCACCACATCCCAAATTGTCAAATGTCCTTCATTTGTCAACAGTTTACATTCTTGTTGGTACCGGCAGATTCAGAACCTTTATACTCCAAAATTAAAATGTTTTGATTATAATATAAAAAGTCTTTGGTTGACATGTACGAAAAAATAAATATTGTAACCGTCACAACGATGATTCTCTGTGCAAATCCCTTGTAAGAACAATGGGGTGATATGTGTATTGTGGATACGTTTTTCTGTTGTGTTGTAATGGTTTAACTAGGTGGTCTTTGTGTTTTTGATGTCTCTAAGAATTGCTCCATACTATTCTTGATCAATCCTTGCACTAGCGGTTGAAGAGCCTGAAGGAAAACAAATAATATTACCAGAAGCTATAAATTGATTACATTTTACTCTCTAAACCATCGAATATTGATTCCATTTTGCAGGTTAGAATAAAGAATGCTTACTGTTTGCAAATGGTGTAAGTAGCAGCGGGATTTCGTGCAAAGGTTAGCTGCAAACACAGCAAAAGAAGAACTCAGAAGACAGAAATGATAAAATGAGAGAATGATATCAACAATGGATCTCACTTCTACTTCACATGATGAAAGCCCCGAGCGGGAAGAACCGAACAGTGCCCATGTACATAAAAATAAGCAAGACCTTCACATCAAGCATGGTTCAAGAGGAAAAAGTTTAGACTCATTGATTCATTACAGTTGTGTTACCTGTTGGGAAGGCATTCAAGAGAAATCCAGTGTATTTTCTGGTTCGTGAGAGGCTGCATGAAACAGAAAATGTGAAATTCAATCAAAGAACATTAAAGCTGTCTTCGAGATATCAATGCAAACTCAACCGAAGCTCTTCATTTCTTATAATTTCTTTAAGAAAAAAAAAATATAAAAAATAAACAAAAATACTCCATCCATTATTTTTAATGTAAGATGTTTTAGAAAAGATTTAATGTTTCAAAATATAAAATATTTAGATACTTTTATTTTTTGGTATTTTTAGATAGTTTTAATTTTATTAAAAATTAGTTGACCAATAATATTTTACTGCATTATTTTGACCAATTAACTTATTTTTATTTATATACAACTAGTAGTCATCCCGCGCTACGCGCAGGATATTGACTATTTGTTATTTCCATTTTACTATGTTTTGGTAGCAAACGTTATTTGTGGCATTGGTTAGAATTTGGAAGTATTGATTTTTAAAGCACAGTTGCCAATCACACTGGGGCAGTGTGTTGAATACACTGTTAGCACTATGTTGATGTTTTTTAGTTAACAAAGAGTGTAAGGGAACTTAAATATACCTCGCACATAGTTTGAGTCTATGCATATTAAGAAGAGACCATACATTTATACTCTCTCCGTTTTCGAAAATAAGATTTTCTAGAGTGTTTACGTTTATTAAGAAAAAAATAAATGTTTACATTTTAATTTATTTTTTATTTTTTATTCCACTTTCCAACGACTATCTACCAATGAAATTTAATCAATTCAAGTATTCATAATTAATGTTTCTCAAAAATATACAAAAGTACCTTAAAAATATAGAAAATCTATCTTTGTGGAACAAGAATTAAATCCAGAAAATCTTACTTTCGGGAACGGAGGGAGTAGGTAGTTACGATAATGATAATGTTAATTACTGAAGTCATAAACATGAAGTTTGAACTTCTGCTAATATATGTTTTATAAATGGGTGGGTTTGGTAGTGAGTATGTTTGGTTGGACCTTATGAAGATTGGAATGTAAAGTTCTTATAGTGTTTGGATGTATTACCCTAGGTCGTCTGCAGAAGCGTTTGGTTCAATGTTTGTTAAGTTGTTATTAATTGGGTTTGTGATTGTGAATCGTGTTTGAGGCTTCTTGTACTGAAAATAAGGTTGTTGCATATATTTGTACTTCTTTTTTTTGGTTGGGGTGGCCGTGAGCATTTACTTGTTAGTCAAGCAATCTCCGAATACTTCTAATACCATATTTGTGAGACTTCTTTAGACGATCTTACACATGTTTGTAGTTGTGGTCAATTTATAGAGATGTTTAATCCGGATTTAGATTTTTCGGTATTATCAATTTATAAAAAAATAGCTTCCATAATAAAACTATGTTTTTGGTTTAGTTCAGTTTATATACTATTGATATTTGGTTTGTTCAGTTTTATACCCAAAACCATAAATATATTTATTTTTAATAATATTTTGTGAATTAGATATCAGTTTTACTAAACCATAAAGTATTTTTATATTCTAACTTTTAAATAGAATATTTTTCTGTTTTTTCTACTATTTAGTAAATATATTAAGTTAATATTAATAATAACATTCATAAAATGAAAAAAATATATTATAATATTATTAATAATTATATATTAGCACAAATATTTGTCAACAAAAAAGAGTAAAAGTTATATTTTAGTTAAGTTGATAAAAATGAAAAGAAATAATTTACAATTCAACAACTATAAAATTACTTAAACGAACATTCTAAATATGAAGATCATATCAATAAAATAATAATATATTATTAATTATATTATATGATTTACATGCAATTATGTCGAGAAGAAGAAGAAGCAAGCAGCATGAACATGGCGGGGATGAGCAAACAAAACATATAAATTTCTCGATCTGCTTGTAGTGAAAACATTTGGTACGTATTTGTATCAAAACCTGATCCTTAATTTTCACCAAATGTTTGAGACACATTATATTCACTACAAGAAAACAGGCGTATACTGACGGACGAAATCGTTAGAAATTCGTCGAAATAGGCAATTTTTGACGAATTTCTGACGAAAGAGGTCGTCAGTATCATTTGGTCGGAAAAAAAAAATTCGTCGGAATTTCTTCAGACTATTCCGACGACTTTATGACGAATACCGAAAAATCTAATTCTGACGGACTTCCGACGACACTCCGACAACATCTTCCGAGAACGGAGTTCATCGGAAACAATAATTTCCGACGGAAAAAAGGCGTCGTAATATTCCGACGACAAGTATTCGTCGGAAAATATTATTTATGACGAACCACGGGTCGTCGGACTATTCCGACGAATCGAGGTCATCGGAATATTCCGACGAAACATGTTCGTCGGAAAATTCCGACGAATCAAGGTCGTCGGAATATTCCGACGAAACGTGTTCATCGGAAATTTCCGACGACATGGTTTCGTCAGAATATTCCGACGACCTAATCCGTCGGAATAGTCCGACGCCTATAGTTCGTCGGAATTTTGCATTTTTTAAATATATTGATATTATGCATTTTTAAATATTTTTGTAATATTTAAAATTAATAAATAAACAAAATATGAAATTCAAAAGTAATTATATTTTAGAATTTAAATACATACAAACTGAGATAGAAAAAAAAAAGAAACATTCACAAAGTTTTAAAATTCAGAAAAAAACTAAGAACTCGAAGGAAACAAGCGATCTAGCCTCTCCAATATCTCGGTGTTGGTCTTCTTTTGATCCGCCAGCTCAGCAAGGATAGTGGCGTTCTGCTCCTCCAATGCCCCAATCCGTTCATCTTTGTTCTGTAGCTGCTCTAGAATCATGGGGTCGGCATAAGGAACTTGCGAAGAAGAAGCCGGGAACGAAGAAGCACGGCGGGCCAACCCAACTAAACGACCTCCTTTCCTTTTAGGAACCGCCTACAAATTTTTTTTATAAAGTTAGTAAAGTACATTATAAAAGAAATATATTAATAAAAATTTACCTTTTCGACCATCTCGTTTATTTGCAGTCGGGACAAGTTGGTTGAAGCTCCCGTAGAATCGGCGTCATCAGAGAGAGGCTGAGAAGCAAGAAAAGCTTCTTTTTGAGATTCCACCATCTCAATGACCTCTCGGATCACGGGGTCCTGAATTTGACCCGTCTTCTTGTTAGTGTACGCCTCCCTCATGAGATCGAGATGATCAACGGGATTACCCTCAATTGCTTCAACCTAAAAATAAAATTAGCCACGGAATATATAAAAATATTTATTTAAATAAATATAAAGGTAAATAAATAGAAAAAAATAGAACTTACAAGTTGATCCTCCTTAGAGGACATAGAGCAAGCGCCGAGGTTGTGAACAAAGATACCTTTCCCGCCACGATCGCTCTTCCGGTTGGCTGAGTTCTTACGAGACGTCTGTACAGTGTCATCCTTCTGCCAATGGTCTATCAACTGCTCCCACACCGTCCCGTTGATGTACCGTGGCCTCTTGTTCTGCTGCCATACTGTCTTCCACGAGTTGATCTGCTTCGTATAAGAGTCCATCGCCTTTTCGTTGAATTTCTGACGGACTGTTTCCGTGAGATCGGATTGCCAAGTGAATTGTTGCTACAAAACACACATATTCTAATAATTAGTTATATAATAAAAAAAATGAAAAATGCTTTAAAAAAAATGAAGAGTTACCGCAAACTGACGAAACCACAACTTCCGTTCGTCAGAAGGGATGACACTCCACTTCGGATATCCCAAATGGAGCATGGAATACATCATCTGGTTGATGCTCCTGCTAATGTCATTGCTCGACTTGTTGAACCTTTTAAAAAAAACAAATTAGAAAGTAAAATGGAAAAAAAATAACACTACATATAAAAAAAAAAATACTAACCAAGTTGAATGTCCCCGTCGTGGGTTGGGATGGAGAACCGGGAGATGCTCTCGACCTGGTTGTTGAACCAATACTTCAACTGGCATGACCCCCGAATCCTGTGGAGCAGCTGCAGCGGGATCGGCAGGTGGAGTGGGAATAGGTGCTGGAATAAATGGAACCGAGTTTTGTTCCTGAGACGAACCCGATGCACGGGAACTGCTCACCAAACTACCTCGGCCCCCACGGGGTGCTGAACGACGGACTACGGAACGGCGTGCATCCTCAGACCTAAAAAAATATATTTTAATAGATGAATAACTTTTTAAAAATTTTATATGTAAAATTTTTTCATTTATATATTTAGATGTAAAAAAAATTATAAACATAGAAAAAGGTTGTTAAATATATAAAAATAATTATAAATGTTTTTATGCATTTGAAATATTAAAAATTGATTTTATCTATATAAAGTATTTTAAAAATTATATTTACATCTAAAAATGAGCTATATATATTTATATGTAAAAAAAATTATAAATATTTTAAAATTATTTTTTTCTATATAAAAATATTTTAAAAACGTTTATAAATATAGAAAAGGTTGTTAAATACATTAAAAAAATTTAAAATTATATTTTTATATTTAATATATTATTGGAAGCCCCAAAAACATTTTTAAAAATCAAAAAACGTTTTTAAATTCCAAAAATGTTTGTAAATATTCACAAATACACTATAATATTCCCAAAAAAAATTAAAACAATCAACCAAACAACAATTATAACTAATATATCCTAAACTATCCATTCAATCATAAACATACAAATCAAACAACCTCAAATCCTCAAATCTAACTTATAAACCCTAAAAATTTGAAATAGACAAAGGATTTTGAGAAACTTACATGATTGGTGGGAGAGGGGAAGAAAATTGAGCCTAGGAAGAGGGTTCGCCGGTTTCTTCGCCGGGATTTAGCCGATTTCGCCGAGAGA
This sequence comes from Brassica juncea, assembly GCA_018703725.1. Taxonomy (NCBI): domain Eukaryota; kingdom Viridiplantae; phylum Streptophyta; class Magnoliopsida; order Brassicales; family Brassicaceae; genus Brassica; species Brassica juncea. The sequence goes on along the minus strand of CM031942.1, from coordinate 45,146,108 downwards.
GAGGTGGATTTCGTGGGGGAGAATCGGCGGCCGAAATGAAGAAGAAGAAGAGCAGGGTTTCTTTTTATGTTTAATGATTCCGACGGACCCGTGTCCGTCAGAATTCCGTCGGAATCATTAAATAAATAATAAATTGGCGGTTCGCGAAAATTTTCATGCGGTTTGGTTTTCCCGGGTATAAGATATTCCGACGGAATACCGACGGAACTAGTAAAGTTGTCGGAATTCCGTCGAAATTCAGGTCCGTCGGTATTCCGTCGGTATTTTCCGATGGAATACTGACGAACAATTTCTACGGAATTCCGACGACATAGTGTTTAGGGGTCAAACAGAAGATTCTAATATATATAGTATTTGCAATATGATTTAACCAAGAAAGGGTTTCATAACACAATTTTACACAACTACGTTTTTGTGTTGTAAACATTAGATGAATATGAATGTATAAATATATGAGTGTTAAGATAAGATGATATGAATACATGAATATTTTAGTAAGTTGTTAAATTTGACCGGTTGTGATCTAATACTATACTAAACACTTAATATGTGTTATTTTCATAGTTTCGGTATCCAAATGTATAAAAAATTTGATATGAAATTTATGAAAAATTAAAGTCCTCGGAAAATTCTCGGAAAATACCGATAAAATTTCGACGACATAGACGAGTCCGTCGGAATATCATCGGTATTTTCCGAGGATTTTACGAGGAACCTTTCAATTCTGAATAAATCTCCGTTTCGTCGGTATGTTCCGACGGAATACCGACGGATTATTTTTTAAAAAAAAATATTCTTCGGTTCGTCGGTATTTCGTCTGTATATACCGACGAAATACCGACGGATTACTTATTAAAAATAAAATCTTCATTTTGTCGGTATTTCGTCGGTATATTCCGACGGAATACCGATGGATTTCTTTAAAAAAAAAACAACTAGTGATAAGAATTCCTAATCAGAATCTTCTGAATCTTCTGAATCTTCATCAAACTCCCCAACCTCAGCTTCTGACTCCGAATGCACAACCGCATCAAGTCCAAACTCGGTAAAATTCTCAACGAGTTCAACATCTGCCAAATCTTCAACTGCACTCACGTTGATAGTAGACTCTGGTTGTAATGGTTCATTATCAGAAGTTCCATCCACTCGTCCTCTTGGGTTGATTTGCGTTACAGTGACCCATGGATCGTCTCTGTACGTCACCCGAGGATAACTGATGTAGCACACCTAACAATTATGCAAGGTATTAGTAAAATAAATTAATAAATATTTATATTGTTAAATTAATATGAATAAATTGACATACCTGGTCAGCTTGTGAAGCCAGAATGAATGGATCATAATATTGAAGTTTCCGCCGCGAATGAACCGATGTAACACCAAATGCGTCAGTCTTCACTCCTCTAACTGGGGTGGTGTCGTACCAATCACAATAGAATACTACACACCGCAATCCAACCATACCAGGAAATTGAATTTCCAATATCTCTGATATGTTGCCGTAGTAGACATCGTCACCGGAAGAAGACGAAACACCAGCATCATATGTTGTCCTAGAATGACCTTTCCTTGTGAATGCATATCCTCGTGTACAATATTTTGGATATGATCTGACCACATAGTTTGGTCCCCGCACAAATTCGCGTATCCAATCATCGAACACAAAACCTCTGGCTAAACCTTCATTCACCTATAAATTAAAAACATATATGGTGAAAAGTTAATTATTTTATATTAAATATAAACTAATCATTACTTTGCATATGTTCACATGATAAATGACTCACATAACTAAGAAGCCATGCAGCAAATCCGTTATGCTTGAGTTGTTGAAGCTCATCTTCTGTCGCATGTATGTGAGTCATACGCAGCTCTGCCAAATAAACACTGTATAAAAATATATTAATTATCAATGTGAAATATATAAAATTTAAATGAATAAATATTCACAAACCTCTCATATTGTCGAACATCTTCATAGTTGGTGAGCAAATATGTTTGTAAATGAGCGTGCTCAGTCTCCGTAAGTCTCCGCTTCGTGGGTTTTCCACTAAGTCGTCCTATTTCCCTGAACATGCTCGGGACAGTAACATGATATGTTGCTCTCTCTCCCCTTTGTCATCATGCCGAGCAGGTCTTCGGTTTTTCGTATGCACTTCTGATGGAAAATAGTTTTCAGCAAAGATTGCAGTTTCTTCATTGATCACCTGTGCGATTATAGATCCTTCCACCTTGCTTAAATTTTTCACCTTCTTCTTCAGATGATGCATATAACGCTCAAAAAGATACATCCATCGGTACTGCACATGACCACCAAGTTCCAATTCTCTTGCGAGATGAATAGCAAGATGTTCCATTACATCAAAGAAAGATGGAGGAAATATCTTCTCAAGGTTGCACATGCCGACTGGTATGTTTGCCTTCAGATTACTAATACCCTCTGCAGTCACTGCTCTGGTGCATAAATCGCGGAAGAAAACACTAATCCCTACATAGATAAAAGGCAAAAAATTTATAAGTATTAGGTTTATATAAACATAATTGATAAATATAAAAATGTAAAAATAGAAGATACCTGCAATTGCTTCATGAACATTACGTGGCAATAGTGCGGAAAAAGCAAAAGGAAGGAGGCGCTGCATAATTACATGACAATCATGACTCTTCAAGCCAGTAAACTTTCCTTCGCTCCTATCAACGCAGTTCCGCAAATTTGATGCATAACCGTCTAGAAATTGCACTCTTTCTGTAATCCAATCAAAGAACTCTTCTTTTGCAGCACCATCCAGCCGATAAATGGGAAAAGGGGCCGTACCGTTCTCATCAACGTGAAGTTCAGAAAGATCACAGATATCGACTAAATCCAGCCTGGACTTCAAATTATCCTTCGTTTTACCTTGGATGTTAAGGATTGTGTTCATCAGGTTGTCGAAGAAATTCTTCTCAATATGCATGACATCTAAATTATGCCGCAATAGATGACTCTCCCAATATGGCAGATCCCAGAAAATACTCTTTTTGTGCCAGTTATGTAGCTCTCCAACCGCATCGACTTGAATGTTTTCATGTCCACTAACGTCTGGCGTCCTTTCTGCACCAAAATCCCTCAACTGTTTCCACAAATCTTCCCCACTAACTTCCTCAGGTGGACCATCAAACACTTGCTTGTTCTTCGTGAACAAAGTCTTACTTCTACGGTATGAATGATCAGGTGGTAGAAATCTTCTGTGACAGTCAAACCAACACGTTTTTCTTCCGTGCTTTAGTTGGAAAGCATCTGTGTCATCTTGACAATATGGACATGATAGCCTCCCATGTGTTGTCCATCCAGATAACATACCATATGCTGGAAAGTCACTTATTGTCCACATAAGTACTCCCCGCATATAAAAGTTTTCTTTGCACGAAACATCGTATGTCTCAAAACCATCCGCCCATAGTTGTTGCAGCTCATATATCAGTGGTTGAAGAAACACATCTAGTGATCTCTTAGGATGCTCTGGCCCGGGGACGAGAATTGAGAGGAACAAAAACTCTCGTCGCATGCACAAACTCGGCGGCAAGTTGTACGGTGTCACAATCACCGGCCATAGAGAATATTGTCTTCCATGCTTTCCAAATGGGCTGAAACCATCAGTACATAATTCAAGATAAACATTTCTTCTCTCTGCAGCAAATTCTGGATATGTTGATTGGAAATGTTTCCAAGCCTTTGCATCTGAAGGATGTCTAATCTCACCATTTGTGGATTGCTCTGCATGCCATCTCATTGTTTTTGCTGTGCGCTCACACTAATACAACCTCTTCAATCTTTTTGTCAAAGGCAAATACCACATCCTTTTGAACGGGACTGGAACTCTTCCCCTCGTCTCCTGATAACGAAGTTTCCAACAAAATTTGCATTTATCTCGTTCCTTATCCGCTCCCCAGTAGATCATGCAGTTGTCAATACATACATCTATCACTTCGTACGGTAGTTGAAGACCCGCAACAAGTTTCTGAACCTCGTAGTATGAACCCGGTGCAACATTATCCTCAGGTAGAATACCTTTGACAAAATCAGTAATCGCATCCACACATTCTTCAGCCAAATTATAGTCCGTCTTAATACCCATCAATCTAGTTGCAGATGATAAGGGTGAATGGCCATCTCTACAACCTTTATACAAAGGCTGTTTTCCTGCATCCAACATGTCAAAAAATCTCCTAGATTCGGGATTTGGTTCTTCCCCTCTATAATGATCATGTACCATCTGCTCAGTACCTACACCATAATCTATATCCGTTCTAGGTTCTTCTAACCTAATATCAGGCTGAGGTTCGCTAACAGGCTGAGGTTCGCTAGTACTACCATATTCATAACCAGTTTCTCCATGAAGATACCAAACTTTATAATTTCTTGAAAACCCTTTCATATACAAATGAGTCCAAACATCCCATTCTTTTATAATCCTACTATTATTGCAAGTAGAACAGGGACATCTTAACATACCGGTTTTTGCATCCGGTTGCTGTTGAACAAGTGTCATGAATTCTCCAATCCCTTGAGCGTATTCTTCCGTAAGCAACTTGGTGTTGGGATCCAAATGAGGTTTATCCATCCACGAACGATAATAACTTCCTGAAGACATGATTTTTTTATTTTTGGAATTGTTATGATTAGAGAGTGTGAAGAGAGAATGAGGAGTGAATGAGTTGAAAGAGAAGAGCTTGCATTTATAAGAAATTGCTTACGGCAATCCGACGGCATTCCGACGGAATTCCGACGACCACAACGGTTATATCAGTCGGAATTCCGTCGGTATTTTCCTATCTCTACGGCTATAAAACGGTCATATGTATTTCTCGGCAACGGTCAAAAGGTTCGTCGGAATTTCGTCGGAATATTCCGACGAAATTTCGACGACTACAACGGTTATATAATTAATCGCAAAGTCGTCGGAATTTCGTCGGTATATACCGACAAAATTCCGACGACCTCAACGGTTATATAATTAATCGGAATGTCGTCGGAATTTTCCGACAATCCTTTTTGTGTCAGAAAGTCGTCGGAAAATACCGACGAAATTCTGACGACCATGTATTTTTTGTTTTCGTCAAAATTCCGTCGGAAAGCCGTCAAAAATGTCCGACGACTTTCGTGTCCGTCGGAACGTCCGTCGGAATTCAGCGTGTTTTCTTGTAGTGATTAGAGTTTTCTAGAACCTATTACGCTGCTGACACTTGTAGCATGTGTAGCATCAGGTTCTTACACAAATCCGTCAAGAGGAAGTGCCTTCTCTTGGTTCGTTCTCAGGCAAGCAGCTTCTTCTCTGCAGCTTGACCCTTTGCGTTCTCTCAGCCCTCTTCTTCTTATTCTTCTAGGCGCTTCCTCTCTGCCTCAGCAGCCTCCCTCTTTAAACTCTTCACCTCTTCCTATTTCTGTATCTCTTTCTCCTTCAGAGCTTTGTGCTTCTGCTCCTTCTGTTTTCCAAACTCCGGCTTTGGTTCATCGCTTTTCTTCTCTATCTCAGGTTCCTTCCCAACCATCTCATCCTCCTGCACCGCAGCTTCATCCACTTTTGGTGATAAAATTATTAATCTGTTTGTTAGTTCATAATAGAAATAAGAAAATCTAAATGTTTAATCCGTTTCTACTTGATAAATATTTTGTATTTTCGAGGAATTAACCTGGAAAACAGTAATTATAAAAATGTCAACTCATTATTATATGTTGGTTACTTAAAATAAACTTTATTTTAAGTTTTTAAATATTAATTTAAAAATAATTAGAAATTGTTAATTAGGATTTATGTAAAATTCTAGTTTTGTAAACACATACATTTAAGAAATTTACATAATATCAATTTAGAAAAGAATTACATTTAATTTTAAAAAGTAGAAGATAAAACTTATTCTAGTATAACCAATAGTTCGAGTATTAAATATTTAAATTAAATGGAAAGTATAGATTACTTAGAAATTAGAACTATTATCATTCACATAAATATAGGAAATATTCAGTTGTTTATTTTAAATAAATGATATTTATATTGAAATTCAATGTCACTGGCAAATTTTGTAATTAACTGGAAAATTTAGGGGCATAATACTAAAAAAGATTCTGCTTTAATAGTATAGATAGCTTTCTCGGAATTGTTGATAACTTGCAACTCAAATCCCACGTTATCAAGCATAACCTAAAGAACCCAAAAATGACTCTCAACACTCATATACAAGACATCAAATCATATGATCCAAATTGAGAACATACAGTACAAAGCTTCGTAGTGCTCTTCACAGCAATTTACAGATCATCACTGTCACCCATGGAGAAACCGAATCGGGCCACCTTTTAGAGTAATATAAGTATCACTGACGAAAACACGAATCATGTTAGTCAAGTAAGTCTCTAGTGTACTTGAAATACCCGATTTGAGACAACAGAGAGAGTTTTGACGGATCGGGATTTAGGATCGAGTACTGACGATCTTAGTCTACGCAGAAAAGACCTCTGGGAAAATACATTAAAAAGATTAGAGATTCATAACAAACAAAATTGATCCATGGAATATAGCAGCGATGAGAAGAAGGGAAACTAAACCATCGGAAGAGAGAGGTTGATTAAGAGGAACTGATGAATTTCACATCAAGAATCTCACATATTTATAGATTGTAGATTCATACCATGGAAGAAAGAAGGAATGTATTGAATGAGACATCGTGTAAGGAGTGGGAAGGTGGTGTTAATGATCATTGAATGAAGACACTCGTAACATTTCGGAGGATAAGAACCAAAGAAGAAACGACATAAACAAAGCATGACACAGAGTCTCTTCAAGATGATATGTCCCATTCGACATTCTGAAACTCCATTGTTGATTGAACTATCAGGGCTTCAAGGATACGATGAATTTTAGAGAAGGCGGCCGCTATTCGTGAAAGAAGATAGAGACAACTAAAAGGCTAATTTTTAACGGGCCAAAAATTATTTGAGCCCATTAGAAACCAAAACGAAACAAAGATTTTTGTAAAGTAAAGATGCCACGTGTCGCCTTCTGGTTTCACTATTTATTGACGTATCAGCACCAAAAAAGAGAGTCTTCTACTTTATATTAATAGATAGATAATATTTTAGAAAATAAATTTATTAATTTATGTGCTTTAAACCAAAACATCTGATAATATGAATAAGAGAGAATATATTTAAAAAACAGAACAAGAGTGATGGAGTTATTAAGAAGAGTTTCAGATACTTGCCTGCAAGTTCTTACCAAGCCAAGAGTACTCTAGATTCTGACCAAATGCTTTATATTTCAAGATTGAACCACACAATTTTCCACTCATTTAATGAAATTTAGGCCATCTAACCAGAGCTGGTCTTGTCTAGAAGCTAATCAAGCATCAGTCTAGCTTAGGGCCGGTGCTATAATAACAATAGGAGCGCTACTGGTCAAGTGATGAATTGGTTCAGATGGCTAAAGATGTTGAGTTTCAATAAAATTCACAGAACCAGTAAATCCAGCATCATCATCATTTACCAATAAACAAAAATAACTAAGCGGATTGTCAGATAGGTCATATTGACTTTTAAACAAAACATCAAAGTACATGTTATAGGCTGCACTCTTAAACAAACACAATTATAAGATTCTTAGAAGATAACTAGGAGTTTAAAAGTGATGAAATGGATAGAAAGTAGCAGCACATAATCTCTGATCAATCCGCACACAGACTGAGGCTAGTCATTTCACTTTAGGTACTCTAACTAGTTCCAAGAATTTAATTGATTTTTAAATAGTTTAATGGAAGACATAAATAATAGATTTTGAAGTATTTTAAATGATTTGATGAAGACTTTAATGCATTTGTCTAATTCTTTCATTTTAGATTTTAAAAGAATACAAATAAATTTGATAGAAACCAATTTTTTTAAAAAAAATTCATGAACTTTCCGATTTTTTGAATAAAATGCACAATGAACAAAATTTTTACTGAGAAATTGATAAAACATAATCATTTTCATATATAGATAGAGAGAGTCATTTTAAGAAGTGAACAAAAACTCTATTAACAAAAGTAATAAAAACCAACTATTTTTATATCATTATATTATAAAAAATATATCAGATATAAAAAGTTTGTTCCTTCATATTGTAATATGGATTATGACAAATTGATATAATTTTGTCATTCGTCAAAACAATAATATATTTTTAAAAGGATAACACTATTATATTTCCAAATTTATTGTATCAATGATTTTGACATACATATCTTATAAATGATATAAAGAATTTTCTTCAAATCCTAGCTTAAATCTTAAGAATTAGTTTTTTAACATTTTACAATTAAAAAATTAATAATTTTTTTTTTAAAATACAATTACCATGAAATTCAAAAAAAAATTGAATAATACAAATATTTAATAGAATTAGAAAATTAGTGAATTGAATAACACTAGAATTTAAAGTATTTTAGAAAATGATTTTAAATATATAATCCAATAATACAAGAATTATAAATTGATAAAATAAATAATTAAATAAAAGAAGAATTTAACTAAAACTTGAATTATTTGCAATTTAGTTGAACTTTAAACTGAACACCTCCATCTAAAACTAGGCCTACGACTTCGGTTTTCCGAACCGAACGGAACCGTCGGTTTTCGGTTAACCGAAGTTTTTAAAAACAATTCTGAAATAAACCGAATGATATTTCAGTTAGGTTCGGTTCGGTTATCGGTTTATTTTGGTTTTCAATTTTATTTCGGTTAATAGCCGAATTTTTAAAATTTCGGTTAATTTTGGTATAATTTTTCCAAAATATTCGGATATTTTTGGTTAAATTCGGTTATTTTGGTTAATTTCTGTTATTTTTGGGTTATTCGGTTATTTTTTGTTCGGTTTTTCGGTTATTTTTGGATATTTTCGGTTTTTAAAATTGAAAACCGAACCGAAAACCGAAAAAAAACCGGTTCGGCCCGGTTCGGCCCATTCGGTTCGGACAAAAATCCCAGGCCTATCTAAAACTCTTTAATTAAAAAAAAAAAACAAATCCGATTCTTATCGAACCAAACCGTTATAAATAAAAAATCGAACCAAACCCTGAATTCCCGGTCTAGTCCAGCTGAACTGATGAAAATTGTACTCCCTCTGTTTCAAAAAGATCTATATTTTAGGAAAAAATTTTGTTTCAAAAAGATCAATATTTTACATTTTCAATGTATATAATAATGATAAATAGTAAATTTCAAGAAAATTAATTATGTTTGTTGAATTTTAATTGGTTACTACTTATGGAAAATTGTTCAACACAAAAAATAATATGTTTTTTTTTTAAAATTTAAGATGTTTTCTTAGTATGTAATATGTATGATTTTTCTAAAATATGTATAGTATTGGAAGAGAGGGAGTATCAGTTAATACATATTTTAGAAATTAAATGGGCTGAGAAAAGCCTTGGTGGGTAGAAAATGAAGCCCATCTTGGGTAGAAACCTCGTCTCTCTCTCGATCTCGAGCTGAGGAAACCCGCTGAGAATGGCGGCGAGAAGTGGCAGTCGATGCAATTTCTGGCTCCCGAAGAAGAAACGATCATGCGCCAATACTCAAATCGAGAGCTCCCTGTAAGTTCATGTTACTCGGAAGTGAAAAGGTTTCGTTTTTTTTATTCTTCTTCTAATTCTCTGAAGTAATCAATCAAACAGGTTTTGTGGAAACCATAGCCAGAGATCGGATGGTCAGTGGCTTCCATGCCCTATTGATCCTTCTCAGTGAGTTCAATCAATGTTTTTTTGATCTTCTGCTTTTTTGTATCAGCGGTTTGATTTGGATTCTTTTATCAGCTCTGTGTTGCAGGAGAATCTCGAATCCCATGTAAAGAGATGTCCTTTGTTGAAACAGAACGTTGCATTGTCTGGTCAAGTGTTTTACCATAAGGGTATTAATGCCGGAAACGAAGAAGAAGACTCTGTTGTCACTTCAGAGATGAAGAGGAGTCTGGTCTATGGTATGAGTGTTTCTGAGTTTCATCAGCTTATCAAGAAGATTGAGGCGGTTCATGGCGGTATATGTAATGATATTGAAGATTCTCATTTGTCACCTGAAGCTTGTAAAATATGGTTTAACAAGGAGATAGATAGGTAAAGTGGTTGAGAAGTTTGTAGCCTTTGTTCTTGGGGTTTGGTTAGTGAGTAAACAGTTCTGATTGTTGTTGGTGCAGGAAGTTACCGTTTCAAGAGAAACATGTTTTGCAACAAGGTTCTATTCTTGGTAACTTGGAAAAGATTGGTGCATTGAAGAGGTGTAACACAAACGTTGAGTGTTGTGAAAGCGATCTGGAAGGGAAAGATGATAGTGTGCCTGCGGTTGTTGAATTTGGAGCTGGGAGGGGATACTTAACGCAGATGCTAGCTGATTGCTATGGCGTCAAGAAAGTGTATTTAGTTGAGAGGAAATCTTATAAGCTTAAGGTTTGTTAAGGTTCCTCCTTTGCTTTATTAGGTTTCGTTTCGTTGTTTCTCAAACTGCATTTGTTTTTGCTGATCGGGTCTAAACGAAATGATTTTTCTTGAGTGATTCAAAAAAAAAAATCCAGTCTAGAGATTCAAAGGTGTCTGCTAAATCAATAATCCCCAATAAAGTGTCTAGTTACAGCCTAACGATTTTTTTTTTTTAAATTGGGTTCTACTACTTGTAGGCTGATAGGTCACTGAGGCAAAAGGAGAATTTGGTATTAGAGCGTATGAGAATCGATAGTAAGGTCCCTTTTAACCTAGTGCTTTTTCTTGTTTTACATTGTAACCTCTCTTTTTTTTTGTGTGTGTTACAGTTGAAGATTTGAACCTTAACGCGGTTGAATCACTAAAAGGTGTTCCTTATGTGGCTGTTGGGAAACATCTCTGTGGTCCTGCAACAGGTAACAGCACTACAGGCTTATGTCTTAAATCCTACAGTTTTTAGATCTCCAGATTCTCATGAATGTCTGCTTTTTTCCTAATGTGTGATGATTAGATTTGAGCTTAAGATGTTGTCTATCTAGACAAGATGCTGAAAGCCCGGTTCTAAGAGGTCTTGCTATAGCGACTTGTTGCCATCATCTTTGCCAATGGAAAAGCTATATAAGTAAGCTCACTGTCACTATAACTGCTTCTTCTCTGGTCTATAGAACTCATCCAGTAATATAAGATCTTGGTTCTGTTTTTTTTTTTTTGTTCTCACAGATAAAGAATATATCATTAGCCTGGGGATTTCCAAAGACGAGTTCCACACCTTGACTTGGTTCACTAGCTGGGCTGTAGATGATGATCATGGTTCCAAAGTTCCCGGTGTTGAAGACATTGATATAATAGCTTTAAAGTAAATTTTACTTTGGTTCCAAACATTATAAAGAAGTTACTTCAGATAGTTTATATTACATTTTTATTATTCTTCTGATGCAGTGCTAAAGAGGAGGAAGAAAGAGACAAGGTGGAAGATGATTGTTTGAGCAGCGTGGAGGAGGTTGTGAAGAAAATGAAGCCCATGGAGAGAGCTGCCTTAGGGTTCAAGTGCAAGCAGATTATTGATGCAGGGAGGATGAAGTGGGTTAAGAAACATGGGTTAGATTCAAAGCTTGTGAAATATATTCCTGCAAGCATCTCGCCGGAGAATACTTTACTGATCGCCGGAAACCCCAGTCCTTGTCTTGGTTGACGTTGTATTGTTGTTGGTGACACACTACTAAGTACTTTGGTAGGTGAAGACTAGTTGATTACATACTATGGTTAACTTCAAGTCATCAATTTTGATTCATAAACCTTTATTTTATGAAATGAAATCTTTACGAGTTAACAACTTTGTGTGCTTCTTGTTAACTAAACGGAATCTTAAAAGATATATGAGTTCATATTGGAAGCAGAAATTTATTGAAAAAGAGTGGAACTTACGAAAAGGAAAATAAAATGAAAAAAGTAGTTATAAACGAGATTACTATACATGGCTCTGGGACATGTTTCGTGGTTTAGCATCTTAGATTTTATTGAGGTTTTATATATTTTTGGGGTCAAATTCATTTTAGATTTGGATCAGTTTTATATCTGTATACAATCCCTTCTGAATTCAAACTCATTGAATTTAATTCATAATATTCATAAAATTCAAAATAAATAAATTAACAAATATATATCCATCTGTAATTCGAAATTGTTATTGAAAACTCAAAATTATCCAAAATGTTCAAATATGAAAAAAGTAAATCAAACAGACGACAAATAAATTTGAATAATTTAGTAATTAAATATCAAATACATATCGGGTTAGATATTTATATCTAACATTCATATCGAGTATAATTTAGATCAATTATTTATTTGATTTGTTCTTAGAATTCAAATGTCGATTGGTTAATCCTCTTAGGTACGTACAATTAGGGGTTTCAAAATGGATAAACCAACCAAAATCAAACCATATCCAAATGGTTTTGAGCTTATATGAGTTATAGATTTACCCAATCCGTTTGACAAATGGTTTGGGTAAATCCATGACTCACTAAAATTAATGAGTTAATGATTTTAATGGTTAATCCATTAAAAGTACTATTATAGTTTGAATGAATATCAAATAAAAACATATTTTATTTTAGCTGAAAATAAAAAAAAATTTTAGAAATTAGAAAAAAGTGGATTTATTGTCTTAATGGAAAATACAAATTATTTAGGCAAAAAAACAATTTTGTAATTTTAACCAAAAAATTGTATTTTCCTCTAAAAATTATATTTTACCGTCAAGACAAGAAAATACAATTTATGTAGGAAAACTCGGTTTTACGGTTTTTGCGGGAGACGAGTTTTACGGTTTTGTCGGAAAAACTTGATTTTGTGATTTTGGCAGGTAAACTTCTTTTACAGTTTTGGTGGGAAAACTCGATCTTACGGTTTTGGCGGAAAAACTCGATCTTATAGTTTTGGCGGGAAAACTCTATCTTACGGTTTTGGCGGGAAAACTTGATCTTGCGATTTTGGCGGAAAACTTGATCTTGCGATTTTGGCGGCAAAACTCGATCTTGCGGTTTTGGCGGGAAAACTCGGTTTTACGATTTTGGCGGGAAAACTCGGTCTTGCGGTTTTGGTGAGAAACCTCGATTTTACGGTTTTGGCGGGAAAACTCGGTCTTGCGCTTTTGGCGGGAAAACTTGGTTTTACGGTTTTAGCGGGAAAACTCGGTTTTATAATTTTGGCGGAAAAACTCAGTTTTACAGTTTCGGCGGGAAAACTCAGTTTTACAGTTTCGGCGGGAAAACGGTTTTACGGTTTTGGCGGAAAAACTCGGTTTTACGGTTTTGGCGGGAAAACTCGGTCTTGCGGTTTTGGTGGGAAACTCGGTTTTACGGTTTTGGCGGGAAAACTCGGTTTTACGGTTTTGGCGGGAAAACTCGGTCTTGCGGTTTTGGCGAGAAAACTTGGTTTTACGGTTTTGACGGAAAAACTCGGTTTTACGGTTTTGACGGGAAAACTCGGTCTTGCGGTTTTGGCGAGAAAACTCGATTTTGCGGTTTTGGCAGGAACTCTCCATTTTACGGTTTTGGCGGAAAAACTCGTTCTTACGGTTTTGGCGGGAAAACTAGCTTTGTAATTTTGGCGGGAAAACTCGATTTTGCGGTTTTGGTGAAAAAATTCAATTTATAATTTTGATGAGAAACTTGATTTTATGGTTTTTTTTTTTTGCAAAAAAGGTTAAAGTTTAATAAAAAAATAACATATAATATGCATATCATTGAAAAATTGTGTTGACAAAAAATGTATGAAAATTGGATTACATTTAGTTTATTTAAATTTATTTAGATATATGATAAAATAAATAAAAACTCGGTTTAGTAATATGTGTTGAAATTTTGGAGTTTTTTATATTTGATTTGATTTTATGTTGGTTATAATTTTTTATTGGGTTGGTTATAGATTTTCTGTTTGGGTTAGATTTAGTTTATTAAAATTTATTTATATACATATGAAAGTAAATAATATTTGGTGTAGTAAAATTGGTTTAGAAATTTAGTTTGGTTATTTTTTGTTTATATATTTGTTTTAAATTTATGTTTGTTAGAAATTTTTATTGGTTTGGTTATGGATAACTCATTACCCATTACAAACCAAACTATTTTAACCTAATCCATTAAAAGTCCATTAACCCATTTTATCCATTAGCCCATTTTATCCATTAATCCATTTGTATCCAATTTCTTTATCCATTAAAATTCATGGTTTGGATTAGTTTGGATTGACACATTAACTTTTACCCATTTGGCATCCCTACGTACAATCCCCACTACATCCTCTCAGATGTATATTTTGGATTTTCTGAGTCTCTAATAAGTTCAAATCAGATTCAAATAATATTCGATATTCTAACTATCTTGCTGCATCATCCATTTGGATATTTTTTTAGATCATATTTTTTTGTCGGGATTGATTCAGTCGAACTCAATTACAAAACCATTCTTGAAATTTTTTTTTGTTAACTGAGTGTCTTGGCCCCACCGTAGTGGTCCAGATTAGAGACCGAACCCTTAAGCGGCGGACGCACACCCGAGGGTGGGTCATGGCCGGGTGACGGTCTTCGGTCTCGGGCACCAGAGCAAGTCCGCATGTAAATTCCCTGGTGGCCAGTGCGAGTCGAACCCGGGACCCCCTGGTGGCCAGTGCGAGTCGAACCCAGGACCGTACTTACAGCCGCAAGCCGTTTACCACCAGACTAACTCGTCCTGGTTCATTCCTGAAAATTACTCTTTAGCTTGTGCAATCAGTAAAAGAAAAACATACGAAACGAGTTAAACCCCAAATGATTTTTGCATAAAGTGTGTAAAGAATCTAATAAAAAATTTCCAGCCGCCATTTAGTACCAAACAACCATTATCAAGTACTCAAACGAGTTTTCTCACCCTCTCTTACATACACAAATGTCTTCTGCTTCGATTTTCCACGTATTTTAGTTTAAAGGATAAAGATCCTATCGAGACTGCAACGTCATTACACACGTACGCACGTCCCGGATTATTTTGTTCCGTTCACACACAGTCAAATAGTTAAATTGTCAAACCATTCCACCACGTCAACAACCCTCTGTACTATAAGAACTCCACTCCCTTACCACCACCCATTCATCAAATCTTACAAGGTACAACAATGGAAACTCCAAGTGGCACCATCATCTTCACCACCGTTGGTCGCACTCACTACGGGTTCGACGTTTTCTCTCACCACATCGCTTCCTCTGTCGAACGACGTTTAACTGACGGTATCTCCGTTAACTTCAACGCTCAGTTCACTGACGATAACGGCGATGATATCGTCTTCGTTTCTGAACGAGCCGGATCTGCACGAGTGTTTAGAACCCGACCCGGGAACTCCAAGCCCGAGCAGCTTCCCGGAGCTCCGGAAAGCTTCTTCCACGACCGTCCAATCATCACTCAAGACAACACTCTCTACTTCATTTCAGCTCACGAGCAGCCTGATCGTCATTTCAAGAACTGGACTGCGCTTTACTCCGTGAAGCTCGACGGCCAAGAGAAAGAAGTTACACGTGTCACTCCACCAGACACCGCCGACTATAGCCCTGCGGTTTCTAAATCGGGAGAGTATTTCGCCGTAGCGTCGTACGGAACTCGCTCCTGGGGCGGCGAGTTTCACGAGATCAACACTGACATCGTTGTCTTCAAAGCATCAGAGCCGGAGAAGAGGGCGGTGGTCTGCGAACGTGGCGGATGGCCGACTTGGTCCGGCGACTCAACCGTTTTCTTCCACCGCCAAGCAGAAGACGGTTGGTGGAGCATTTTCCGGTTCGATATACCGGAGGAGAATCTCAATTCCTCTCCGGTCGAACCGGTCCGAGTCACTCCGCCTGGACTCCACTGCTTCACTCCCGCAGCTTTCCACGACGGGAAACGAATCGCCGTCGCAACTCGCCGCCGCGGCGTCAACCACCGTCACATCGAGATCTTCGACCTCGAACACAAAACGTTTCAGGCGGTTACGGAGCCGCTCAACCCGAGCTTCCACCATTACAACCCCTTCGTCTCTGCAGACTCCGAGTTCCTCGGCTACCACCGATTCCGCGGCGAGTCCACTCAGGGCGAGTCGACCGTCCCGAACCTAGAAACGATCCTCTCGCCGATCAAAACTCTCCGTTTGCTCAGATTAAACGGATCGTTCCCGTCGTCATCCCCCGACGGAGACCTGATCGCGCTGAACTCGGACTTCGACATCAACGGTGGGATCAAAGTCGCGAGATCCGACGGCTCAAAACGTTAGACGCTGATCAAAGACCGTACAGCCTTCTACAACTCGTGGAGCCCCACGGAGCGCCACGTCATCTACGCGTCTCTCGGTCCGATCTTTCGCCCGGCTAGAATCTCGGTTCAGATCGCGCGGATTCAATTCGAACCGGCCGATCTAACCGTCGATAGAGAAGAGGTTCCTTGTGAAGTGAAGTTTCTCACTCTCGATAACACCGGGAACAACGCTTTCCCGTCTTGCTCTCCCGACGGTAAGTCCGTCGTGTTCCGATCTGGACGATCAGGTCATAAGAATCTTTACATCTTAGACGCCGTTAACGGAGAATCTGAAGGCGGAGAGGGGATACGACGGTTGACGGAAGGGCCATGGATCGACACTATGCCTTGCTGGTCTCCGAAAGGAGATCTCATCGGATTCTCATCGAACCGCCACGATCCTTCGAACGCCGACGCGTTTGGCGCTTACGTGGTGAGGCCCGACGGTTCTGGTTTGAGGAGGATCGAAATCGCGGGGCCCGAGGGGTCGGAGGAAGCGGCGAGGGAGAGGGTGAATCACGTGAGTTTTAACAAGGATGGTGACTGGTTAGTTTTCACGGCGAACCTCGGCGGGATAACGGCGGAGCCGGTGGCGATTCCGAATCAGTTTCAGCCGTATGGAGATTTGTACGTTGTGAAGTTGGATGGGACGGGACTGAGGAGGCTGACGTGGAATGGGTATGAAGATGGAACTCCCACGTGGCATACAGTGGATGAGTTAAATCTGAGTGGGTTGAGTTTGAACGGTCAAGACGGAGACAAGCTTGAAGGTCAGTTTGAGGAGCCCTTGTGGATTACTTGCGACATCTGAATCTTTTTATCATAATAAGTCTCATCCATTGGAGACAATACGTATGTAATATATTTTCCGTCGAATAAAACATGTAAGGGACGGTTGGAAACACTGATAAGAGAATTTAATAGCATTTTAAACATTGAAATTTTTTTGCTAGAATTTAAAACTTTTAGAATGACATTTTTATCGTAACAAATCTCTAACGATGTTTTCCTATAGATTGGTGACCGATACTATTCATTTTACAGATTAAAATGATGATATGTCGATTTCTTTTTAAAATAAAAAATTAAGAAAAATTATAAATATACATAAAAACTCAAAAATATCGGAAAACATTCAAACAAATTCAAAAATCAATTCAAAAATATAAAAATAAAATTTCAAACTTACAAATAAAATAAAATATTAAAATTCTAAAAATTTAAAATAAGATCTAAAATTAAAATATCAAACGTAAAATTTAAAATAAATATTTTAAAATTCTTAAAATTAACAAATAAGATCTAAAATTAAAAAATTCAAACATAAAAATTAAAATCATAAATATTTAACCAAAAATTCATATTTATTTTAAAATTTCATCCAATGACAGTGACCTTCATTTATGACGATATCAAAACTTGCCACCATCAAAAACAATATATCAAAACTTGCCACCACCATAAACTTTTAATTTTCTTTTTTAATAACTCAGGTATCCGAACACTTTACGGAGCCGAACTAGTGCCTAAGTATATCTTCGCAGAAGTTATTTCGGGGGCCCGCTAATTTCACCTCATGTTAATTAATGGTGACCATATGCGGGGCTAATAATTCTCTCAGATAAACCATTTTATGTTTTTGTCCCAAAAAGATTTTCTAAGAAGGAAAATGACTAAAATGTTTTATTAAAGAGACAAAAGATTTTATACCCTAGATATATAAATTAAATAAATAAATAAAATTAAAATTTTTAACTTTTTGATATTTTTGATCTTATTTTTGATTTTTTAGAATTTTGAAGTTTGACATTTTAATTTTAGATCTTATTTTTGTATTTTTAGAATTTTAATATTTTATTTTATTTTTATGTTAGAAATTTAATTTTTATATTTTTGAATTTTTAGATTTTTCAATTTTTAGATTTTTGTATCTTTTTAAAAAAAAAAATTCCAATTTTTGTCGGTTTTTATTTGTATTTTTTAAAAACTGATACGTCATCATTTTAACATATAAATTGAATAGTACATGTCGCCTATGAACATGAAAATGCCGTTGAAGGTTTGTTATAATAAAATTGTCACTTTAAAAGTTTAGAGTGTTAGTCAAAAAAATTCAGTGTTTAAAGTGCTATTAAGTGACACTTCCAGTGTTTTAAATACGATTTTCCCAAAAATATAGTATTACATCACCGACATAAGAAGTAAGCTTTATTCAACGGCAGATGTGAAGAAAACAAACTCCAACCTCCATAAGCTTAATTCAACGGCAGATGTGAAGAAAACAAACTCCAACCTCCATTCGTTTGTCTTAGACTTAGACTCTTAAGGGGAATGTATTCAATCTAAAATCCTACTCCTCTCGCTATTGGTTCAGTATGAACACATTACTTAACGATTCCAAGGGATTCCTTAGACATAAAGATCAGTTGGGTTCTGCCATTCGTGTATTTTAACCTCAGTAACGCGAATCGTTTTAGTATTCTTTATTTCCCTAGTAGAACTTAAAATAGTTGTACCAGTAATCTTACTAATACGGGTTTTGGTTTAGTCGTACCAATTATTTTAATAGTTTCAGTTTTAAATTTAGTTTCAATTTAACCTTTTACACGACAATGAACGTGTTAACAAAGAAAATATCTTCTAACACCAATGTAATGTTTATTTTACGTTTCAAAATCGTGTATAATAAACCAAATCATCTTTAAATATCATTTTTATATTTGTTTTCAGAAACTCCAATTTCATAACAAAATTTTAACCTTTACATTACCCATATCAAATATATAATTTATTAATAAGAAAATTTCATGAAAATGACAAAAATTTACCTTCAAAGGGAGATTCAAAAATTTTAAGTGTAGGATGGTGGGTGACGAGAATTATGGCGAAGGGGGAGGAGCTTGTGAAAAGAGGAAATGTTAGGATAGTGGGATTCATCGAGTTGTTGAATTGTTGTACATATTTAGTTTGAAGTTTTTAATTCATTGGTTTAATATAGATAATTAGGTGAGATGTCAATCAAATTACAAAGAAAAGAATAGGTCAGGAGAAGAAATAAACGGTATAAATAGTAAGGTTATTAAGGAGTAGTGAGATTAAAATGTTTGCCATTAAGGCATTTTAGTTAGTTACTTCCCCATTAGCCGACAAAAACAAAGTTACTTGTCCATTATTTTGGCTTTTTACAGGCTATGGACCCATAATAAAATTTATTTCATTCGTAATAGGCAACAAGTAAAACGACACCGGTTAAATTTTTCAACCCCTATAAAGAGATTCACCCACTCTCTGCTTGTTCTCTCATGCAACTCGTCGTCTCTTTGAGTCTTGAGAGTGTCTTACGCAAACCCTAAGTTCCTTGCTTTCGCCATTTGCAGGTTTATACTCAAAATCTGAAAATTTTCTTTCTCTCAGCCTCCATCCTCCTTTTCTATTTTGTTCGATTGGTTTTTTCATCTTGTTGTTGAAATCTGAGTGTAACTTTTGTCTGTATGCTGTAAACCCTACTATTTAACCATTACCTGTGTCGTATGTGGTCCTGGAATCAGCTTCTTAGTGATTTTATTGTTTCGTTCTGCTTATTTGACTTGGAATCAGAATCCTAGCAATTTACTATTTCTTTTTCTCTTTGTGATTCTTGCTTGATAAGATATGTCGGAACTTAGAATGTCTGAAGGTGGAATGTCTGAACACTTAGCTTGAAATGTCTGAACTTGAAATGTAGATGTCTGAACATGGAAAAGTAAATGTCTGAACTTGGAGATGTTTTTTTTTTTTAATCAAAGAACTTGGAGATGTCTGAATTTGAAATGATGTCTGAACTTGATATCAGCGAGCACTCTTTCGTCTTTTAGGCTAACTAATAACATATTCCCCCTTTTTTTGTTCAGGTTGATTTCCTGACCCATTCAACCACAGCAGTTTCAGATGTCTGAATTAATGGAGCAATTCTTGGAGCTGTCAGTGTCTCCTCTGATTCCGTCACTTCCAGACGACGTCACCGTTGATATCGTGGCACGTGTACCCAGAAGCCATTACCCGACGCTCTCCCTCGTCTCCAAGAAGTTCAGGAAACTCATCGCCTCGTCTAAGCTCTACAAGAGACGATCTCAGCTAGGCATCACCCAACACCGTGTCTACGCCGTCCTCCGCAACAGCAACAGTCGTGATGATTTCAGTTTCTACATCCTCCACCGGAAAGTCAACTGCAGTAACCGCTTGGTGGTTGTCCAGTCAATTCCTCTCATGTCTTCGGCTGGAAGCTATGTCCCGGTGGGTTCAAAGGTGTATGTGTTTAACGCTCTCGATGCGCTCACCATTGACTGCACATCTCACACGGTTCAGCGCATCCCCGACATTCCTCAACGCATGTCTTATAAAGTGGTTAACGCCATCGACGGGAAGAAGATTTATGTAATCGGTGATTCGTTTTGTAATGCCGTTGAGGAGGATGGATGGTGGAAATGTTGGAGGAAGGCAGTCACGGTGTTTGATACAGAAACACAATCGTGGGAACATAAGTTGGTAAAGGAAGACATATCTGTCGGTGCCATTTGGTCTGATTCTGTGGTGATGGAGGGTCAGATTTACATGAAAGGTTACAGCAAGCGAAATTCTTTTGTTTATGGACCAGAGGAAAGGGAATGGGAATTGATGGACGAGGTGATGAATTCTAAGGACTGGGAGGGTGCATGTGTGGTTGAAAACGTCTTGTACTATCACGATTGTTTAGAGAAGGTGTTGAGGGCGTATGATCCAAAGCAGAGCTGTTGGAGTGTTGTCAATGGTTTGGAAGATTTTTTGGTGGCTGAGACTACTCAATCAAATTGGTGCGTTGCGGTGAACTATGGCGAGAAGAAGCTGGCTCTCTTCTTTCCTAAAAACCATCAGGGCGAAGAGGTCATTTGCTGTGCAGAGATCGCTTTGGAATGGCGCCAAGGTGGAGAGATTTGGGGTAAGATGGAGTCGTGTGATGTTGTGATTGAGGATGGGCTGTTTGACATGATCAAGTTTGTTTCTGTTACCGTTTGATGCAGCATAATAATATCCCTTCGTATTTTAAATTATCCTAAATGCCGTCTCGTGTGGTCGTAAGTTTGCTAATATCGTTTATGTAAGACAAAACCTTTGAGAGCGTGTTGTTTAAAACTTTGTTATATGTTCTGTTAAATTTCCTATGTTTTATTTTAGAATCGTTTCCTTAGACTTGAAGTTGGCATCATCTCTGGCTTAATTTAACAGATATTGTTTCTTTTGATTGGAAATGTCGTCCATTTTAGAATTTTACATGTAAATCAAATTGGACGAGACATTTATGGATCAGACCAAGGATGTGATTTGCTTTACATGGACTTGAGAAGGATCGAAGAGAATGGAGCCACATTGTATGTCTCAGCCACGCCAGCCACACCTTCCTTTACAAAGTCATCTGGTGACTCGAGGAGTCGAGGTTTGTGTCAGCCTGGTGCAAACACATGACAAAGGAGTCGGTCATGTATTTCGGAGAACCAAAGAAGATGAAAGAAAGAAAGAAAAACTTACCACACGAACCATTGTTTTCCCGGCAGTGGCAGTGGAATCAGAGCCTTGACATAGCAGTCCTGGGCGTCGAAAGCCGCATTGATCTTGGCCGCTTACACCATCATGGAGCCTGCCAAGAACAATCATATACTTATTAATAATGGTTAGAAGCGATAATACAAGATTGAATGAGACATCTTTGTCCTTACGTGAAAGCTAGGAACTTGCTCTCAGGATTGTCCCAATTATCTTCATGCCACGTAATCTCTCCCTTCACTAAAAAACACATTACCCATAAAAGTAGAAGCACAAGGATTCAAGGAATACATGTAAACGAGAGGATAACGATTAGTTACTTTGCTGAGGAAATTTTCGTGCTTGAGTACATGGTGTGAATGTCGGAACTTGATCAACTCTGACAAGAACCTGAAATGGTTCTCCTTCTTTGCGTCGAGCTGAATTTTTTTTTTAAAAAAAGACATGATACAACAGTCCAGGGAGAGAATCCATAAAACCATAAGAGCAACTTTAACGGTGTGGTATCACAAGAATTTCTTATAATTAAAGCGATAAAACAAAAATAAAAATAAAAAGGAAAATGCATATATAGAATAGAGAGAATAGAAAAAGTACTTACCAATGAAACGATAGTGACATCTTTGCAAACTAACATCAACAGATGTCACTTATCTAGACACTTAAAAGATGAAATACATTAATCTAATTAAAATACTATTATTTTATTTTTTTTAAAACCTTCACAGTTTGTCCCCTGGAAATTGTTGAGAGCAGTATCACTTATCTTCATATTTTATTGCTCTAACAACGGCAAGATGTTAAGACTTGTCTCTTTCCACTGGAAATTGTTGAGAGCAGTATCATGTATTGTTATTACCATATCGGGTGTGTCCATATTCGTCTCCCATTAGCATTATTGGTGTCCCCTGTTAAGGTCGGTCTCATATAAGATTGTAAACGATATTATGTATGTTGACAATAGATTTACCTGAGAGATCATCAAAGCTGAATGAAATATTTTCATTTGTCGAACACGCAAGGACTTGATGTGAGCATCACCAGTTTCCCCTGTCAAGAAACATTGTTTTAACTTGGATACTAAAACAAGAAACTAACTTCAATGTTGTGATAAAGTTATAACTGTACCTTCCGAACCACAGTTCCAGCTATAATTGTCGTTACATCCATTATGTCCTCCACTTTTTTCTTTCAAGCAGGGTTTGCTATTTAAATTAAAAGAAGACAAAAGAATACAGCCCATGCAGTATTTGGAGACCTTGGACAAGCCCAAAGGTCATTGTTTATAGCCCAATAACAGTAAATAGCCCAAATGAAAAGAAGTCAGATTGAATGATACAAAGGAAATTTAGTTCACGCCAAGGAGACTATAGGGAGAAAACGACGATCAAGCACAGACTGCACAGTCAGAATCGAGAAGTGGAGAACCAAAGGCTTCATTGTGCTATATGTAAGGCATAGACTCATCCAGGCTGCAACATCATTACATGAGAAATCAAAAGTACCTTAGAATTTTTTATTACGATCTCGTAATGTGAATCCATCATGCTCAATTATGAAATAGCAAATTATTAGTATTTTTTCCTTTATAATAAAAATTTAATTAACATTAATTAATAATAGTATTATACTACTAATTATGAAATTAATTAACACATTGTTTATAAAAATATTTAAAACTTTTAGTAAGATTTTGTTGTATTTTTATCAACAGATTTTGTTATAAATAAAAATAAATTTCAAATTTGTAGTTAAAATTGATTTATTATTAATATATTTATTAATTATTAAGATTTTCTAAAAATATTATATATTTGATTAATTAATATAAACAATAAACTATGGCATATTAAATAATTAATTAAATGATCGTAATATAACTTGTCAACAGTAAATTAAAATAATTACTCAATTTTAATATAATAGATTATAAAAGCTTAAACTATGAAATATAGATATTATAAGTTTATAAGAATTTTAAGTAGGTATTTTACAATAGAAATAAAAATTTAATATAAGCTTTTCAGATTATAAAACATTAAAAATTAGGTTTGTCATAACGAAAAAAACAATAGGTTTGTTTTAGACTTATTCGATTCACCCCCCTATGGTGAATCTAGAGGTTCACCAACCCATAGTATAGTGTTATTTCATATTTGATATCTTTTAAAAAGGGAAACAAAATCTTGTTAAGTTATATTATGTTTTTAAAATAAAAATACAAAAAAAAATAATATTTATAAAAAACGAAAAAATCTTTTAAAAAATTATTGTAACATTATATTATGTTTTTAAAATAAAAAGAAAATATAAATAAATAAAGTAATAATTGCAAAATATTTTTGATTTAATGTCTAATATTTAATTTTTGATTTAATGTTTAATATTTATCCAAAGGGTTTATGGTTTACCCAAGGGTTTAGGGTTTAGGATTAGGGTTTAGGGTTTAGTGTTTTTTTAAAAGATTTTTTTTTGTTTTTTTGTAAATATTACTATTTTTTATTTTATTTTTTTTGTATTTTTATTTTATGGTTTACCCAAGGGTTTAGGATTAGAGTTTAGGGTTTACTGTTTATGATTTACCCAAGGGTTTAGGGTTTAGGATTAGAGTTTAGGGTTTAGTGTTTTAGTGTTAAAAATTTAGTGTTTATGATTATCCAACGGTTTAAGGTTTAGGATTAGATTTTAAGGTTTAGTGTTTATGATTTACCCAAGTGTTTAGAGTTTAGAATTAGAGTTTAGGGTTTAGTGTTAAAATATATTTTTTCAAAAAATTATTTTCGTTTTAATGATTATTATTATTTATTTATTTTGTATTTTTATTTTTAAAAACATAATATAATTTAACAAGATTTTATTTCTTTTTTAAAAAGATATCAAATTTGAAATAATACGATTCTATTGGTCGGTTAACCTAGCCAAGAATTACTCTTTGTTTTAACAAGTAGTGGAGTCAACTTCTTCCATGCCCCCATTTGTGGTAAGACAATCTCCTATGGGTCTCTAAAATCTCCTATACCCTCATTGCTTTAATGAAATATGAATATCCGATTTTGCCCTTTTACATTTTCGAAATATTTATTTTTAAATTAAAAATTTCAAAATTCAAATTTTCAAATTTTGAAAATTTCAAATTTTCGATTTTTCAAATTTCGGATACGACATTACACCGTATAGTTTTACTTAGTTGTACCCAGTTATACTTCGTTCTACTGTGTAATACTGATGTTAAATTATACTGAGTTATACTGGTTATACTAAGTTATACTGGTTATACTAGTAATACTCGTTATACTAGTAATACTCGTTATACTGGTTATAGTGGTATACTGAGTATTCATGAGTATTATTAAGTTATACTGAATGTAGTTATACTGAGTTTTACTGGTTATACTAAGTATTACTCCATGCATAGTTATACCAAGTTCTACTAAGTTATACTGGTTATACTAGTAATACAGAGTAACACTAAATACTACCGAGTACTACTGATGAGTTAGTTATACAGAGTTCGACTAAGTTCTACTGGTTTTACTACGTAATACTAAGTACTACTTCAACTGAGTCAACAACTTATACTGAATCCAAATGTGAAGATGAAATGAATAAAAACACAAATCCTACAAGAATCCTTCAAATGTAGAACATTAAGAACCCTAAAATATATTTAGACAAACTCAGAACATGAAGAACCCTAAAAACCCCAAATAGAATTGTAGATCTAGGATTGTAGATCCATAACCCTAGGTTCAACTGCTGCATAACAAGCTCAGGTAGAGTCGCCACCTTCTCTTTTCCGTTTCCGTCACCTTCTTCTTCGTCGCATTAGGCTGTGAGCTGCCGCAGATTTGTTTCTCTTTTAGTTTCTAGATCTAGGGTTAACCGAAAAATGCAGATTTGATTTGATAGAAAAGAATATAGAAGAATAAACAAGAAGAATGAAGAAAAAGAGGAGTCGCAGAGAGAAAAAAAAAAAGAAGAAATCGCAGAGAGAAAGAGAAGGAGAAAAAATCGCAGAGAGAAAGAGAGAAGAGAGGAGAAACCGTCGGAGAGATAGAAAGAGAAAGAAGGAAAAAAAGAATAAGTGAAACGCTTTAAGATTAGTTTTCAGAGGGTAAAATAGTAAACATCTTAATTTCTGCATTAAAAATAAATCAGTTTATTAAAGAAATTAGATCAGGTCCTTCAGAGATTGGATTTTGACATTTAGGGGCATCAGAGGATTTGTCTCCCGAGTATTGTTACGCCTCTGTGAACTTCAAAATGGAACCTCCGAAGGATCGACACACGCCGGAGAAATCTTCCTCCGGTTGCTGTACTAACTGCGGCGGACCAACGATCTCCGAACCGTCACCTCTAGCTTCACTACCGGAGATGTCACCGCCACCAAACTACCGCCCGATCCGAGCCCCGGCGATCAACCTCCCACACAACTCTCAAGCGATCATCCTCTCCCCCGTTCCTCACGCCGAGCAAGTCTCCGTCGTCTCTCCGCCGTACCAATTCCAACCTCCCGTCAAGAGAATCCACTCCCCAGACGATATCCGCCGCTTCCAGGAGTCACCTTCGTTCAAGAACTTCCTAGGATTCGTAGTCTCTCTCTCCGAATCGATCCGCGGACACAGAATCTCAGATCCTTGCGACGTCTCTCCCACCGTCGCCGCCATAGTTTCAATCCTCGAGACCTTGTTAAAATGGATCGACGACATCCCTCCCGTTCAAATGTCTTCTCGATACGGAAACATGTCGTTCCGGTCGTGGCACGAGAGGCTCGCTCAGAGAGGCGAATCGCTCATCCTCGAGGTTCTTCTCCCCGATGAGTTCAAAGGATCCACGATCGAGATCGTTCCTTACTTCTTCGATAGCTTCGGGAACTCAAGCAGAATCGATTACGGGACAGGGCACGAGACGAACTTCGCGGCGTGGCTGTATTGCTTAGCGAGGATGGGGATCGTCAAGGAGGAAGATTACCACGGCGTGGTGGCTAGGGTTTTCGTGAAGTATCTTGAACTGATGAGGAAGTTGCAGATGGTGTACTGCTTAGAGCCTGCGGGCTCTCATGGAGTGTGGGGGCTTGATGATTACCATTTCTTGCCGTTTATATTTGGGAGCTCTCAGTTGATTGATCACAAGTATATGAAACCCAAGTCGATCCATAACGATGATATCTTGGAGAATTTCTCTAGTGAGTACATGTACCTGTCTTGTATTGCGTTTGTGAAGAAGGTGAAGAAGGGCCTGTTCGCTGAGCACTCGCCGTTGCTTGATGATATTAGCGGCGTGCCGAACTGGAAGAAAGTGAATAGCGGTTTGCTTAAGATGTATAAAGTGGATGTGCTCGAGAAGGTTCCCATTATGCAGCATTTCCTCTTTGGCTGGCTCATCAAATGGTATGATTCTTCCTTCCTTTTATCTCGGTTTTCGCCATGAAACATTTGGTTGATGTCTAGAACCACATTTCTTATGTAAGATCTTAGTGGTATTCTGAATGTATCAATGTATCATGGGAGAAGCGGTAGCTTCTTGATTGTTGCAGAATCGATGTCTGGAAACTAAAGTGAGTGAGTGTATTTGAACCATCATTGTCTACCCAAATTTGCTTCTCGTTTTCATTAGACGTCAACATAAATAAAACTAAGACAGCTTGTTTTTGGCGTTATGAGTCTTGAGATCTTTTGTTAAATGTCATCAGGTTCTTGGAATGTAATTGATTTAATTTCTCAAAGAAATCTTGTTGGCAGGGAGGAGTGAGGTACTTTAAGCACAGTGCATCGAAGCAAGGACATCTAGTTCTCGTCCTTGCGGTCGCTTTAAATATTGTAGAGAGACGTCTTCCTTTTCCGAGCTCATTGGGAAACTAGAGACTTCTTTTAATTGCCGATGCTATCTTCGTATTGTCGTTTGCCCCTTTTTTATGATTTCTATATATTCTATCTGCGTTTTACTATGATTTCCATATACCAAATGGCTTTTAGTGAATTACAGAATCCATGAGACGGGTTTTTTTGCAGAAATTCAAAAGCAATTTTATACACAAATGTTAAAAAGGCGATAAATAAAGAGAAATTAGGATGTCTACCAAAAACTTATTTGATAATTAAGATATTGCCAAAAAACCATTTTATGGACACTGTTGATAATTTCAGAAGGCACTGATACCTCTACACTTTCGTATACAATATGGGAACATGGGAAGATAAAACCTTTTTAAAAGATACGGCATGATTTGTTACAGGAATCTTACTAATCCAAAAGATCTCTCGACATCCCACTTCTGCTATCTCTCTCCTCTCAAAAACACCCCAATACTATAACAAATCCTAGATTCTTTATTTTCAGACACCAAATGGAAGATGACGAATATGACATACACCAAATTCTAAACCAAAATTTTGTCACCTCCGTTGCGTCTCCGATGAAGTTTTTTTCTGCTGCATCACAAGTGAAGCTCTCAGCCTCTGTGTGTCCAGTGAGCTTTCCCCCTGCGTAATGATGATACAAATAGAGCCAGCTATGGTAGGGCTTGAAGAGGGAATCAAAGGATTTTCCAAGGTGATGATACAAGCTAGGGTGTCTCGGCCTCTGCATCTCCAATCAAGCTCTCCATCTTGGCGTCTCCGGTGAAGGTCTCCACCGCTGTGTCTCCATTGCTCCTCTCCACCGCGGCGTCTCTAGTGAAGCTATCCGCCACTGCGCCCCTGTGAACCTATTGAAGCTCTCCGTCTCTGCATCTCCGGTGAAGCTCTCAACCACTGTATCTCCGTCTGATATATATATATATGTATATATTACTTTCATGTTAATCAACAATCTTATTTAAACCACATGATATTCTTTGGTTTGACGTATAAGCGAAGAATTAACCGTGTAAGTATTATATTAAGGGTATAACAACCTGACATTACTAACAAATCTAATTTTAATCCAAAGTAACTAATTTTCTAAAGATGTAAGTATTATATTAGCTGTCCAACAGTTTGACATATACCAACAAACATATACATCTAAACATTATTCATATTTTCATTTCATATGTCATAGCTATGATCTTGATTCTTATGGTATCAAAGAATGTGATATACAAAATTCAAACAAGTTTTATCCCAAATAACTTATTTATTAACTGTGTAAATATTATGTTAATTGTCTAACAACTTGACATTACCAACAGATAAATTTTTTAACCCATGTAACTTATTGTCTAACCGGGTATATATTATATTAGCTTTCTAACAAATTGGCATTTACGATGAATACATATACATAAGCATTATTAGTATGTTCATTTATGATCTTGACTTCTTATGATATTAATTTAAAATCATGAATTAACTTTGTCGTATATTCAGCATAACCAGTTATCTTACGAAAGTTATATGATATAGGCAACAACTTGTACAAGAAGACAATTTCATTACATGGTAATATATTACATCAATGGTTACAATAAAGTTTAACAAGCCAAAAGACATTCTTAACCAGGTTACAAGAAAGTTTAACAAGCCAAAAATAAACTTAACCATGCTTAAGTTTCTTGTAACCAAAGACTACACACAAAATACATTCTTGTGTAAACTTAGCTATATACATATCACCATAGAAAGGCTAAGTCGACTCTTGGATTTAGAAATCTCCACACCCAACCTTGATCCCACTCCCTTCTAAAGACTTCTCTTTGCCTCATCAGTTGCGTTGTTTCCAACATTTGGCCCAAGGCTATAACAAGTAGGTCATCCTCTCATCTTCTTAACAGTAGGCGAGGTTACCCCTCCGCCGGAGCCACCACCGTGTCCAGACTCTCCTCTAGGTTGGCTAACGGTGAAAGAAGGAGGTTCATGTACAAAACTCAGTGATGCTTCACACTTTATGCTCCGTATTTTCTCGGTTTACCACTTATATTCTTCACCTGTTAACTTTCATGTTCAAGCGCTGGCTGAGCTTCGTTGGTACTGCTGCGGTGGCGGCGACTCTGATCTTGTGGGCTTTTATGTTACTGATGCAAATTCTACGGCTGGATTCTTTTTTGATGAAGCACCAAATGTGTTATATACTGAATGGAGAAGGTTTCATTTGGAGGAAAACACAGCCTGTTCTCTTTTAACGAGATTTTTTTCAAATTTAATCCAAAATCTTTGCCAAAGCTTATTGTACGTAGACAGATTTCTAAAGATACTAATTGTACTTACTCTATGCTCTATGAAACAGAAATCTGGCTATAACAGAGGGGTAGTTTCGACAATTACGTTGCCTCACATCACAAAATTTTTTGCATGTTTCACTGTTTTTGGTAGTTCACTAATTCCACTCTTTTCCTTTGTTTTTGAGTAAATTATCCCATAAATAAACAACACCCAAGTGGCCAAGTTTATAAAAAAAAAGCCAAATGTGCTCAATTTTCTTTTATGCAGAATGTGTTGAAAAGTACCCAAGTGGCTAAGTCTATGAAAAGAACTTAAAACCCAAAGTTGAGTATCAATTGAAGGGAGTTTTCCTACTTCTCAGCTGATATTTAAGTTGTCCTTTATCCTTTATAGCATATACTAACGAATTTAGGAGTTTATATACTAGAAGGTTTTATCTTCAATGAAAGGTATCTGGCTATCTAGTATCTTCTAAATTACAAATTTCAGAAATTATCAATAAGGATCATAAGTTCATAATGATTTAATTAAAATTTTAATTGAAACCTGAGTAACAAAGCTTCCTTTCATACCAAAGTCACCCTAAAATGTGGAACACAAACGTGTTTCTGCAATAAGTCTTTTTCTAACATAATTGGTGTATACCAGAAGCAAAATTCCATCGTTGTATACCTTGTACATTAATCTTTGAGCGATTTGCATCCAAATTATAACTAAAAACATGATAAAGACCAATCCATTTAGAGGCAAAATGACATCGTTAGCCCTATCAATCGAGTTTAAAGAAACTTTGGAAGAGAGAGAAACAATAACCAATGCTCCTCTTCCATTCTTTCACTCCATTTTTTTCTATTTTCCCTTACATATTTAAGATACACAAATACACGTAATCTAATCCTCAATAGTATCTAGTGTCTTCTCTATTAATTTTATTTTCATTCGATAATCAAATTTATTGTTTTGCTATTGGTTTGCATGTTACTGTTTTGTTCT
This sequence comes from Brassica juncea, assembly GCA_018703725.1. Lineage (NCBI taxonomy): Eukaryota > Viridiplantae > Streptophyta > Magnoliopsida > Brassicales > Brassicaceae > Brassica > Brassica juncea. The sequence continues at coordinate 45,115,135 of CM031942.1, read as the reverse complement.
ATCAGTGGAGAATTATTCATATAGCGGTGTGTAAGAGATTTGGTTCAGACATCAGTGTTTAGGAGATTTTGTTTTGACATCAGTGTTCATGAGATTTTGTTGTGACCACATCTCCGCCGCACCATAGCGCTATCGTGTCCGCGTCTTCTCTTATCGCTGTCGTGTATGCATCTTCTCTTCTCGCCTCCGTCACATCTCTGGCGTTCGATTGTGGGCACACGGGGTGAGGCTTAGACCAAGAAGATTAAATCGAGTAGAACGGTCTTCAGTAAGCGATCAGTTCGTCCATCTCGGGCTGGATCGAGTGCTGCAGTTCGAGCATGATGAGTCAAGAAGTTGGGTCTTCCCAGTTCGATTGGTGCAAGCTCATGGCAGCTGAGGATCCATCTCATTTTTTTGTAAAGCTGATCCTTGCTAAGATTAACATTGTTGTATTCTGATTCATCCCAATGCTTTACATTTTAGCTTGTATTTAATTTATATTTACAGGCTATTTTGATTAGTTGACGGTTGTTATTTTGTATCAATTCGGTAAACAACAAATTAACTCTCTAATAAATCACAAAACATATGATTAGATTTACATATTTGGCTAAACATAAAATTAACTCATTAACATATCACAATACAAATGATTAAAATTGTTGTTTAGCTGGTTAAGATTTTACTTGACTTTTTGTTGTTATAGTTAGCTGGTAATATATACTAATTATCTCGACATTGTTATAGTTAGCCGGTAATATATACTAATTAATGATGTAAGTTGTGAAATAGCCTGTTAAGATCTTACTTGATTTTTTTGGTCATATCTAACCTGTAATATACACTAATTATCTCAATATTGTAACTTGAATTGTAACATTAAAACATATAAGACTTTAAGGACCATTCGGGGGATTCTTAAAGGGTTTGGAATGTAGAATCTGAAAGTATGGGGCCAATTCATGAAGCTATTTGTATACTTGGAAATATTGGGACTAAGAAATTGTCATTGTTGCAAAACATAAGAAATTGTCATTGTTGCTCGATCTCTTCTGTAACGAGACAGAGACAGGAGGATGAGCACGACGAAGAGGCTTAAATTCGAGCATGATGACGTCATCAGAAAAAGATGACGGAGATGGTCCGGTGACCCGAGACAGATGCGACGATTTGCGGAGGAGAAAAGAAAGCTTGAGGCAGAGACGATCGTGGTGGCTTCGTTTTCAGTCGACGGCGGAGATGAACAAGGAAGACGAAGCAGGTCTACGGCGAGGTTGTCGCCGTGGACGACGACCACGACAGAGCAAGACAGAGATGAAGGAGAAAAGCTTGAAACGATCAGGTCTAGCAAAAAGATCAAAACTTGGTCTAATTTGAAATAAGAAAACAGAAACAAGTAAAAAAGACCCACCTGAAACACCATAATAACCCTCTTTAAGATTTTTGCTCACGATTTGAGGTTTTTTTTTGGAAGTTGGTAGCAAATACGTGATTGGAGAGAGATTGATAAAAAATCGTCTTTAATTACTGGGTTAGTTCTACTATAGTTTTTCAGGATTCAAGAGAGAGAGAGAAAAAAGAAATTCAAAAGAAAGAGGATGGTAGAATTTAGGTCTTGTTTAGATTAGATTGGCGCAATGGCTATTAAAAACAGCTCATCGCAAAAGTACTTTTTGCATTTATGCAAATATTACATTTGTCTTGTATAAGATAAATGACTTGTGGTCATCTTTTTATTTTGCTAATCATACTATTATTTGAGAACACGCTCAAGAGAAATCCTTATAATTTGATTGGCTCTCTATTTCATAATGATGATTAGACTATTTTACAATGCTGATGTGTCTTCTCTCTATTGGCCCACTCTAAACTTCAGCCTTGACATGTGACTAGACAAGAATTTAAAAAATAAACAAATAAAATGCCACTAAATCTTATCCACTGTCGTAGATAACACAATATATTAGCCAAATACTATAAAGTAGTGAAATCACTATGTTAATTTTATTTTATATACAATCTTATCATTACTCTTATGACATTATTAACAAAAAAATTGTACTAAAATATGATTTTATAAAATTTATTATATTAGAAAGTATTAATGATATTTTTATCATACTATAAGTATAAACTAGACTTTAATCTGCGCGTCCGCGTGGATGTATTTTTTAAAATATGTTGCTATTTGTTTTTCATGTCAATAATAGGACTGGGCAAAAACACAAATCCAAATAACCGAACCGATCCTGATCTGAAAAAGTAGTACCAAACCCAAACCTAAATTGTTTAAATATCTGAATTATTCAAAATTTTGGTAGTTAGAGAACCGAAACCGAATTTGATTGGAACCAAAGTATTTCTGCTACCCGAATGTATCCGAAATAAATTTATATACTTATATATATTAATTATTTTTAGATTTAGTGTATATAAAAACATCCAGAATATATATGATTCTTTTAAATTGGTTTAAATACTTGAAAATATATACAAATAGTCAAAAGTAAATATATAAAATAGTTATAGTATGCTCAAAACACCAAAATACTTAAAATAATAATTGATTCTATATCTAAATATTTAAACCAAACTAATTTTATGTTAAGTTTAGGGATTCTGACATATAATATTCAAAATTATATGTAATATATTATTTTGTTTATAGATTTTAAGAAATTTAAAGTATACAATGAATTTTAAATTTTAAAAATGATTTAAATGGATTATACGAACCCGAACCGAACCCGGAAAGATCTGAATCGAACTCGGACCAAAAATTAGAAATATTCTAATGGAGCTGAAATTTTGACCACGAAAACCCAAAATCCTAACAAATCCGAAACTGAATTTGAATGGATATCCGAACGCCCACCCCTAGTCGCTATTATATATCCTTTATGTACCATCATATAAGTAATCATATAATTAATAGTATTTTATATGTACCATCATATAAATAATCACATATAATATATTTTTAAAATTTAATGTGAAATATAAAAACCATATTTAAGTTGGTATATGAAATTGAGCTTTGTATTGTATTTTTAATATATATTGAAAACATTTTTTGAATAACGGTTATTGAAAAATATTTTAGTAAAAATCAATTTTTGAATATATGTATATTTTGAATCAATTTTTGATATAAATTAGCTTTAAATATTATTTTGATTTGAAATATGTATAAAAAGTTTAAATTTTGTTTTATTTTAGAAAAAAAAGATGTTTTAGGTAATTAGATTAGCTCATTTTTATATATATTAAAGTTGGTCCAGATAGATAGTTTCTTATAATATAATGAACTTCCAATTTTTCTTAATAACATATGCCCATTACTTTTTTTCTTCTTAATATACTGTTATCCATGTTTCCAAACAATATTAACTCTTTTTATATTGTTATCCATGTTTCCAAACAAATCTCTTTTTAAAAAACTGCAATCCATGTTTATGTTTCCAAACGAAACAAGAATTCACTTTTGTTCAAGGATTTCAATCCCACTTTGGTTTTGACAATCTGGTTACGGTGGATCCAAATGGCACAAGTGGTGGACTAGCCCTATTTTATAATAATGAGCATCAGGTGAAAGTTCTTTACACTAGCAACCGTATGATTGATGTGGAAGCTATGATACTTGGGAAACATGTCTTTATGACTTTTGTTTATGGAGAGCCGGTCCAAAAATTAAGAGACCAAGTCTGGGAACGCTTAGCAAGATATGGCCTGGTCCGTTTGGAACCATGGTTTATTATTGGAGATTTAAATGAGATCACTAGGAATCATGAAAAAGAAGGTGGCACCGTACGAAGTGCAGAATCTTTTGCCCCTTTCAATGATATGATTACGAATACTGGCTTACTAGAATTTCCAGCACGAGGAAACAAGATGTCCTGGCAAGGAAGAAGAAATAAAGTAATGGTCAGATGCCGACTAGACCGAGCATTAGCTAATGAAGATTGGCATGCACTCTTTCCATGTTCCTACACCGAATATTTAGGGATGGAGGGATCTGATCATAGGCCAGTGGTGGCTTATTTTGAGAATAAAGTTCAGAAACGCAGGGGACAATTTTGGTTTGATAAACGATGGATAGGTCAGGAAGGGCCGATGGGCACCATTGAGAGGGGTTGGGGAGACACGACGAGAGAAAGGACAGAGGAAAACTCGAGGGACTTTGTCTCGAAAATTGTTAATTGTAGGCACGCAATTTCAACATGGCGAAAGAATAATCCACCGTATGGTAAGGAGAAAATTAGTGAGTTACAGAAGGCACTGGAGGAAGTACAATCTGATAACAATAGAACTCAGGAAGATATCCTTGATAGTTACAAGAGGCATACAAGGATGAAGAGGAATATTGGCATCAAAAAAGTCGTAATTTATGAAACACAGCGGGGGATCTAAACACAAAGTGTTATCATAGCCTGACAAAACAACGTCGAGCTCGAAACAGGATTGTAGGGCTTTACGACGAAAATGGAAATTGGATAATTAAGGAACAAGGGTTGGAAAAAGTGGCAGTGGATTATTTTGAGGATTTATTCCAAACAACTTCTCCATCAGACTTTGAAGGTTTCCTGGAAGAAATCGGGCCTACCATTACCCCTCTAATGAATCAGAGGCTTCTGAGAACAGCCACTGAGGAAGAGGTTCGCCAGGCGCTTTTTATGATGCACCCCGAGAAAGCTCCTGGACCAGACGGGATGACAACATTATTTTTCCAACACTCTTGGCATATAATCAAAAAAGAGTTATTGGAGATGGTTAATAGTTTTATTACATCAGGAACTTTGGATGCAAGGTTGAACATTACCAGCATTTTCTTAATTCCTAAAACGGAGAGGCCTACAAAAATGAAAGAGCTAAGACCTATCACTCTATGCAATGTAGGATATAAGATTATCTCAAAGGTCGTGTGCCAGAGATTAAAGACCTGTCTTCCATCACTAATCTCAGAAACTCAATCGGCTTTTGTGCCGGGGAGGCTGATCTCTGATAACATTCTTATTGCTCAGAAAATGTTTCACGGACTGAGAACAAAAAATCATGCCAGAAAAAATTTATGGCTATCAAAACGGATATGAGCAAGACTTATGATAGAGTGGAGTGGATCTTTATTCAAGAAGTACTTTCAAAGATGGGATTTGACCAGCATTGGATCAAACTTATGATGGAATGTATTTCTTCAGTGCAGTATAGGGTATTATTAAATGGTCAACCAAAAGGACATATAACTCCCCAGAGAGGGCTTCGACACGGAGATCCGTTATCCCCTTATTTATTTTTTTCTGTGTACGGAAGTCTTGATTGCGAATATTCGAAGGGCTGAACGGGAAAAAAAACTAACAGGCATCAAGGTGGCATGGGCATGTCCTGCAATCTCACACTTGCTCTTTGCAGATGATAGTCTTTTCTTTTGAAAAGCACATAAAGAGGAGTGCCAGACAATCCTCAGAATCCTTAAGAAATATGAGGGAGCTTCGGGACAACAAATAAATTTTGATAATCTTCAATCCAATTTCGACACAAAATTGAGGAACCAAACAGGCAGGGATTACGGGACATACTAGGGATACAAAATCAAGGTGGAATGGGCTTCTACCTAGGGATCCCTGAAAACCTAGGGGGATTAAAAGTTCAAGTCTTCAGATTTGTCCAAGAGAGGCTCAACAACAGGGTTAATGGATGGACTTTCAAGTTCTTCTCCAAGGGAGGAAAGGAAGTAATCATAAAATCGATAGTGACAGCCTTACCCAACCATGTTATGGCTACCTTCCGTATTCCCAAAACGGTAATAAAAAGCTTACGAGTGCAGTGGCAAAGTTATGGTGGAGTCCAGGGGGTTCCACTAGGGGAATGCATTGGCAATCATGGGACAAAGTTTGTCGGTCCAAAAAGGATGGAGGTCTGAGATTTAAAGATCTTACGGATTTTAACACGGCTATGCTCGACAAGCAATTTTAGAGACTAATAGAGAAACCTCAAACTCTATTCTCCCGGGTGTTCAAGGGTCGATACTTCAGAAATGCATCCCCTTTGGAACCAATTCGTTCATACTCGTCATCCTATGGTTGGCAAAGTATTGTCTCTGCTAGATCTCTGGTTAGCAAAGGACTAATCAAAAGGGTGGGATCAGGATCATCTATCTCAGTATGGAATGATCCTAGGCTCCCATCCACCCGCCCAAGACTAGCAAATAAAAATCAACATAATCTTTTTCCGGAACTTATGGTGGACTCACTCATCAATGAAAATTCGAGGACATGGAATATTCAAAGAATTCAGAGTCTGGTAGACCCTGAGGACGTGAATACTATCCTAAGTATCCCTTTGAGTAAAACTTTAACAACGGATTGTGAAGGTTGGCATTTCACTAATAATGGGAAGTACACGGTTAAATCTGCCTACCAAATTGAAAGAGTCTACCCGGATAGGGAAAGAATTACAACCGACTATTTCACAATGCCGATGTTTTTTTTTCTCATTAGCCCACTCTAAACCTCTCGCTAAACCGTTTGGCATGACTTAAAAGTTCGTGTGTGAAAAAACTGAGGACAAATAGTTCATAGGGAAATAAGCCATTTTCCCTATTTCATAATGCTGATTAGACTATTTCACAATGCCGATGTTTCTTTTTCTCATTAGCCCACTCTAAACCTCTCGCTAAACCATTTTTCATTTTGCGTGATCATCTTCCCTAAACCGCTATTAATTTCCACTTTAAATCAATCTCGGTTTCGCTTTAATCTATTCTTTAGTTATGCTGATAAAACTTCTCTCAGGTTACTACCCTTTAATTTCGGATTCGTCCCTAACTATTAAATGCTCCATGTCCTATGGTTTAACCACATATTATATGGGTTGTTACACAAAATTAATGATATTTGTTTTCAATTTCAAAGTTACATGTACTATGATATCTCATATGGATTATGTTGTGAGTTTGTATACGTTTAGGGTTTACGGTATCGTATTCCATATAGTTATGGTGTAAATTTTAGGGTTTATCATTCATGTTTCTAGCAAAACGTATCATAGAAGATATTATGTCGTTAAGATATTTAGAATATTATGAAATTTGGCTGTTTGGTGAATCACAGTTTTTTAAAAAATTTGTTTTGATATTGTTTTCAATTATGACATCATTACATAAGGTTCTAACTACGAATTCGCTATCGGAAATATAATATCTCAAAGCATATACCATTATTCATTTTAAAATATCACCTATTATGGTAGTTAAGATACTATATTTATTGTTAACCATTTAAAAAGGAAACAACGAGATACTTGGGTATATTCTTCAGTCTTCTAGGTTAAGCAGTCTAATACTTATATATACTTCCTCTTATTTACGACCAAAGCGTTTTACTCTCGATTTTCCTTAAAAATGTCAACTATCGCAAGAAATGTTCAGCACTACATCCCGGTCAATCTATTAGAAGCATTCAGTGAGACTCAAAAGATTCGTGTGAAGATCATCAACAAATGGACTTTGTACAACTCCAGATTCGGAATTTCTATTGAGTTAGTCCTTGTAGATGCATATGTATGTTTTGTACTCAAGAAGTAAAGACAAAAAGGGAAGTTAAACAATTCTTCTAAAATACAACTGATTTTGCGTGATACAAAGTAAGGAGTGATATATTCATATATTTTAATCAACTATATAGTATCTTACACATAATAATTTCCAGTGAGGTTACACTTAAGTGTACTATATGGGGGAAACATGCAAAACGAACATTTGCTCATACCAGCAAGAAGATGGATGTTATTGTTGTATGTGTCATGCGTTTTATGTCTGTGAAATCTTACAAAGATAAAACTTGTTTTCCTACATTTCAATTGTATATATTTAATTTATATGTCTAATTTCTTTTGTGTGTTTTATAGGCGAGATAAGCATCTCTAATGCTTTCAGTACCATGAAGATATTGTTTGATCCTACTACTGAGCATGCTGATACTTTCAGAAATAGGTTTGTATATAAACATATGATCATTTAAAGAACACTGTAAGATTCATGCATAATTAATTACTTTTGTTTTAACATTGATTTTACAAAATAGCTTACCCAGTAATCATCAAATGATTACACAAGGTTCTTTCAACCAGATATTATATGGTAATTCTTAGATGTCTGGAGTGAGTTTGTTTCAAGAAATCCTCGGAAGACTTTATCCGGTATTTTAGAGTCAGCATCGGTTAATGTCTTGGTGAATGTGTTTTTTTTTTAAAACCATTTCATTTTTTAAAAAATATAACCATATCAAACAATATACATTACATGTAGTTTGGAAAAGTGGTTTGTTGTGTTACCATCAAAAGGATTAATTCTTCGAAAAATTGGTGTTATTGGGCATGCAAAACCTGCAATCTTAACATTTAGGAATATTGTGAGTTTTCGGACAACGATGGTACTCAGTCGAGGTACAATAGTAAGACGTGTGGCGATGTTAATCTGGTTTAGCCAAGGTATATATTAAATATGGTGTTTTATTTAAGAGCATTATAAATTAAGTAACTTACATTTGCAACTAATATATTTTATGTATCTAAATATTATTTGGTTGTGCGTGCACATAACGATACTCATCAGACGAGGTTTTGATATTCAATCATATTGCTGAAAAATTCCTCAGAAATCTGCCGATCATTTGATACGTGAGTACGACGAGGTAATTTTAGATATTGAACTATTATTTAATTGTGATTCTGATATATTATGTAAGTTTTCTATTATTTCCAGTTTGATCACATACCAGTTTATCCTGAATTGCTTGATTTCATTGTTAGGAAGAGAGTTCTTTTCAAGGTCTTACTCAAAGGCGATAATAATAAGTTTGGAAACTCATCTTTTGTTGTCGACTATTATTCGGATGATGAATACATTATCGATGAGTGGCTTGCAAATTCCTCCGAAGTATTACGGTCTTTATGTTCCTTTATTCATTTTTAGGTATTCTTCTTTCTGACTTAGACACATTCCTTAGATATCGTCAATTAAATGGTCACAAGTTCTTTTTTGACTAAAATGATTTATTAATACTGTCCAAACACATATTGTTGTACAAGAAATTGGGACAAGAATGGAAGAAGCTCCAATTCGTCTCGGAAACAATAGCTTTTTAGCCAAGATCTTCACAACTATTATTATAATGTTTAGCATGTTGAAAACGTAGGTAATGAAAGCTTGTTTTCCAAGCAGCTACTCTTGACACCAGATATCCATCTTTATCCATGGAAAAATAGGCTTTTAAATTACCAACTATTTGAAATCAACACTTTTAATATCCAACTATTACTTGTGCAGATTTAATCCCAAAATTATAGTTGACTGCGCAAAATTGGACATTAGAAAGTCAAACATTAATTATTAAATGGAGACGTTAATTAGTATTAAAAAGTAGATGAATTCGGCTGTCAAAACCCAGAAACACTAAAATCAGTTTCCTTGACACAATTTTGAGTGAGAGTAAGCGATTATCAGTGGAAAAAATCATGCTTAGATACGACGAAGAGTTCTAATCCTGTCTCTGAACAGAAAAAGAAACTCAGAAATCGATGGTAATCGCTTCTTCTCTCTCTGAATCGTGTATAAGACATTAATTTCAGTGTTTCTGGGTTTTGAAAGCCGAACTCGATTACTTTTCTAATTATAATTAACATTTGACTTTTTAAAAGTCTAATTTTGTGTAGTCAACTATAACTTCAGTATTAAATCTGTGCAAGTGATAGTTGAGTATTAAAAGTGATAGTTGAGGATTTAAAAGCCCATTTTTATTTTTCTAAATTAATCCCGTTTAATTTCTTTACCTTCTTTCATAGCCTATACAAAAGTTAAAATAAATGCGGGGATAGCTCAGTTGGGAGAGCGTCAGATCCAGGCTCACCGCAATTATTTTAATTTTTAATTTAAGCCCAATGGGCCTTAATCTTAAATATTTCGGCCGAAGTATTTGGTTGACATTCAGAAAGTTTGACTATTTGTTTAGTTTCAAAACTGAGCACATTGGGCCTTAATTTGAAAACTCAGCTCATATCTGTTGCTGGACGTGGAACCAAATGGTTGAATTCTTCGGTGGGAACTCTGCTAGAGTTTGTTTACAACCCTTGAGGTTGAAGATTATGTGTGACAAAACCTGTAATTTGTACCAAACCAATTTTGATTGCTGATCAGAGTAAACCGGGTAAACCGGATTTTACTTTCTTGTTTTAGATTTGATTAGAAATGTGTTTTTGTCGGTGAACTATTAAATGCCGGTATCATGTTCTGAACCAAACTTTGATAGTTACATTATTGCTCAAGATCGGTATATGGGAATTGTGCCCCATGTGGAACCTTTAGGGACGATATATCGACGTTACACATGACCTTATTCAATTTCTAATCAATAAATACGATTCATTCATTAATCATTATATTTGTTATAGTTACATTGTTGCTCTTTGAGTATCTGATTTCTTTGAAAGCAACAATATTTTTTGTGTGATACTTATGGACTGTCTCCTTTTTAGCAGTACAACACGTCCAAATCTCAGTAGAAATTGAAATTTTTATTTTATTTTAATATTTTTCTGGTAAAAATCATATTCTATTTTTATGATTTGAATAAAGAATACGTCCGACCGTGTATCTATCATGTAAAATGTACAGACGAAGTTTAAACTGTAGTATAATTTAAATCATATAATTCACTTTTAGAAAACCAATTTTCTTTAATGAGATTTGGAATTTGGAAATGCAATCTTCAATGGCTCTGATCGTTTGGTGATCGCTAGCGTCAGTGATCAGAGTCAGCAATCAGCGGCTGCGACTTAATATCGCTAGTAGTTGTTCGTTTGAAGGTCGCGCGGTTGGTCGCAGCGACTATAATTTTTTTAATTTTTTTTTTAATTGCATGATTTTGATCGCACCGCTGAAATTTTCAGCGTTCAAAATTTTTGATCGCTGATCGCTAGCGTTTGGTCTCTGCAACCAGTCGCTGAACCCATAACCAGTAAACGAACAACGTTTGATCGCTGAAGTTGGTCGCTGACGCTAGCGAACACCCAACATGGCCAATATATGTAATATAGGTATTAACCACTAAGCTAAATCGTTATTGGTTAGTTGCTGGATCTCATACAGCCATAAAACCTAAATGCATTTGTATTTTTCTTTTTTCTTTTCTCGGTGGACGGTTTTTACAGATTAATAATATTCGATATTTATTTATCAAAGTTAACATGTGCTTCCTTGTTTATTTATATTTGATCCATTATTATCACTGGATCGAGCTTCCCTAGTTATCATGCTCGGCTTGTCCGTTCATTTACTAATTAGTTTAGTGGTTGGTGACCAGATCTGTGAATAAGGAATATATTCATCTCGTTTATAATGTAAAAATATTCTTAAAGTTTCTTAAATCTTCGCATGATTTAATCATTTAAGTATGTATTTTAGTTTTGATGATAGAAATCTCTATAAGACAATACATCATTACATATATAACAATCCATTAACTTGTTACTTAGTTTTCGTTTTTACTAGTATTAACTACGAACTCAGTACTGAATACTGATCTTGTCTTACAATTTCCTAATGGTATGTTCATGTTCGTCCTAGTGACTGCAGTAAGATATGTTATTTCTTTTGATGAAGCTGTCGGTTTAAACTGTGATAATTCCCTGAACAAAATGAAATTTGAAAGAAAATTAAATACATATAATATTACTCAAAATAATTTTTTATAAGGAAAAAAAACACTGGGAATTTTAAACAAAAAAACTCTTGAATTAGTGAAAGCTGCTTATCAAACTTACAACAGTTTGATGTTAGTTTTGGTTACAAAGTATTAATCCTATACTCCAAATAGCTTGAATATATTTTTGATTGTTTTTATCCGATGGGTGATGATCACATTTTATGTAATCAAATGTTGCTCATAATATATATTTCAAGACTTGACAACTTACAAAATTGTCAAAACTATCTTTTGCCTAGTTCAAAAAAAAACTATCTTTTGTGTGCATGAGTTTAGCATGCAGCAAATACAATCTACCAACTACCTTTTCATCGTAATCCGTTTACCCTAAGAATTTTCTACGTTTTCGGACTTGTATTTATATATCAGCGCACAAAGTTGACAGCTCAGTTAGCTTAATCATTTATAAAAAATAATTTGTTATAATTATCCCAAAAAAGCACACAAAGCATTTGTCATCCAACGATTTCATATCCATAAGTATAGCACCAACTACTTGGGATATTGATCCCGCAGAATAACATTCACCAATTCTATTCAACATATATAAAGAAAAGAATACCACATATTCGAACTTATTTTACTATGCCATACACATGCATATTTTGGCCAGAAGACACAATTAGTAAACAATTTTAATCAACACCGTATGACTTTATATATATATTAATATATATATTAACACGCATATCAGTAGATACATCTTAAAATTCTTATTTCATTAATCTGAATACAAAAATATCTTCAATGTAGCTTAAAATAAAATTACAAAATTATTATAAAAAGGGCTAGGTACATTACCAACCCCATTGCAGATATATGAAAGAACTACACACAAATCAGCTGTTAAGCTGAGCTGAGTCGAGCCGAAATTAGTGTAGCATGCTCTTGTAAACCTTCCGAAACCTGCACCACTTGTTGAGTACTGGCGCTTCCGGTTGCTAATTTTTTCTTTTGAGCAAAACTTTTTTTTTTAATCTTGTCGAGCTACATTTATATCCCTACTAGGCTATTATCCTATCTAGAGTGTAAGTGATTGGGGTGGGCACGGAGCGGATATCCGTGATCCGATCCGTCCCGTACGAATATTCGATTTTTCGATTCGATCCGATCCATGATTTTTCGGATATTCGATGATACGAATATCCGGAAAAATTAGTATATTTTATCGGATATCCGATCCGATCCGTCGATCCGGTAAAAATAATAAAAATGCATTTTTTTTTGAAAATTTTTTTTTTAAAGAAATTTTTAGTATAAAAGAATAATATTTTCATTACAAAATATTTAAAACTACATACTTTTAAAAGTTTAATGACCAAATTATTAATTTAGTGGATAACATAACTAAAAATATATATAGAGATATAAAATTATATATAATTTTATATCTACATGTATATGCATATGTATATTACGGTTCGGATCGGATATCCGTTTTCTAAAAAATGAGTATTTGTGATTTGCTCCTTATTTGACGGATAATGAATTTTAGTATTTGCTTCGATGTGTAAAGTTACGGATTTTTCGGATCGAATCGAAACGAATAACGGATCCAATCAAATTTTACGTATATTTTGCCCACCCCTACCCCTAGTAAGTGCCCTAATAACTTATTGGTTGCTAAAAATTGAAATGCGCCAATAAATAAACCGATCATAATTTCAGTTATAGTTATATTATTCAAAAAATTAATTTTTATTTTTATCTTTAATTTTAAGCTATTAAAGTTATTATTTATTGACAAATATTTTAACTTATCTTAGAAAAAATTGTTTAAGCCTGTCAAAACAAAAAAATACAAAATAACATGTAGCAAAAAAAAAAAATAACATGTATCAAAAAAAAAAGAATATTGAAAGTGAAGTAGCTCCCCATCTAAATCCAACCGTTCGATGAAAGATCAAATGGTCATCATTTTGTCTCAACAACAACGTAACATATTTACAATATTCATATATTTCCACCTACCAAAACTATGTCATCATCACTGATGAATGTTTCTGTTCCACCTCATTCTTAGTAATCTCGTCTTTCATATCATTCTCTAGTCACGAAATTAATTAAACCTACTTCTAACATGAACTAGATTTTGATCTGCTCTTTCAAAACACGGGATAATTTTTCGTTGAAAACTTTCTACAATCACCTTTTCTCTTTATTTAAGATAAGTTTGGATATAAAATCTGTAACCTGAAATTCAAACCAAACTAAACCAAAAAACCCGATTTGTGCCCAGTCCAAAATGTAAGAAATATCATAAGTGTGGCACAAAACATATCTGGAATCGAAGTGTTATTAGCCGATCACGAACGGGTAATCTGAATAACAGAAAAATCTGAAAACCCGACCTAAATGTCCAAACTAGTCAATAATATAAATATTTGAAACATAAATATGTACTTCAAAGCGCGGAAGTATTCATTTTTAGGAAAAATTTGTATCTATATACTCTAGATTTTACCTAAAATTATGTAATATTGTTTAACATAATATTTTCGATTTATGAACAGTTGTAATGTTTGTTAAAATAATTGTTTGAATATGCAAAATTATTTTTTAATATTAAATTTTGATAATTTTTTACCGCAACATATTTATTTGAATAAAAACATAAATGTTCTATGCATAATTAGTCATTTGTATTCTTAAGCTTAACAAATTAGATTAATCATATAATATGTGAGTATTTGGTGTTCTCAATATTCATTAAATGTTTTGATGTTTTTACAAATGTTTTTGTTAATATGTATCATGTTTATACATAGTTTTGGTTATGTATTTTAAATGGAATGTTGGTTATTTAGTGTAATCAACAATCGAACATTCCATATTTGTTTTATTTAACATTTCATATTCTTTGGTAAAATTTATAACAAAATTGGCATATAATGTCTAATCTAGACTATTAAAACAGAAGTACAAGTTTGAAATGATCCTGAGTTTTCCTCAAAAATTACAATCATATGCCACTGTCTTTTTTAAATCGACAATTAACTTCATTATTAAACCAACGAGATTTTAGTTATCTTTGGAAACCGGCTATACCGATTATAAAGGACGCAAATTAATTAATGGTTTTGTTATGTCTATAGAATTATACCATATCTTTCAAAATTCAATTGTGTCCGTGTTTCAATGCCTTTAATTTTCCAGTTTCGTATTTTCTACAGAATCACATACAACTAATAAAAAATTCATACTTATTGATAACAGTTATATATAACCTGCCACATCAAAAACTGAACCGTAATTTATTTTTGTTGTCTAATTACGGTTTTAATGTATAATATAATACTAAACAATTGCATGAATTAGTTCATTATCATTGTTACATTAGTTTTTCAATCGGTTGTTCTTCTTATATTTACAATCCTTTGTGATTAAAATCTTTTCTTTTCTTATAATTTTTACAATTTATTTAAATGAGTCAAAATGGATTGAGAATATTCAAACATAATTTCGTCTACCAAATCTAAACTAATAAATTCGTTGTACAACTAAATCAATAACATTTTATTAATTAACCTTTCTTATATTTAACCAATCACCATTATTAAACAGATAACAATCAGCATCACACATATATACTCTAACAAACCACCTTGCACATCACGTCCAATTTAGTTAACAAAACAAATATACTGTTACCTATTTTAATCCGATTAAGTGACCAATAATTATCATTGCAAATCACGTTTTACTTACCTAATTCATTGTGAAATCTTTCAAAAACAATGTTTATTGTGAAATCTTTCAAAACGTATATTTTGTTGTTATAATTATTTCAAATCACAACTGAATAAATATTTTATTCAGATTTTTTTTTTCAGATTTCTTATTAAACCTACACATGTTCCTTCATCAATATATGTGATGCCAAATACTTAAAATTTCATCATTCGAACCAAAGAAGACCTAAACACGTCAAACAATTCATCTTTCTCTCTTCTCACAAAACAACTAGCGTGTTCAAGTCAAATTATAATTATCAAGTCTTTCATTGTTTTTGTATGATTCTTATTAATTACAGAACAAAGTTTATTTAAAAAACTATAGTTACAATTTTAATGTTATTTTAATTCATTCAGTAACAACATAAAATTCACTTGTATAATATAAGTTTCATAGGTAATCATTTTTGTTAAAGTTTGTTTCATTTAATTCTAAATATAATCACTAAATTACCTAACAAAATAATTATTGATACTGTAAAATAGCATAACGGATCCAACATAGCCAAAAATAAAATCCACACAATACAGTAACAAAATTTATATTTCAAACAACATACTAAGTTAGTATAAGTGAAACCATTATTTTTTTTTATATATATGTTTATAAAATTCGTAAAAGCATATACCCATGCAGACGTGCGGATCAGCTTCTAGTAAATAATTAAATATGACAAAATTTGTTAGCACTAACTTTTAAAATATATTTTATTATGAGTCGCATTAAATGGAACCTTATACGGAAGATATGAATTAATACATAATTGATCGAGATATTTATTTAGATTTACTTGCTTAAATCTTACCATATTTTAGCTATATTTAAGGATATATAGTTAGTAATATTATTGATTAGGCAAAATTTTATAGAATATAGTTTTTTAATTATTTTACCTAGAATAAAGTTGGGCCCATATGTTGTGTTTTTGTTTTAATATTATTGATCAGCATTGCATTGTTTGTTCTACTTTTGGCGTGTACCTAATTACATAAAAATTCTATTTTAGAAAACAAAAAGACGAAATGTACTTCAACATTATGCATAACTATCTCTCAACTTATACACATACATATATACCTTTTTCATAATTTATGAACTTATTGTTTCATGTAAATATTTCAAGGTGATAATTTTTTGGAGAAATCATTTTAGTTTCTATCATTTATAAATATATTATGGTAGATAACAATATGAAAAATCTAATAAATGGCCATATATTATCAGGTTAGTAATATTGTTAGTCAATAAATATTAAATACATTTTTGTTCCAGATGTATTAATATTATTTATACATTATAAGTTGCATATGTAAGGTAAGCCGAATAAGCCAAAGAAGTAAAATATAATGAAGTCTAAGAAGTCCAAAAGCAAAGAGCTGCGTTAACCTACAGATCCGGTGGCCAGTCAACAGTACCGTTTAATCCCTATAAATAGTAACGGCGTTTAGAGCCACAAATCGTCCCGAGTCGTTTCCTTCGGTATCAGATTTGCTTTGAGGCATCAAGTCAGAGAGAGACTGAGATCTTAGATCTGATTCGCCCTTATCGCAATCGCCAAAGGTATCGCTCCTCTTCTTTCTCTTCGTTTCTGTATCGATTCGTGTTTTCGTCTTGTGTTTACTTCTCTCGATCCGTCGGGGTTGTATTGATTACAGCTTCGTATGCTCAGATTTGAAAAATTTCGAACCGTTTAAACCATATTGTTAACTAGATCTGCGATTGCGTGGCTCAGAAATGAGATTCTGAAGTGTTTCGTTTAGATTTGAGGGATGTGATTAGGCAAATCTATGAATGTTTAATCTTGAGATTCCACAGATTTGGAGTATTAGGTTTAGTTCGATTGTAAACGGATCTGGATCTGTTCGTTTTCGAGTCCTTTAGTATCTATATCTTACTTGGCTTATGTTAATACTTTTCGAATTCGATTCAGGCTTCATTATAGCAGGTCTTCATGTTGTGCATATGTTTTTGCGAAGATTTGGATTTTCTTGTTGATTGTGTGTATATGATTTGGATTTACTATATATTCAGTTTTAAATGGACTCCATTAAGTCAAAGTTTATGCTTGAGCTCTTATCTGCATTAAGTCTGAGCCATTAATGAGTCTTCCAAGTTCCATAAAAGTCATTTTGGGGCTGCTACTGTGTCACAAACCCATTTGGGGAATCTATGAGGATCAGAAGAATCGAGTCACTTAGGATAAGATTGCATCTCTTTTATTCTGTGTTGCTGAGCAATGATTTGGAATCTCTTTAGCTTTATGTCAACTTGAGTGTTGTGGTATCAAATGATTCTTTTTTAACCTTTTTAAAAGGTTTCAGGATATGGTTGTATAACAAAGGTTCCTGATTCAGTCTTTCTTATGTTGTTTATTAGCTTTGAAAAATGGAGACTTTCCTATTCACATCTGAGTCCGTGAACGAAGGACACCCAGACAAGCTTTGCGACCAGATCTCTGACGCAGTTCTCGATGCCTGCCTTGAGCAAGACCCCGACAGCAAAGTCGCCTGTGAGACTTGCACCAAGACCAACATGGTCATGGTCTTCGGCGAGATCAC
The DNA here is from genome assembly GCA_018703725.1 of Brassica juncea. NCBI lineage: Eukaryota > Viridiplantae > Streptophyta > Magnoliopsida > Brassicales > Brassicaceae > Brassica > Brassica juncea. The sequence continues at coordinate 45,097,104 of CM031942.1, read as the reverse complement.
CACCAAGGCCACCGTCGACTACGAGAAGATCGTCCGTGACACTTGCCGCTCCATTGGGTTCATCTCTGATGATGTTGGTCTCGACGCTGACAAATGCAAAGTCCTTGTCAACATCGAACAGCAGAGCCCAGACATTGCTCAAGGTGTTCACGGTCACTTCACCAAGCGACCAGAAGACATCGGAGCTGGTGACCAAGGTCACATGTTTGGTTACGCTACTGACGAGACCCCTGAGCTCATGCCTCTGAGCCATGTTCTTGCAACCAAGATCGGTGCTAAACTTACTGAAGTGAGAAAGAACGGAACTTGCCGTTGGTTAAGACCAGACGGCAAAACCCAAGTCACTGTCGAGTACTACAACGACAACGGCGCTATGGTTCCAGTCCGTGTCCACACCGTCCTTATCTCAACCCAGCACGACGAGACCGTGACCAACGAGGAAATCGCACGTGACCTCAAGGAGCACGTGATCAAACCAATCATCCCAGAGAAGTACCTCGACGACAAAACCATCTTCCACCTCAACCCATCAGGCCGGTTCGTTATCGGTGGACCGCACGGTGACGCCGGTTTAACCGGACGCAAGATCATCATCGACACCTACGGAGGATGGGGAGCTCACGGAGGAGGTGCTTTCTCAGGGAAAGACCCGACCAAAGTGGACAGAAGCGGAGCCTACATCGTGAGGCAAGCAGCGAAGAGCGTGGTTGCTAACGGAATGGCTCGTAGGGCCCTTGTCCAGGTCTCGTACGCCATTGGAGTCCCCGAGCCGTTGTCTGTGTTCGTGGACACTTACGGAACAGGGTTGATTCCAGACAAGGAGATACTGAAGATCGTGAAAGAGAGCTTCGATTTCAGACCAGGGATGATGACGATCAACTTGGACTTGAAGAGAGGAGGCAATGGAAGGTTTTTGAAAACGGCGGCGTATGGACATTTCGGAAGAGATGACCCTGACTTCACCTGGGAGGTCGTGAAGCCACTCAAGTGGGACAAACCTCAGGCTTAAGATTCTTATTATTATTACTGTTATATGATTTTAATATTTCTATGCTTGTTTTTATCTTTTTCACCTTTTAAAACATCTACCGTGAGCAATAATTAACCCCTCTGTTTTGGGTTTTTATTTTCTGTATTTTTGGAATGGAAGTTTCTGGTTTGTCTGACCTTTATGATGTTTTCTTTTTACTCTTCATTGTAACGATATAAACATCACGATAATAGTCAGGCTACGAGATGTAATCTTTGACGAGTGCTCATACCGTTAACACACTACAAAAAAAGTTGCTATTCATAGCACATTGTTATAGCACGTTTTACTGAACTGCTGTCGTTGATGAGTGAATTTTTTTTTTAGTATAGGTTAGCATTATATAAATGCTATGATAGAGTTTTGCTAAGCGGGAAGCTAAAATTAGCTTTTCCACGAAACACTTAGTAAAAATTAGCTAATATTTTCTGTTTTCCCTCTCTCTAATCGGGGTTCCCTCTCTTCTCTCTCATTTTCCCCCTTTCTCGACAAAACTCTAAGAGAAATCAATCTGGATTCTCCATCTCCTTCTCTCTCGTTCTCTCTCTATTTCCATCTCTGTGTCGATTCTCCATCTCCGGTTCTCCATCTCCGCCTCGATTCTCCATCTCCGCCTTGATTCTCCATCTCCTCCTCGATTCTCCATCTCCTCCCCGATTCTCCATCTCCTCCTCGATTCTCCATCACTCTCCTTCATCGCCGCTTCTCCCAGCTCCGATTCAACTCCTGTTCTACATCTCTTAGGTATAGGAAGTCACAATTTCGATATCTCTGTCAGTGTTAATCTGAAATCGAAGTTTTTTTTTTTTTGATATCTCTTAGCTTCATCGCCGCTTTCTCTGTCAATTGATATGTTGGTTGCTTTGATTTCCTGTTTTATTCCAGTTATCTTTTTATTTGGTTGGTATCGTTTCATGCTCTGAATATTTTTGCTATATCATTACATCCTCTGACTCTTATGTGTTATGTTATAAGTTCGTTTTGTTACAAAAGGTTTCAACTTAGGTTCGAACACAGCATTATGGACAAAGCTTGGGTACATCTAAACAGGTAATGAGCTTAAGCGTGTATCTCATGTTTCATTTGGTGATTACTGACTTAACTTGTTTAATTTTGTTTTTCTTTTGATTGTTAATGGCAGAGTTGATCCTGGATATGAGAGAGGGGCTTCAAAGTTTGTCCGGGATGTGGCTTCAGCAATGGGAGGGGTTGATGTTATTGTATGTCCGTGTATTGACTGCCGTAACATAGTTCGACATTCAGCAAGTGTGGTACTTGATCATCTTGTTACTAGGGGTATGGAGGAGGGTTATAAGATGCGGGCTGATTGGTATCTACATGGAGAGTTGAACGCAGAGGTTTCTGATGAAAGCAAAGGAAGTGAGTGGAACGATGAGATCTATGGGTTGTTCAGAGCTGCTGAGTGTTTTGATGAAGAGTTAGCTGGTATGGGGAATCTATCTGATATGGCAGAGGGAGAGGACAAGAAAGAAGATGAGTTCTTGGCAAAGCTAGCTGACGCTGAAACACCATTGTATCCGAGCTGTTCAAGCCATAGCAAGTTATCTGCAATTGTTTCGTTGTTCAGATTGAAGACTCAGAATGGATGGTCTGACAAGAGCTTCAATGATTTGCTAGAGACCTTGCCAGACATGTTACCTGAAGAAAATGTCTTGCACACATCACTCTATGACGTGAAGAAGTTCTTGAAATCATTTGACATGGGCTACGAGAAGATCCATGCTTGTGGCAACGACTGCTGCCTATTCAGAAAGAGGTTCAAGAAGCTCGATAAGTGTCCTAAATGCAAGGCTTCAAGGTGGAAGACTAATGTCCAGACGGGTGAGACGAAGAAAGGCGTCCCACAGAAAGTTCTCCGTTACTTCCCTATAATACCAAGACTGAAGAGAATGTTCCGGTCTGAAGAAATGGCCAACGATTTGAGGTGGCACTTTACCAACAAAAGCAGTGATGGAAAGCTGCGTCATCCTGTTGATTCTGTGACATGGGATCATATGAATGCCAAATACCCTACGTTTGCAGATGAAGCAAGGAACCTGAGGCTGGGACTTTCAACAGATGGATTCAATCCATTCAACATGAAGAACTCGATGTACAGTTGCTGGCCTGTTCTGCTAGTTAACTACAACTTACCTCCAGACCTGTGCATGAAGAAGGAGAACATCATGCTTTCTTTGCTGATTCCTGGTCCACATCAGCCTGGTAATAGCATCGATGTGTATTTAGAACCCCTAATCGACGATCTTAACACTCTGTGGAGCATTGGAGAGGTAACATACGACGCTCTTACTCGATCAGCTTTTACACTAAAGGCGATGCTGCTTTGGACAATCAGCGATTTTCCAGCTTATGGGAATCTAGCAGGCTGCAAAGTAAAGGGAAAAATGGGATGTCCGTTATGTGGAAAAAATACAGAGAGCATGTGGTTGAAGTTCAGCAGAAAGCATGTGTATATGGGTCATAGAAAGGGTCTGCCACCAACTCACAGTTTTAGAGGAAAGAAGAAATGGTTTGATGGAAAAGTAGAACAAGGGAGAAGGGGAAGAATACTTACTGGGCGTGATATTTCTCAACATCTGAGAAATTTTCACAATGATTTTGGAAATTTCAAACGGTCTGCCAGTAAGAGAAAAATGATGCAGGGTTCAACTGATTTAGGGTCTGATATTGAGGGTATGTCGAGTGAATCAGATGAAGAGGAAGAAGTACTAGTAGATGAGGATGAGTTATCTAGATGGAAGAAGAGGTCAATATTCTTCAAGCTACCTTATTGGGAGGTAGATTATTATTTCATTTGCTTAGTTTTTTTTTCCTCATCACTGTTATTTTCAGAAATTAAATATGATATTTTATTTCTCATGTGTAGGAACTCCCGGTTAGGCACAACTTAGATGTAATGCATGTGGAGAGAAATGTTGCTGCAAGCTTAGTTTCAACGTTGTTGCACTGTGGGAAATCTAAGGATGGTCTTGCCGCTCGTAAGGATCTGGAGGAGCTTGGTATTAGACCGGATTTGCACCCTAGAGTGCAAGGAAAAAGAACCTATCTCCCTCCAGCACCGTGGTCTTTGTCCAAGCAAGAAAAGAAGATATTTTGCAGGCGTCTATTTGACTTCAAAGGGCCAGATGGATATTGTTCTAACATATCAAGAGGTGTCTCGTTGGATGACTGTAAAGTCTCTGGTCTGAAATCACATGACTACCATGTTTTGATGCAACAACTTCTGCCGATTGCACTTAAAGGGTTGCTGCCAAAAGGACCTAGGCTTGCAATTTTTAGATTATGCTCTTTCTTCAATCTGTTGTGTCAAAGAGTGATTGACATGGAGAAGCTTCTGGTTATGGAAGCTGAGATTGTTGAGACTCTGTGCTTGTTTGAAAGATACTTTCCTCCAAGTTTGTTTGATATCATGCTTCATTTGACTGTCCATCTAGGAAGAGAAGCTCGGCTTGGTGGACCAGTCCACTTTAGATGGATGTACCCGTTTGAAAGGTAGAAAGATATGATTTTTTTTTTCATTCTGTTACAAACATATCCAAAACTGACATTTATTGATTTGATTCAGGTACATGAAAGTCCTCAAAGACTTTGTTAGAAATCCTGCAAGACCAGAGGGCTGCATAGCTGAGTGCTACCTTGCTGAGGAATGTATCCGGTTTTGCAGTGAGTTCCTGAAGAAAACAACAAATGTTCAAGAGAAACAGGATAGAAACACAGAGTATGAGAACAATTCTATCTTAGAGGGTCGTCCAATAACCACTGCTACTTCAGTAACTCTCACTGAAACGGAAAAGAGAATTGCTCATCTTGCTATCATCCAAAACATGGCTCTGGTCGAACCTTATGTAGAGTAAGTATAAATTTATCTTTCATTACATAGTTTTTATTTACAATCAATAACTTGTTCTAATTTATTTCTATTTTGATCTGCTACTAGTGAGCATCTACAATATTTACAAGACACAGATGGAAGGTGTCGGCGAGATGCATCAACGTTATGGAGTATGCATACTAAGAATTTTGCTTCCTGGCTAAAAGAGAAGGTACTGAATTACATTATACAATTCTCCTCTTATAGACTGCCTACTTGTTATTGACTTGTTATTTCTTTATCAGGTGCCGCTTGATTCCGCAGAACATGACGACACACTTAAGTGGATAGCTTATGGTCCACGTTGTTCTGCGAGATCATATACAGGATTCATTATTAATGGGCAGAGGTTTCACACAGTGTCAGTTGATAGGAAAAGTCAGAATAGTGGGGTCTATTATGAGGCTACAGCAGTGTGTAGAGCTAGTGCAAAAGATACATCACAGGTGGTAGATTTAGTATCTTACTACGGCAGGGTGACAGACATCATTTTGATCGACTACAATGTCTTCTATGTTCCTCTGTTCCGATGTCAATGGGCAGTTAAGGGTAATGGAGTAAAGATCGAAGATGGTTTTACACTTGTGAACATGAATCAAAGTCAAGCCTCCTTTGCAAGTGACCCTTACATTCTAGCATCTCAAGCGAAGCAAGTGTTTTACTCCAGAGAAGATGAGTCATCAAACTGGTATATTGTCATGAAAGGTCCTTCTAGAAGATACAGTAAGGAAGATATTCAAGAGGGAATTGCAGATATTGGGCCACTACCGTCGAATGTTGACTTGGATGTTGACATTGATGATGCTGAGAATGTCAGAACTGATTGTGAAGGGATATATGTGTGACGAAGTTGCCTTATTTACATTGATGATATCATTGCTTGTTTTTGTTTTTGATTGTGGTACTTGCTTGGTCATTGTCTGCTTGTTTGGTTGTTTCTTGTTTTGAGGTTGTTGTGTGATTGTTTCAGTGTTCTGTTGAGTATGAAGTTAACTATGTATTTCTTATTATGTTTCAGGTGAATTAAGATGGGACGTGCAAAGCAGACTAAACGTGGAAGGAGACAAGCAAAGAAGTCAAAGAAGGCAGATGATGACGAAGTTGAGTTCGTTTGTACTATCCAAACACATGAAGCAGAACATGAAGAGGAACGTGGGCAGCAACAGGAACAGGAAGAGGAACATGTGGAGGAACAAGAACCGGAAGAGGAACATGAGGACGAACAACAACAGGAAGACGAGCGTCCACCAGAGCAACATAATGGCAACGAGCCTGAAGGTGAGATAGAACATACTCAAGAGGCTGAAGCTGGAACCTCCCGTAAGAGAAAGCGTGGTCCAACAATGATGAGAGACCTAGCCAAAGATCCAAATACCAGAGTTCATGTCGATTTCACTTTTATGGGAGAAGCTTATGGTCCTGGTTCAGTCAAGCTATCTTCATATTTGGGTCCGTTGGTAAGGGAGCACGTGCCTGTTACAGTTGAAAATTGGAAAAAAATTACTGAAGAAGTGAAGACAGTGCTTTGGAAATCAGTCCAGGTGACAATTTCTAAACGATAACAGCATATATATTTCTAAACAGACATCAAGTTATTGATTATTGGTTGGCTAACTACGTGTGCAGGCAAGGTTTGAACTTGATGAGGACCACCAAAGGGTTGCAGTTCTTAAGCAGATGGGAGCCTTGTGGAGATCATCCAAGTCACGTCTTGTTACCCAAATCAATGAAGCTGAAAATAACCAACAAAGGATGAATCTCAGACCTAAGAATGTTCATCCAGTTGAGTGGCGCAAATTTGTGAAGCTAAAAACAAGCCAAGAATTCAAGGTATAAATTCTTAAATGAATAAGATCGTTATTACTAACTAGATTAATAAGATCGTTATTACGAAATGATAGGTTCTGAGTGATAGCTACAAAGAGAGGAGAAGCAAACAGATTCCTCACACTTGTAGTAGAAAGGGAATGGTTAGACTAGCAGAAGAGATGGTAAGCATATTATCTCAGATTTTGGTTTCTTTTTTTTATCTGTAGACAAGACTGTTGACATATAATTTTGCAACAGAAAAATAGTTCTGAAGACAAATCTGAAGTGTCGAGACTTAAAGTCTGGGTGAGGTCACGTACAAGAAAAGATGGAACTCCCATCAACACAAATGCTGCCGAGAAGATTGTAAGTTTATAACATAATCTGTTCCTCCTATTAAGACAATCTTATAACTTTTTCTGTTAATTGTAATGTGGTATACAGCAAAAGGCAGCTGAGATTGTTAAGGGTGGTAGTCAGAGTGGAAAAAATCTGGATGAAGATACGCTCATGCAGGTCTTAGGACCTGATAATCCTGGTCGTATGAGAGCAATGGGGAGGAATATTAGTAAGACGAAATTAGCTTGCTTCAATGTCAACCAGAAGTCAATTTCTGAAATGCAACAGACACAAATTCATCTTATGCAAAAGGTTAATGAACTACAGTCTGAACTTGCGAAAGTAAAAAACCAGGTTAGTTACATCTCCAAGAATACATAAAGATAAGTGCTTATCACATAATAATAAGCTTTGTGTTGGGTTTATGTTACAGAGAGATGACAATGAAGTGGGGGAAAACTCGGCTGCAAGAGTAAGCAATTTATATGAGATCAATGGCATTTTTTTCTACTTTACACTACTCTTATACTTTAACAACTGAACATTTAACAGAGTGTGAACAAGATACCACAAAAGAAGTGTCTTCTCATTGACTGGGCTGATGAAGATGGAAACGTTGCTGAGGGTCGTATCATTTCTTCTGACCCTGAAGACATAGTGAATGACAGTCGATTAGGTCCTAATGATGTTAAAGTCTTGGTTGATGAAGCTACTGAACCTGAAGCATTCCTCTGGAGACCTGCGACTAACATGTGCACAATTAAAGAAGCTGTTGGTCATATTATTGCATGGCCGAAGAAAAAATGCGTGGAACTAGGTCTGGGGCTTGAACATGAAGACATTGCACCACTGGTAAATGTTTTTCATTTTTGCAGTTACATAGTTAATAAGGTCATGATTTCGCCTATGATAACTTCTTTTTCTGAATGTGTTTGATAGGGCTCAAGAGCAAATTCTCTCAACAAATGCAAACTTCTGGATTTGTCTGATGATAGTGTAGTTGTTGGTGAAGGGCGTTGGCAGACAAAAGAACCAAAAGCATTGGTAAATGGACTTCCTCTAGGACCTAAAGCAGTTAAAGTATTCTTGGATGTTGTACATGAGCATGGAACATATTTATGGAGGCCTACAATGGATCATTCCTACCTGGAGGACTGCTTACATTCTTTTATGTCATGGCCTGCTAGCAAAGTTGTCTTTGACAATCCACCAGAAGCAAGAAGAGGACAATCTCCTACGGGTATGAAAGTTACATCGGTTGGTTATAAGTCGCCTACTGATACAAGTGGTAGAAAAGGTGCAAAATCAGGAGCAACAACATCAATTCATACTGACGAGTCTCCTGCAACTGATCAGGTAAATTTTTAACTTATATGTTCAATCATCTGCTCAGATTAATATCTGTGTTTTGAATTGTGTGCATGTCTATTGTAAAGTGTCAGCTTAAGCATGGATCTCAGACAATGAAACAGAATCAGAAGTGCAAATTGATGGACATTGGTGAGAGGAAACAAGTTGTTGCTGAAGGTCGTATTCATTCAACAGACCCAACTCAACTGGTCCACTTTGTGCGCTTGGGTCCAAAAGCAGCTAGAGTGTGGGTAGATGCAGTGCTCGTAGATGATGCCGAAGTTTGGAGGAAATCAGATGAAATAGAGAGTTTGAAAGATGCACACGGTTCATCAATTGCATGGCCAATTGATAAATTGGTCATATTTTAAGCTGCTGTAAGTATTCTGTTTTGTGTGTTTAAACCTGCATATGTAATTACATAACTGATCAGAGTTTTCATTGTTGCAGCAGCTGAGGGAATGAAGAACTTAGGTCCAGATTTAGCTAGTGTTTAAGCTAGGCTAATGAACTTGATGTATGATATTATTGCTTATGACTTTGGTTTGTATTTTAGAACTGCATCAGTAACACTTATGTGTAATGACTTATGTATGTCAAACTTATTTTATGATTGTGTTAGTTTGTTATGAAGTTTCTGCTTTTTTTATTACAAATTTTCGAAAAGGCAAATTCATAGCTCGTGGAGAAAATAACAATAGCTAAAAAAAAACAGTTATGCTTGTAAGGCATAGCATTAAATATTTCATATAATGTAAACTATCATAATATATTTCTAAGCTATTAAAATATTTAGTATAGCACTTATCCACAGCAATTACCAAAATAAGCTATTGCTATTGTAGACGTTGCTACCATGGCACACAATACGTATCATAATCAATTTGTAACAAAAAATAACTGTGCCGTAGATTCATTAATAACATCAGCTAATTAATGCTATCGTAAACGAACATTTCGTAGCATCAAAGAAAAACGCTATTGTAGGGGGCCTACCTATGATGGCTGCCGTATACACAGCAGTTGTGAATTCGCTATCAAAACTCTAACATAGCATATAACCCGCGCTAACAATGAGCATTTTTCTTGTAGTGACATATATGTCGACGAAGCTACTCTCTTTTTATTTTTGGTCAAAGCTACTCTCTTTCATCTCATCGCCCTATCCATCTATGAAGTGGTTGACGGATATAGTAAAGTCGGATGGTTTGTCCAGGACCACTAAAGAAGACATGATCTAATCAAATCTTTTTTTTTTTGGTTTGTCCAGGTCCACTAAAGAACACATGATCTAATCAAATCTTTTTTTTTAATCTAATCTTAACATTTTGTCTGTAAGAATTTGTATAAGACACACCGATGATAACTTCAAACTGTCGTCAGTACACAGAACATGGATACACTTTCATTACTACTAACGACGTTTGTTTTAATTTATACAGTTTTCTGGTCTGATTCTACATACATTATCAAGGTGAGCATTCTCCTCGAGTCAATTTGTTTCCTAGGGGTTGATCGCATAAGTATATCCCTAAAGGTAACAGTCTATCTATAAGGGGTGTATTTTCATAAACAAAAAATTAAAATTCATCTGAAACTAAAAATTAAAAGTTTTTATCATCAAAATTGGAGAAAGATATATATATTTTCATAAATTCTTTTAAAACATAAAAAATGGGAGAAAAGGTAAATGAGAGAAAAAGATATTTTTATAAATTATTGAAACATAAAAAATGAGAGAAATAAGTTAAAATCTATGTATCAATAATATTTTGACAAGATTTTGACTTAATTAATATAAAATTAAAAAATTTCCTAGGATAACTATTTAGTTTATTTTCGTAAAAAGAGCATTCAAGAATGAAAATAACCAAAATATATCTCATCAAAGGGTAAATATATATTTATAGCCATAGATTAACATTTAAGTCTTAGGATTTTAGGGATTGAGCTTTAGAGGTGGAATTTAAAATTTTAAAAATAAAAAATAAATATAATTTTTTTTTAAAGTTTTAAAATAGTTTAAAAAAAAATCAAATTTCAAAAAGAAAATTTGAAAAATAAGATTATAAAAATTTTAAATTTGAAAAAATGTAATTCGAAACTATAAATTTTTAACATATATTTTTATAAATCTATAAAGCAATTGGTAGAAGAGTCGTTTGTATCTTTAATAATTTTTTTTAAATAATTTTCTTCTTTGAATTTTTTTGTTCTGACATAAACTTAAAAAGAAACTATTGGAGAGAATTGTTCTAAAATTTGAAAAATGAATTTGACCAATAAAAATTTGAAAAATGAAAATTTTATCATTTTTCCAGTAAAATACGCTCATGACATTTATACATACGCAGCAGCCAGAAGGAATGATAGAAGCTCAACGACGTGGCACACCGAAGGTTATCCAACAAGAATCGATTTCGGGGGTATATTTGTAATATCAAGAACCTTATCCTCAACGTCTCAATTCTCTCTCTCTCTCTCGTCCTCTTCACTCGACGACGAAACCCGTAAACCAAAACTCTCTCATAGCCGGACTGTTGTCGCACCCCGCCGGCAATTCTCCCGGCTCGCCGTCGCAACATGGTGTCTCCACTCTGCGACTCTCAATTACTAAACCACCGCCCTTCGATCTCACCCACACCTTCTCACTCCGTGATCGCTGCTACTAAACTCCTCCGCCATAATCGTCTCCTCAGCTCTTCCACGTTCTTGGGCGCTAAATTAAGAAACGGAATCAAGCTAGGTTTATCAGGATGTAGTAGTAGTAGTAATAGCAGCTCCTCTCTTCGTCGGAGGAGGAGCACGAGTGTAAAGGCTTCATTAGGTGGTCTTCTCAGCGGGATTTTCAAAGGTTCCGATAACGGAGAGTCCACGAGGCAACAGTACGCATCAATCGTCGCCTCCGTTAACCGTTTGGAGACGGAGATTTCGTCTCTCTCGGATTCGGATTTGCGTGGGAGGACCGATGCGTTGAAGCAACGCGCTCAACAAGGAGAATCCATGGATTCACTTCTACCTGTAATTTTACCAAATCCTTCGTTTCAGTTTGTGATTTGATGCCAAATTGTGTTTGATTAAACTGTGGGATTTCTAATTTTTTCAGGAGGCGTTTGCTGTTGTGAGAGAAGCTTCTAAGAGAGTTCTTGGACTCCGACCTTTCGATGTGCAATTGATAGGTAACACACAATCTCTGTGGACTGTCACTGTTGTGAACCGGTAGCATTAGTTAGGGATTTAGGGAACAATGTCACCCTGGTCCGAGGGTCATTCTTAGAGCATCTCCAACCCATTGCTATTTTTATATCTATGATAACATTTAGAGATTACTCCACTCCAACCTGTTACTATTTCTTCCTCTAATACAGATCATTATTTTTTCCTCTATATTTAAAGAAGACATTGCAATCTCTATTTTTTTTTACTCTATATTTAGACCAGAGAATACAATGGATCATAGAGATTCTCTATTCTAGAGGAAAAATAGCAAAATACATTGGGGATGGTCTTATTTGCGCCACACTATTCTGTCTAAGTCCAAAACCGATAAGGTTTTTTGGAAATGGACTCCAATAATGCAACCACTTTTGGTGAACCAAATGGATTTATTTATCGTGTTTATTAATTATTTACTCGCATCTCTTATAACACATTCAACTCTAATGTTTTGGTTTAATATGCAGGTGGTATGGTCCTTCATAAAGGAGAGATAGCAGAAATGAGAACTGGTGAAGGGAAAACGCTTGTAGCCATTTTACCTGCTTATTTGAATGCGTTGAGTGGGAAAGGTGTTCATGTGGTTACAGTCAATGATTATCTTGCTCGTAGAGATTGTGAATGGGTTGGCCAAGTTCCTCGCTTCCTTGGTTTGAAAGTTGGTTTGATCCAACGTATGTATCTTCCTCCCAGCTCTCTTTCATTAATTTGCGTCTCTTTATAGGTAAAAAAGCTAACTTGTTACTTTGGCAGAGAATATGACACCTGAACAAAGAAAGGAAAACTATTTATGCGACATCACTTATGTCACCAACAGTGAGCTTGGTTTCGACTATCTGAGAGATAATCTTGCCACGGAAAGTAATTCTTGCTTTATTTTCTCCTTTTTTTTCTGGATTTTACGAGTTTTCTTGGCTGTCTTTGCTGAGTAGTTAGTTACTGAATGTACAGAGTGTGGAGGAGCTCGTCTTGAGGGATTTCAATTATTGTGTAATTGATGAAGTTGATTCCATACTTATTGATGAGGCAAGAACTCCTCTCATCATCTCTGGGCCTGCAGAGAAACCTAGTGACCAATACTACAAAGCTGCAAAAATTGCTTCGGCCTTTGAGCGGGATATTCATTACACTGTAAGACTCTTTCAGTTAATTCTTATGTTGTGTTAAATTATTAGGTGGAGTTGGCCATCCATCTTCCAAATTCCAACTGCTTACTGAGTTTTTTTGGTGCTGCAGGTTGACGAAAAGCAGAAGACTGTTTTACTAACGGAACAGGGATATGAAGATGCAGAAGAAATCCTCGATGTGAAAGATTTGTATGATCCTCGCGAACAATGGGCGTCATATCTACTTAATGCCATTAAGGCGAAAGAACTTTTCCTCAGAGATGTGAACTATATCATCCGAACAAAGGAGGTTCTTATCGTGGATGAGTTTACTGGTCGTGTAATGCAGGTACTTGTGTATATCATTTGCTAATTAAACATTAACGTAGTAGGAACCCACTGAACAAGTTTTCTCTTCTGCAGGGAAGACGTTGGAGTGACGGACTACATCAAGCAGTTGAAGCAAAAGAAGGGTTGCCAATTCAGAATGAATCTATTACACTGGCATCAATTAGTTATCAAAATTTCTTTCTGCAGGTTTGTAATGCAGGTTTACTTCCAACATTCTGAATAAAGTTACTTCGAGATCGTAATGCTTAGTTTCTGCTGTGGTGTAGTTCCCAAAACTTTGCGGGATGACTGGTACTGCATCAACTGAGAGTGCAGAATTTGAGAGCATATACAAGCTGAAAACTACTATTGTACCCACAAATAAGCCCATGATAAGAAAGGTTTGTTTCGTATCTCTTATGTTCGGAGCTTGAACCTCAAAACTGGTGGTTCTTTGGAATTGGTCCTCTCCCCATGGGGAGACTTAAAATGCATGTTTGTAGGCCAAAAGGTGTTTAAGCATACGTGTTAGTTCTGAAAGCGCTTGTATGGTGTAGTAGTAGTAATTTTTGGTGTTTTTGTCTTTTCATTTTCCTTGTTAAATCACTTGCAGGATGAGTCAGATGTGGTTTTCAAGGCAGTCAATGGCAAATGGCGGGCAGTGGTAGTGGAGATTTCTAGAATGCACAAGACTGGTAGAGCTGTGCTAGTTGGTACAACCAGCGTTGAGCAGAGTGACGAGCTTTCTCAACTTTTGCAGGAAGCTGGAATAACTCATGAGGTAAGCCTTCCATGTCATTTTGAGAAATCTTTTCTTTTTTTGATGTGTATCTATGCAGAAATAAATTTTAGAATTTATGCTCCATTAGTATTTAGTCCAAAAATAAAATCTATGGCATCTAAAAGGACAAACCAATTAGCAAAATTTGAAACAAATGATATTCCCTGTACTAGAAAACTGACAGTGATGTTATATGTATGTTGTACAAAAAGGTCCTCAACGCAAAACCAGAAAATGTGGAGAGGGAAGCTGAGATTGTAGCACAAAGTGGTCGTTTAGGGGCTGTTACAATTGCCACGAATATGGCTGGGCGTGGGACAGACATAATCCTCGGTGGAAACGCAGAGTTCATGGCACGTTTGAAGCTCCGTGAGATACTTATGCCCAGGTATCATGCTTCTGGTATTCTAATATGCCAATTATGATTAATAGTACTGTGAGACAGGTTATGTAGATTGTTTTTTCGAAGAACCATGGAGTTCATAGTCTCTCTTTACCTGAAGTTTCATTACATTTTGACTGTTACTACAGAGTGGTTAAGCCTACTGATGGTGTTTTCGTATCTGTGAAGAAGGCCCCTCCCAAGAGGACGTGGAAGGTTTGGCCTTTTCAGCGTTTCTAGTTTTGGTTTATAGCATGGGATTCTAATGGTTACACAGAGCTAAGTAGACAGAAAACTTTACGGTGCAGGTGAATGAGAAGCTATTTCCATGCAAATTGTCAAATGAGAAAGTGAAGCTAGCTGAGGAAGCTGTACAATCAGCTGTAGAGGCCTGGGGCCAGAAATCATTAACTGAGCTTGAAGCAGAGGAACGTCTATCTTATTCTTGTGAAAAGGTGAACACAACTGAGAAATCCTGTAACTTTATACTTGATATGTTAGATATGGAACCATCTTAGTTATCGATCTTTGCTCTTTTTCCACAGGGTCCTGTCCAGGATGAAGTCATTGGTAAACTAAGGAATGCATTTCTTGAAATAGCGAAGGAATATAAGGGATTCACGGACGAAGAAAGGAAAAAGGTTGGCTCTGTTACAGCAGAGCAGTATGTGAATCTCTGTCAAGCGTGTGTTGTTGATAATTTTTTTTTTGTCCTGAACTGCTACAGGTTGTGGAAGCTGGTGGACTTCACGTAGTGGGGACAGAGAGGCATGAATCACGTCGAATAGACAATCAGGTTCCTAAAATGTTTGTTTCATTTTCCTGTGGGATAATTATTCTTGAAATTTGTTTTTTGTTGCCGTTGTCATACAGTTGCGTGGCCGAAGTGGCCGGCAAGGGGATCCTGGAAGTTCCCGGTTCTTCCTTAGTCTTGAAGATAACATATTCCGCATTTTTGGGGGAGATCGGATTCAGGTAACTGTTTCTATTCATTCTTCTGGAGAATATTCACCTAAATGTAGTTGTTATTCAACTCCTAGGGTATGATGAGAGCATTCAGGGTTGAAGACTTGCCCATCGAATCCAAAATGCTTACTAAAGCTCTAGAAGAAGCTCAGAGAAAAGTGGAGAACTACTTCTTTGACATCAGAAAGCAACTGTTCGAATTTGACGAGGTTCTCAATAGCCAAAGGGATCGTGTTTACACAGAGAGAAGGCGTGCTCTTGTGTCAGACAGCCTTGAGCCTCTGATTATCGAGTATGCTGAACTGACAATGGATGACATTCTAGAGGTAAGTAAAAAACAGTGTTCAAAAATAACCACACGGTAACTAATGCGCACCAGCAACTAGGCGATTATTAGAAGTTTAGGCAGGGTCTAGGCATGAACTAATTATTGGTTTATTTCCTGAGTCTATTTCTATAACACAACCTTTTAAACTCTGTTTTACCATTTAATAGGCGAATATTGGCCCGGATACTCCAAAAGAGAGCTGGGATCTTGAAAAGCTCATCGCGAAAGTTCAGCAGTAAGAGTTATATAAAGTTCAGCAGTAAGAGTGATATTTCTCAAAGAGAAGAGAAAACACTTCTTCCACATATACTCACTCATCATCCCTATCTGTATCAGGTACTGTTATCTGTTGAATGACCTCACTCCGGATTTGCTGAAAAGCCAAGGATCAAGTTACGAGGGACTACAAGATTATCTCCGTGCTCGTGGCCGTGATGCATACTTAAAGAAAAGAGTAATTTATATTAGTTCTAAGCCTTTTTTTTCCCAGAAGCTGTGTTGTTTAGTTTTGTTTTTTTGATAATCAGGAAATCGTGGAGAAAGAAGCACCAGGGCTAATGAAAGATGCTGAACGTTTCTTAATCTTGAGCAATATTGACCGGTTATGGAAAGAACACCTTCAAGCACTCAAGTTCGTGCAACAAGCTGTCGGGCTTCGGGGATACGCGCAACGTGATCCGCTCATCGAGTATAAGCTGGAAGGATACAATCTGTTTCTGGAAATGATGGCTCAAATACGAAGAAACGTTATATACTCCATTTATCAGGTTCTCTACTCTCCATATATACAGCACTCGTTCACCTTTTTTTTGATTCATTTTGTTTTTTTTTTCTCCAACAGTTTCAACCAGTGATGGTGAAGAAGGATCAAGACAAGAAGTCTCAGAACGGGAAACCAAGCAAGCAAGTGGATAAGCCTAACCAAGTCGGTGTTGCAGATGAGCCATCCTCAGTTGCCAGTGCCTAAGATTGGTAAAACAGTAGCAAATATCTTTTTGGATACATGGACAAAAACTGGGAATCTCTAAAATTTGTTTGTCAAGCCTCATTTATAATGTATATATAACAAACACACTGAGAAAGTGACACAACAAAACCAGAATCAAGAAGTGTCATCTCTTGAAAGAATCTGTTGGAGTAATAGGTTGAGATCAGTTCCTCTCGCCTTCACTCCAACGGCTAGAGCTGTCTTGAGCTTGACCAACTCTCCTAATCTGAGAGAGGCTCGTTTGTGGTCTCTGATATAGATAACCGGGACGTTCCTCGAAGCAGCCAGGTTTGGTATATGCTTGGTCAGCATCCTCGGTTTACAATCTGCTACGACTATCACTACCTATGACAGAAACAAAACTTAGGGCCTTTTCTTTACACAACCTTTGAGAGTGTTAGGGTGTAACCTGAAGTTGAACAGGAGGTTGTCTAGTGTCGGTAGGGTTTGGTTTCATCCTCTCGAGAACACGCGTAACTTCGTTGATACCAATCGCTATTTGTTTCTGATTTAATCAAAAACGGATCTTCAGAGACAGAGAAACAAAAACCATAGTAGTTGGAAACTTACCTTGAGCCATATCTTGTCGGGTAATGAGTTCACATTCGAAGTCTTAGACGTCTCAATTCCTCTTTCACGTTCGGAAGACGAAAGAAAGATTAGTGATATTCTTTTATTGCTTTTAGGGTTTTTAGAGTGGTTACCTTTGAACCAAGCCGAGGAGATGAGTTAGGCGTTCGCCTTCGTAGTAACTACAATTCGAACCCAGATAAAATCGAAAATCTTCAGACACAGAAACAAAAGTAGATTGAGAGATGTAAGAAGAATGAAGAATTAAGTTACTCTGATTCTTTGACGGAAGTCGCAGCACCTTCCATCTTCTTCCCAGGGTTTATTATAGGTGCGACGTCTTTCATTGTGTGGAAACACCAACCGTTCGACGGAAGTACCCACAGATCCTGTCTGGAGTCCACATTATATATATATATATATATTTTTTTTTTTTTTTTTGTCCGTCTAAATTCCCTTTTTAGTAAAACGTGAAAAACAATAGCAAAGAAACTGATAGATTATGACTAAAATAAATTGTTGAGAAACATCTTATACCATTAGAAATATGATTTACTAAATATAACTTCAACCAAAAAAAAAAATTATGATGATTACACCGAAATTGAAGTCGAGTTTTTTTACCAATGTATTGATACTATAATCGGGTTTTGTTCCATGCTTTGACAATAGCGAAGTGCTTTCCCGCATCACAATTAATTTGAGTTATGTTATTGTTTACATGATAAGTTTTTCAAATAATTTTTGGTTAAATTTGTTTCGGAAAAGGTCACATTAGTGAAATTTGCCAATAATAAAGATCAAATCAAGACGGATACACTTCCGATTATAAAAGCCGAAGAAAAACGCCAAAAAAAAAAAGCCGAAGAAAAAAAATATCTTCGGGAATCTTATAAAGTCAATAATAAAAAAGGTAATACTAGCAAACTAAGGAGAAGAAAATTGAAGAGAAACTCTTTTTTTTTTGTCAACAATTGAAGAGAAACTCAAAGACAGATACTACAAAAAGTACAGACGCATGAATAAAAAGTACTCTCTCACTTTCGCGCATCATTTCATAATTATGTAACAAAATTATGGGATATAATCAGAAATGATATATACTATGAAATAAAAAATCATCCGTTAAGGTTTTGATCGTGTTTGATGGCGTGGTCTTCGGAACTCATAAGGTTCTAATATGCTGAATCAAGCCTTGAGTGAGGAGTGGAATAGATACTCTAGTCCATCCTCAGCTCATCAATATATGGGACAAGCATGGTTCCAATGATACATTTTTAATGGTTCATCATTAAGAACCTTCTTTTAATCTATTGGTTGTTTCACCACCATCCTATCGTATGAATGCAAGACCATATCTAAAATTTTTGAGGTCGATAAAAGTTTTTTTTCATAATGTGGAGACTTATGTCTATATATATAACCTTCAAAAAATGTGGAGTCCAAAGCAATGTTTCTATGGATTGTAACCAGATCCTGCCATGTATGAATGCTACAAATCTCTTCCATCACCAAGAATTAAACAATTAAGAACTTATAACGATTTAGCAGCTTATCTAGATTAAACCGAGAAAACCTAACCAACATTTGATTCTTAATTTCGACGAATACACTTTGCCTTAACTTATCATAGGCCATTAGCCCTCTTAAAATAGAAAAGAGTTATCATCTCTCGAAGAAGAAAGAACCAAGCAAACGACTAAAGAGATAAAACATCTAACATCGGACAAAATGAGATCAAATAATGAATAGAGGAAATGATGAGAAATATATTGGAAGAATAAATTACAAATATAAAAAAATTAAAATTGAGATATCACTGAAACACACAATCCATCTATGCTAATGGTGAAGTATGTTAAGGTGGAGTCAAGATCCAAATGAATACGAAATTTACAGTCAAAATAAGGAATCACTTTCTCCTTGAAAGATAGAAGTGAGATAAGAGGAGAGATTCTCCTCTCTTAACTTCGTTACCAATTAAAGTTTTTTTTTCAAATTTTTATTAATTAGTTTCTAAATTTCAGCATTTCAATTATTTATTTCTCTTTCTCGGAAATTGACTATTTTACAGCTCCTCTCTTAACTTTGTTACCAATCGAAGTTTTTTTATTCAAATTTTTATAATTTAGTTTCTAATTTTCAAGCATTTCCATTATTTAGTTCTCTTTTTCGAAACATTGACTATTTTACAGCTCCTCTCTTAACTTTGTTACCAATCGAAGTTTTTCAAATTTTTATTACTTAGATTCCAAATTTCATGCAATTCAATTGTTTTGTTTCCTTTTCGAAACATTGACTATTTAACAGGTCGTATCTATATTATATTTATTTTATTACCATATTTTAGTTTCTTCATTATTTTCTAAATCGGCTTAACTCTATAAATACCATTGTGTGGAAGCATGTTTGTTATAAGCTTAAAACATCATATACTATACTGCATCCTATTCAAAAGTGAGAAATTGAATATTTGCATCAGGAGGTTCCAAAAGAAAGAAGATTGTGTTCACATCCTCGAGACATTTTGTTGAAATCATGAATAATGGTAAGATATTTTCTTAAAATTCATAATTATATATATATATATATATTATTTTTTATTATTGTCATGCTATATTAATTTTATTTTAATTGAAATAGCCAAATTTAATATTTAATTACATCTATCATAATTTAGTTTTATTTAAAATGATATTAATATTTTTATATCGTTATGGCTTTTTCATTTAGAAAATTCTTCGTACAATTATAATATCTCGAGATTGGTATTCAATATTTGACTCTTTCAATTTGATTTTCTTTGGTTAAAATATAGATGAGATAAAAATTATTTGGATATAACTTTGTTTAAAATAATTTGGTTCGAGTTTGTTTTTTTCTTTAAAATGCATAAATTAAAATTTTAATAATAATATATTTTTTTATTTTTAATATTTAATTTATATTATCAATTATCAGTTAATTTTATTTTTTCTATAATTTGGATTCAAATCATTTAATTTGACTCGAGTCAAATAATTCAGGTGTGTAAAGTATTCTTATAAATCACATATTCAGTTTTCTTACCCCAGTATTAAGATTGCTCACATATTTGGTGCGGATTAAAATTGATCAATTTTTGTTTGGTTATGTTCAGTTTTCTTAGCCCAGTAATTCTATTTGATTTCTAGGTTACATGATAAAGTATATTCTTATAAATCACATAAGACATGAAAAATATAAGGTTTTCAAAAAGTTAGCTTTATCCATGTCATTTCTGCGTTACTGCTATCTAAATACAATACTGGAAATAGCATACCTGTTCAATGATTTCTTTTTAATTTAAGATATTTAATAACCCAAACTTATGATTGGATATCGTGTTACACGTGCTTCTTTATTTATGATATCGTGTTAAACGTTATCTTCTTACTCTCTATCTGAGCCTCTGCCTCCTTGAGAAAACTCTTAACCTTTTTTATCTTCTATTTCTCAGAAACACCAAGAATCTCGCTTGCGCGTTTCAGTCCCACACGTGTTGAGCTCGTCAACATCCTTCGCAAGCGAATCGATAGAGGGGAACGTTCTAGTCTCATAACCGACAATCATATTCTGTACGAGACAGCACCGTGGCTTATTCGACACGTAAGACATGGTACCTTCTATGAGAACGAGTGGTATTACTTTGTCACGAGGAAACAACCTCCGGCGATAACCAGAAAACCTGGCTCGTGGAGACCGTGCCGTAAGGTGGGTGAGGCAGGGAGATGGAAGACAACTGGTTTGACTACGGTTGTCGACAAAAATGGAGTTAGGGTCGGCTCTCTGAACTATGCAAGCTTCAAAACCAATGGTGCAACACAAAGACATGGGAAATCGACTGGTTGGGCGATGCATGAGTATGTTTTGGATAGACCGGGTTTTCAAGAACTAGTTCTCTGTAGAATCCGGTTTAGACCGGGTCAAGACAATGCTCAGTATGCTCCAAGACTCTCACCTATAATGATCGGACAGTCACAGCAGCCACCGGTGGAGACTCATCGAGATCCAGTCACAGACCAATGGACTGCGTTTTGGTCTGATGAGGCTGGCTTACCAGACCCAGAATCAAGCTATCCAATATGGAATGGAGGCATGGAGCAGCGTCAGAACATTGGGTCTTATGATCAGCAGCAAGACCATATACTTGGACACATGGGGCAAAATGGTCAAGGTTTTGGAGATTTGGTTGATAACCCAATCCAGTATTTGAGACAAGAGACAATGGATCGTCTCCAGATTCCAATGATGATGAATCAAGCCTTGAATGAGGAGCAACAGTGGAATGGGTATTTTGGTCCATCTTTGGCTCATCAATATTTGGGACAAGACATGGTTCCAATGACACAACACTTTGCTGCTCAACATCAACACTTCTCAGTGGATGAACATCATGGCTTGGATTCTTCTGTTCAGATTTTTGGAGAATCTTCAGGTCAGCAGCAAAACCATATTCTTGGGACACAAGCGCTTATGGAGGACCCTTCACACTTAGCTCCAGCCAGAGAGGACGAGGAGCATCAAGAGTTTGGTTATTCTTCTCTGTTTTTGGCTCAAAACAATCAGTACTTGAGACAGAACAATGATCTCTTAGCTCCTGGAGAGCTAACTGCTCAGCAACAGCTTTTGGGGCAAGACTCAAACTTGTCTCTTACTCAACAGAAAAACCAGATCCCTGGACAAGCCACCTATCTCCCTCCAATGGAGCAGCAGTTTTGGCAAACTGATCATTCACTGGTTCCACAACAAGAAAATGCCGTCAGAAATTTACCTGCTCAGCTACAACTTGAAGAACAAGACAATGTTCCTTTGATGAATCAAGCCATGGAAGAACAAGCAGCATCTCTGCCAATGAACCAAGTCACTGATGAGCAACATGGAGGCATTGTTGGCTATCTTTAACTGCTACTCTGACAAACTGCAAAACTCCAAAATCTCTCTTTAACTTCCTTTTGTTTTATTAATGTCGTTTAAAATTCATGTTTTCATTTTGTGTCCTTTATGTATGTCTCCATAACTAATGTCAACCGAAGAATTGTTACCTTCCCCAACTCTCATCATATTTTGATTTTTTTTTCCCATAGAGAGACTGGTTATTACTACAAAATGGATCTTGTGATATTTCTAATACACACGACATAATAACTCATCTTCATGTTGATTGAATGATGAGCATCTACTCTTTTCCATATTTTTATTGTTAAGAACCTATTATTTAAAGATAAAAATAAATGAATAAAATTTCAAATGAGTGGTCACACTTCAGTTTTACATATTTTCTTATCTAATATGTTAGGTAAATTGGACAAGGTTTTGATCCAATGGTTGATGCAATGTGAAATCTATTGAATGGTGTAGATTAAATTTTATAAAAATTATATGCTATTTAGATAGGATAATAATCCAACAACTGACAATATACGATCTCTAGAGAATGGTGTAGATTAAATATTCAAGATTCTTAGATGATATTGGATAAGATTTTAATCAAACGATTGATGGCAAATGAAATATTGTGAATGGTATAGATTAAATATTTAAAATTTTATATTCTTAAATAGTAGTAGTAAAGAATATGTATTTTTTAAAAGAATTTTAAATTTATTCAGACAAAAAAACTTTTGTACAGAATGTTTCACTGCTCCCTCTTTACATTAAGAACTGTAACTACAAAAATAACTATAGACTCTTATCTTCTTCCAAACCAAACCTCCATTGTTTTCTCATGCTTCCCACCCACTCTTCTTCTCAATGATGTGATTCTATTCCTGATGAGCTTGTCAATTCTAGCAATCAGACAAAGCGCAGGCAAAGAAGACTCCCAACTCTTCTAACATTTCTCTCATGCTAGATTGCATAAGCCACTACTTGAAAACAGTATCACAACAAGACTGTCTCTGTCCTCCCTTGAATTCCATTCACCACCACATGAAAAACATCCAACCATTTATACCTTCCTCCCGCCATATCTCTTATTGTCCCACACCATACTTCTTTTGAGTAAGAGCACTCAAAAAACAGATGATCCCTACTTTCTGCTGTTGACTTACAAAGCCAACAAGTAACTTCCGCCTGAGGATTCCACCGAAGAATTCTATCTCCCGTAGCCAGCCTATTATGAATGGCTAGCCAAACAAGAAAAGAGAATTTTGGAGTAGCTTCCGAGAACCAAACTCCTTTGAACCATGGAACTTTTGGAGACTGCACTCGTATGAGATTCCATGTTTGCCCAGTGAGAAAACCTTCTCTAAACTCACCATTCTCTCTTTTCTAGAGACAGAGATCATCATTCTGAGTTAGACCCCTGTTCTTTAACTCCAAGACTTCCTGCTCTAGCAACCTCAAAGTATGCACTCGATGCCTTCTTGCTCTATAAATCTGGATAGCCCCTTCCGCCGTAGTGTTTAAAAGAATACCAAGATCCATACTGCCTATTTCTCCTGTTAACTCTACCAATTTTCCCAGAGGTGACCAGATATCATACCAAAATGACGTACTGGAACCACTATTAACCTCCATTCTCGTCAACTGCTTTGCCAATGGTCTAAGATGTAAAAGTTTCTTCCACATCCAAGACCCTAAACAGCTCTTCTCCTTCACACTCCAGAATGACCCTTTCCTGATGAGATACTTCCATGCTTTGACAGTAGCGAAGTGCTTTCCCGCATCACAATTAATTTGAGTCATGTTATTGTTTACATGATAAGTTTTTCAAATAATTTTTGGTTAAATTTGTTTCGGAAAAGGTCACATTAGTGAAATTTGCCAATAATAAAGATCAAATCAAGACGGATACACTTCCGATTATAAAAGCCGAAGAAAAGAAATATCTTCGGGAATCTTATAAAGTCAATAATAAAAAAGGTAATACTAGCAAACTAAGGAGAAGAAAATTGAAGAGAAACTCTTTTTTTGTCAACAATTGAAGAGAAACTAAAAGACCGATACTACAAAAACTACAGACGCATGAATAAAAAGTACTCTCTCACTTTCTCGCATCATTTCATAATTATGTAACAAAATTATGGGATATAATCAGAAATGATATATACTATGAAATAAAAAATCATCCGTTAAGGTTTTGATCGCGTTTGATGGCGTGGTCTTCGGAACTCAGAAGGTTCTAATATGCTGAATCAAGCCTTGAGTGAGGAGTGGAATAGATACTCTAGTCCATCCTCAGCTCATCAATATATGGGACAAGAATGGTTCCAATGATACATTTTTAATGGTTCATCATTAAGAACCTTCTTTTAATCTATTGGTTGTTTCACCACCGTCCTATCGTATGAATGCAAGACCATATCTAAAATTTTTGAGGTCGATAAAAGTTTTTTTTTCATAATGTGGAGACTTATGTCTATATATATAACCTTCAAAAAATGTGGAGTCCAAAGCAATGTTTCTATGGATTGTAACCAGATCCTGCCATGTATGAATGCTACAAATCTCTTCCATCACCATGAATTAAAAAATTAAGAACTTATAACGATTTAGCAGCTAATCTAGATTAAACCGAGAAAACCTAACCAACATTTGATTCTTAATTTCGACGAATACACTTTGCCTTAACTTATCATAGGCCATTAGCCCTCTTAAAATAGAAAAGAGTTATCATCTCTCGAAGAAGAAAGAACCAAGCAAACGACTAAAGAGATAAAACATCTAACATCGGACAAAATGAGATCAAATAATGAATAGAGGAAATGATGAGAAATATATTGGAAGAATAAATTACAAATATAAAAAAATTAAAATTGAGATATCACTGAAACACACAATCCATCTATGCTAATGATGAAGTATGTTAAGGTGGAGTCAAGATCCAAATGAATACGAAATTTACAGTCAAAATAAGGAATCACTTTCTCCTTGAAAGATAGAAGTGAGATAAGAGGAGAGATTCTCCTCTCTTAACTTCGTTACCAATTAAAGTTTTTTTTTCAAATTTTTATTAATTAGTTTCTAAATTTCAGCATTTCAATTATTTATTTCTCTTTCTCGGAAATTGACTATTTTACAGCTCCTCTCTTAACTTTGTTACCAATCGAAGTTTTTTTATTCAAATTTTTATTATTTAGTTTCTAATTTTCAAGCATTTCCATTATTTAGTTCTCTTTTTCGAAACATTGACTATTTTACAACTCCTATCTTAACTTTGTTACCAATCGAAGTTTTTCAAATTTGTATTACTTAGATTCCAAATTTCATGCAATTCAATTATTTTGTTTCCTTTTCGAAACATTGACTATTTAACAGGTCGTATCTATATTATATTTATTTTATTACCATATTTTAGTTTTTTCATTATTTTCTAAATCGGCTTAACTCTATAAATACCATTGTGTGGAAGCATGTTTGTTATAAGATTAAAACATCATATACTATACTGCATCCTATTCAAAAGTGAGAAATTGAATATTTGCATCAGGAGGTTCCAAAAGAAAGAAGATTGTGTTCACATCCTCGAGACATTTTGTTGAAATCATGAATAATGGTAAGATATTTTCTTAAAATTCATAATTATATATATATTATTTTTTATTATTGTCATGCTATATTAATTTTATTTTAATTGAAATAGCCAAATTTAAATATTTAATTACATCTATCATAATTTAGTTTTATTTAAAATGATATTAATACTTTTATATCGTTATGGCTTTTTCATTTAGAAAATTCTTCGTACAATTATAATATCTCGAGATTGGTATTCAATATTTGACTCTTTCAATTTGATTTTTCTTTGGTTAAAATATAGATGAGATAAAAAAAATTATTTGGATATAACTATGTTTAAAATAATTTGGTTCGAGTTTGTTTTTTTCTTTAAAATGCATAAATCAAAATTTTAATAATAATATATTTTTTTATTTTTAATATTTAATTTATATTATCAATTATCAGTTAATTTTATTTTTTCTATAATTTGGATTCAAATCATTTAATTTGACTCGAGTCAAATAATTCAGGTGTGTAAAGTATTCTTATAAATCACATATTCAGTTTTCTTACCCCAGTATTAAGATTGCTCACATATTTGGTGCGGATTAAAATTGATCAATTTTTGTTTGGTTATGTTCAGTTTTCTTAGCCCAGTAATTCTATTTGATTTCTAGGTTACATGATAAAGTATATTCTTATAAATCACATAAGACATGAAAAATATAAGGTTTTCAAAAAGTTAGCTTTATCCATGTCATTTCTGCGTTACTGCTATCTAAATACAATACTGGAAATAGCATACCTGTTCAATGATTTCTTTTTAATTTAAGATATTTAATAACCCAAACTTATGATTGGATATCGTGTTACACGTGCTTCTTTATTTATGATATCGTGTTAAACGTTATCTTCTTACTCTCTATCTGAGCCTCTGCCTCCTTGAGAAAACTCTTAACCTTTTTTATCTTCTATTTCTCAGAAACACCAAGAATCTCGCTTGCGCGTTTCAGTCCCACACGTGTTGAGCTCGTCAACATCCTTCGCAAGCGAATCGATAGAGGGGAACGTTCTAGTCTCATAACCGACAATCATATTCTGTACGAGACAGCACCGTGGCTTATTCGACACGTAAGACATGGTACCTTCTATGAGAACGAGTGGTATTACTTTGTCACGAGGAAACAACCTCCGGCGATAACCAGAAAACCTGGCTCGTGGAGACCGTGCCGTAAGGTGGGTGAGGCAGGGAGATGGAAGACAACTGGTTTGACTACGGTTGTCGACAAAAATGGAGTTAGGGTCGGCTCTCTGAACTATGCAAGCTTCAAAACCAATGGTGCAACACAAAGACATGGGAAATCGACTGGTTGGGCGATGCATGAGTATGTTTTGGATAGACCGGGTTTTCAAGAACTAGTTCTCTGTAGAATCCGGTTTAGACCGGGTCAAGACAATGCTCAGTATGCTCCAAGACTCTCACCTATAATGATCGGACAGTCACAGCAGCCACCGGTGGAGACTCATCGAGATCCAGTCACAGACCAATGGACTGCGTTTTGGTCTGATGAGGCTGGCTTACCAGACCCAGAATCAAGCTATCCAATATGGAATGGAGGCATGGAGCAGCGTCAGAACATTGGGTCTTATGATCAGCAGCAAGACCATATACTTGGACACATGGGGCAAAATGGTCAAGGTTTTGGAGATTTGGTTGATAACCCAATCCAGTATTTGAGACAAGAGACAATGGATCGTCTCCAGATTCCAATGATGATGAATCAAGCCTTGAATGAGGAGCAACAGTGGAATGGGTATTTTGGTCCATCTTTGGCTCATCAATATTTGGGACAAGACATGGTTCCAATGACACAACACTTTGCTGCTCAACATCAACACTTCTCAGTGGATGAACATCATGGCTTGGATTCTTCTGTTCAGATTTTTGGAGAATCTTCAGGTCAGCAGCAAAACCATATTCTTGGGACACAAGCGCTTATGGAGGACCCTTCACACTTAGCTCCAGCCAGAGAGGACGAGGAGCATCAAGAGTTTGGTTATTCTTCTCTGTTTTTGGCTCAAAACAATCAGTACTTGAGACAGAACAATGATCTCTTAGCTCCTGGAGAGCTAACTGCTCAGCAACAGCTTTTGGGGCAAGACTCAAACTTGTCTCTTACTCAACAGAAAAACCAGATCCCTGGACAAGCCACCTATCTCCCTCCAATGGAGCAGCAGTTTTGGCAAACTGATCATTCACTGGTTCCACAACAAGAAAATGCCGTCAGAAATTTACCTGCTCAGCTACAACTTGAAGAACAAGACAATGTTCCTTTGATGAATCAAGCCATGGAAGAACAAGCAGCATCTCTGCCAATGAACCAAGTCACTGATGAGCAACATGGAGGCATTGTTGGCTATCTTTAACTGCTACTCTGACAAACTGCAAAACTCCAAAATCTCTCTTTAACTTCCTTTTGTTTTATTAATGTCGTTTAAAATTCATGTTTTCATTTTGTGTCCTTTATGTATGTCTCCATAACTAATGTCAACCGAAGAATTGTTACCTTCCCCAACTCTCATCATATTTTGATTTTTTTTTCCCATAGAGAGACTGGTTATTACTACAAAATGGATCTTGTGATATTTCTAATACACACGACATAATAACTCATCTTCATGTTGATTGAATGATGAGCATCTACTCTTTTCCATATTTTTATTGTTAAGAACCTATTATTTAAAGATAAAAATAAATGAATAAAATTTCAAATGAGTGGTCACACTTCAGTTTTACATATTTTCTTATCTAATATGTTAGGTAAATTGGACAAGGTTTTGATCCAATGGTTGATGCAATGTGAAATCTATTGAATGGTGTAGATTAAATTTTATAAAAATTATATGCTATTTAGATAGGATAATAATCCAACAACTGACAATATACGATCTCTAGAGAATGGTGTAGATTAAATATTCAAGATTCTTAGATGATATTGGATAAGATTTTAATCAAACGATTGATGGCAAATGAAATATTGTGAATGGTATAGATTAAATATTTAAAATTTTATATTCTTAAATAGTAGTAGTAAAGAATATGTATTTTTTAAAAGAATTTTAAATTTATTCAGACAAAAAAACTTTTGTACAGAATGTTTCACTGCTCCCTCTTTACATTAAGAACTGTAACTACAAAAATAACTATAGACTCTTATCTTCTTCCAAACCAAACCTCCATTGTTTTCTCATGCTTCCCACCCACTCTTCTTCTCAATGATGTGATTCTATTCCTGATGAGCTTGTCAATTCTAGCAATCAGACAAAGCGCAGGCAAAGAAGACTCCCAACTCTTCTAACATTTCTCTCATGCTAGATTGCATAAGCCACTACTTGAAAACAGTATCACAACAAGACTGTCTCTGTCCTCCCTTGAATTCCATTCACCACCACATGAAAAACATCCAACCATTTATACCTTCCTCCCGCCATATCTCTTATTGTCCCACACCATACTTCTTTTGAGTAAGAGCACTCAAAAAACAGATGATCCCTACTTTCTGCTGTTGACTTACAAAGCCAACAAGTAACTTCCGCCTGAGGATTCCACCGAAGAATTCTATCTCCCGTAGCCAGCCTATTATGAATGGCTAGCCAAACAAGAAAAGAGAATTTTGGAGTAGCTTCCGAGAACCAAACTCCTTTGAACCATGGAACTTTTGGAGACTGCACTCGTATGAGATTCCATGTTTGCCCAGTGAGAAAACCTTCTCTAAACTCACCATTCTCTCTTTTCTAGAGACAGAGATCATCATTCTGAGTTAGACCCCTGTTCTTTAACTCCAAGACTTCCTGCTCTAGCAACCTCAAAGTATGCACTCGATGCCTTCTTGCTCTATAAATCTGGATAGCCCCTTCCGCCGTAGTGTTTAAAAGAATACCAAGATCCATACTGCCTATTTCTCCTGTTAACTCTACCAATTTTCCCAGAGGTGACCAGATATCATACCAAAATGACGTACTGGAACCACTATTAACCTCCATTCTCGTCAACTGCTTTGCCAATGG
This sequence comes from Brassica juncea, assembly GCA_018703725.1. Classification (NCBI taxonomy): domain Eukaryota; kingdom Viridiplantae; phylum Streptophyta; class Magnoliopsida; order Brassicales; family Brassicaceae; genus Brassica; species Brassica juncea. The sequence continues at coordinate 45,067,486 of CM031942.1, read as the reverse complement.
TCTAAGATGTAAAAGTTTCTTCCACATCCAAGACCCTAAACAGCTCTTCTCCTTCACACTCCAGAATGACCCTTTCCTTATGAGATACTTCCAGATCCATTTCACCCACAGAGAAGAACGAGTTGAGAGAATTCGCCAAATCAGTTTGAGACAAGCTATTCTATTAGCAACACTCAGGTTTTAAAGACCAAGTCCACCTTCATCCTTCGGTTTACATACGTCCACCCATGCTACCTTTGCTTTATGCGAAGACAAAGCTGGCCCCGACCATAGAAAGGCAGAACAAAGACTGTTTATTTCCTCGATACACTTGTTGGGCAATCTGTAAGCCGACATCCAAAAGTTTTTTTATACTATAGATAACAGATCCAATTAGCTGCAGCCTGCCCGCGAAAGATAAACGTCTTGCGGTCCAGGAGGTGATCCGACTTCTAACTCTTGCAATGAGAGGACTATAATCATGCACATTCATTTTTTTTTTGTTAATAGAGAAAGACCTAGATACCTGACTGAAAGGGATTCAGATTCATATGGGAATTGCTCCAAAATTGCTTCACTCTCATCTGCTTTAACACCAGACAGGTAGAGTGTCGATTTCTCTAGACTGATGTTCAAACCTGACAGCTTTGCAAACTCCTGAAAAACTTCAAGAATGCCTTCAATAGATCCTTTCTTTCCACTAGAAACACCAGCACATCATCCGCAAAGCAGATATGAGTCAACTTCAGCTCCTTACAATAAGGACGATATTCAATTCTCCTCTCAGTCGCAGCTTTATCCAGAAGCTTTGATAGTACTTGCATGCATATCACAAACGGATAAGGAGATAGCGAACATCCTTGATGCAGTCCACTCTTACTGTTAAAATAGTCTGCTAACTCTCCATTCACTTGTATAGAGAACGAAGCTAACTCGATACACTTCTTTATCCATACTATGAACTTCTCAGGGAAATTAAGAGCTTCAAGAACAGTCAAAATGAAAGACCATTGCACAGAATCAAAGGCCTTTGACACATCAATTTTCACTGCACATCTCTCTGATATCGAGTCCTTGTGATAACTCTTAACTAGTTCAGAGGCTAGCAAGACATTCTCCATAAGCTATCTATCTTTTACAAAAGCCGACTGGTTTAAAGATGTGAATAAAGGGAGCAGACCTTTCATACGATTTGCCAGCAGTTTTGAGATTACCTTATAGATAACATTGCAGCAAGAAATTGGACGGTAGTCCTTCATGTATATAGCATCATTCTTCTTAGTTATCAGCGCAAGAATAGTAGAATTGATTCCCTTTGGCAGAAAACCCTTATCAAAAAAAGATTGGATTGCAGTGACAAAATCCCTTCCAACTATTGACCAGGAGGCTTTAAAAAATTCGCTTGTGTACCCATCTGGCCCTGGAGACTTATCTGCAGCCATGGAGAAAACCACCTTCTTCACATCCTCTTCTGTAACAACTCTCATTAACTTACTTCTGTCCTCCTCAGAACACTCATAGTTGAGTAAAGACTTAAGCTCCTCTCTATTAGCCCCACGTTACTCTGTAGAAGTATGAGTCAGGAAATTGAAAAAGTGATCTACCGCCTCCTTTTTGATCTCTTCTTGATTATCTGCTATAGATCCATCCAACCTCTTAATCTCCCTGATAGAATTTTGAATCTTCCATACTTTAGTAGCTCTGTGGAAGCTTTTATTATTCCCATCTCCAACTTCCAACCAGTGAATCTTGGCCCTCTGGCTGATCACTCTTTCCTCCAAGGATGAAAGAAAGACCCATTTTCTATATGAAACAGATTCTGCTTCTATATTTGTCTGGATGGGATTTTCAAGAGTCTTCATTCGATTCTCACACAATGTTTTATACGCCTCCTTTGTTTTCTTTACAATATCACTCACCTGTTCCCTACTCAGCTGCTTCAGCAAAGGCTTTAAAACCTTAAGTTTCTTAGATAATCTGAATAGAGCTGATGTCGAAATAAACAAAGGTTCTGTCTCTGACCAGAACTCCTCCACCATAATAGTAAATAGTAATAGTAAAGAATATATATATATATATATATATATATATAGAAATACTTAGTTTTCAACAATTTTATCTCGTAATCTACAAATAAAAATAAATAAATTCATTTATCACTTCGAAATGCACTAATTGATCATATATGAAGATAAAAATAACGATGATTATTTATTTATACAGAAAATATCATGTCTTTTGTAAGTCTTTTATTTATACGTAATTTGCTATTAGAATGTAATAATTTATTAATAAATATTGTTTATAATATTTTTATTGTATTTTTTAATTATAAAAGTTTTATGCTTTTGTTTGATTTTTGTCTAAAATAAGGACTATAAAGTAAAATATAAAACTTTTAAGGAAATTTTAAGATTTACCATTCGATAAGAATACCCTCAAACCTCAAATATAAGTGTAACGCCCCGACCGCCCACAGCTAATGGGCCACCCACGCCCGCTCTCTCGGCCCGTGGGTCCCATCCCGTTCCAGCGGTCGGTCGTTAATTTTTATAAGGCCCGAAAGTCTTGTTTACTGACCCTGCAATCACCACCCGACCTTTTCTCGTGCTTTGGCCTCACTCGCACGCTATCGCGAATCACTTCCCGATAGGTCACCCATCTTTTCACTACTTCAGGTCAAGCACGCTTAATTCTGGAGTTCTTTCTGGATGTGCTCCGGAAAAGGTAAGTCAACTTAGGTGACATAGGTAGCCAAATCAATTCTCTTAGACCTTTCCACATATTACAACTCGGGATGTTACAATAAGGTTCAATAAAATCTAAAATATAAGATTATTATTGGAGATGCTCTTTTGTGTTTAAATGTTTTGGTCTTAATTAATATGCTTTTCTATTTTGTGGACTTTTGTAGTAGATCCGACAAAATAAACTTAGTAGATGGTATTTAGAGGAAAGAAAAGTAGAAGACAGGTTCATATGATCAGGTAACAGAGTAAAATTGGAGATTACACTGTCCGTCTAGGTTTCTATCTAGCACGAGGGTGAATCATTCTATTGTCAATACACTGGCACCAGATGATTAGAGGTATGGAAACCTTCGTTTCTGTCAAACTCAAACATTTTCTTATGGAATATAGAATAGTTTTAGTCTATTTTTGTTTAGTAGTGAGTAACGGTTTTTACTATTCTTTTTAATCGTTTGAGATTCTATTAGAAGTACAAAAACAAAAAGCTTAATAAACACAATTTCTTATTTAAATCAAATATTAAACATATATAGATTGTAATAAAGAAGAAGAAGTATATGATATGCAAAAAAAAAACACAAAGAATAAATAGTTTACTATCTAAATTTTTAATATATATTTTTGACATTGTTTTGCGAATAGATGAATCTCAAAAATAAGGTTAGAGAGATGAATCTCAATAAGCAAACATGCTTCTAAATTCGTTTGATTGCATATGGTTGGTTCTGTAGAAATTAGAGCAAACTGAAAAAGTACTAAAAAAAAAGATGGTGGTTTGTGGAAGTCCACTAAAATAAAAACAGGCCTTTAGGAACTATTAATAAGTTCTCGAGAACGTGAAATTCAGGGAAAATAGTTTTTTAGATCCCAGCAATTTGCGTCGTGTCTTTTAGACCCAAACAAAACATAAGTGTGAAATCATTTCTGAACTGAGATTTTTAAAAAAATTTGACCCAAACTTTACGCCTTAACATATAATCCTACCTTGACTAACTTATCGTTAGTTCACTGTTAAACCATGCTTAGTCGGATAAGGGAAAAGTGCCGATTTCAACCTGTATAATTTCGGTCGTACTTATTCAAACCTGAACAATGAATAAGTGTGATTTCATACCCAAACTAAACGATAATTTTAATTTCATACCCGAACTGAAAGATAATTTGAATTTCATAAAAAACTACTTTGACTAACGTGTGGTTAGTCAGCCGTTATTTTTGAGTAAGTCAGTGTCTAGGCAGAGATGACATGTCGAGGGAGAGTAAAACGGACGTCGTTTTAGCTAAAATAATAAAATTCTGTCACTCGAAGGGAGAACCCACACCAGACAAGTGAATTAAACGAAACTTTACCATTGAGCCAAAGTAAATTTTATCATATATACTAACTTATATCTTCGTCTTGTTCGCCAATCCACTCTCTTTCATGTTATACCATTGTTTTACTTTTTCTCAATACTAGGTTGGCTCACGGATTTGTTTCGCGGATCAATCTCTGATCAAATGGATTAGAAATTCTTGGGCTTGATAATGCCTCGGGCTCATTCTAATTCATTTTTAGACGAAGAAACTAATCTCCGCTCTTTTCTATATGTTGCAGCCGAAGCTACTCATTTTGGCTCCCAACATTACCTTGTCAACTAAGAGAGAGATAGCCAGAGGGAGAAGAAGTTAGTGATTTCTTCACTCGTTTTGGTACCTATATAATTTAGTATATATGTAATTTTACAAAACTTGTCTTAGTCCAGTGGTTTAATGCTCAGTTTAGTGCTTCTCCAGACGTGGATTCGAGTCATAGTGAACGTTTTTTTAATTAGTTTAGTTAAAAAGACATCAGTTGACTAACCAAACATTAGTCAAAGTAGTTTTTATGTTAATATTGAAGTTCGGGTATGAAATTCAAATTATTATTCAGTTTAGGTATGAAATCGCACGTACTCATTGTTCAGATCTGAAAAGATACGATCAAAATTGTATGGGTTGAAGTTGGCACTTTTTCCTTATCCGACTAAGCATGGTTTAACAGTAGACTAACGATAAGTTAGTAGATTTCATGTTACGGAGTGAAATTTGAGTCGAAATTTTTTTAAAAATGTTTGTTCAAATATTATTTCATACTTATATTTTATTTGGGTCTAAAAAAGCACGACACAGTTGGGTCTAAAAAAATCCTTATCCTGGAATTTACGGGTTGATAAAACCCAAAAAGACAAAAAAAAAAGTAAGTAGAAAAGGTTTTGAAGTCCATACACGGATAAGAACACGTCAACCCAGCATGTGTAACTGAGGAGAGAAATCTAGCCACGTGGCAGCCCTAGAATCAATGGATCTTAAGTTGCAATTAAATTGGAGACACTCAGCACTGCCAGCTTATTTAAATGGTATCAAAAAGCTGAATTCTGGTGGGTGAAATTACAATGTCCTCAAAATCTCCAGAGATGCAGATGCAATTGTTGATAGTTGATACGCTAGCAAAAGAAACTTTCAAACTACATTTGGTAAGTCAGCACAATGTACGCTTTTGTTAGTGAATGAGTGGACAAAAAGAAAAATTCAAAATACTATAAAAAAAAAGTGTGATTCATAATAATATTTTCAATGGCCTACAAATTGTCTTTCTAAAACTAATTAATTTCACAATGCCCTCGTGGAGAGCACTGATTAGTTCGCCTTCCGTATAAATTTCATTGGGTCGGTTTAACCTACTATTGATTATCTTATGAACGTTCTTTGCAGATTTTGCAACAGATTTCGCGAGGTAAATCAGTTTTTCGCGAGGCGAATCAGTTTTTCGCGAGGCGAGTTTTTTGTTGTGTTTTCAAACCAATCGGATGCTGTTCTTCTGCTTTCTATCTTCTACTCCGATTTTGGTTTGATGTAATAAAGCTCTGATCTTAATCGGAGCTAAAGCCAATCATCTTTTGATTGGTTTTAAAAATCAAACTCCTCTTCTGCAATATATTACTAAATCCCTTTGTTTGTGTTTGTTACTTTATCTATTCAAGGATATGCACTCAATCCTTTATCGCGAGAATCAATCTTTACTGCTATAGTGAAGCCGATGGGCTTTGAGTAAAGTATCTTTGCGGTAAGGTGGCGGTGTTGTTAGACAGATATCGGCTGGTTTCAACGGAGGTTTAGCAGAGTTGGCGTCTTCTGACGGTCCGACAAAAGATTTCTTGATGGTCAATCGAACTATCTCTGGATTATAATCTAAGATAGTGGAAGGTTTCTAAACATAAGTGAAGGTTTGAGCGAAGAAGGAGTGAAGAGGTCTTGGCGTTTTGCAGCAAGGTTTCCATGATTACTATCTTGCGGAGAAGTGGAGATGGAAAATCGGAGAAGAAACTTTCCGGCGGTGGAGAATTACGGTGGCCGAGTTCGCCGCCTTGCATGAAGACGCGTAACAGCACGTGTCGTTACTCTCTTCGCTTAGCTACACGTGGAAAGACAGCTAGAATATCATATCATGAACCGACCTTTATAGTGGGCTGATTTAGTACTTTGAACTTCTCTTTAAGTTTTATGTTATTGGACCTGTTGTAACGTACAAACCTTGTAATGTCCATTGGGTTGAGTTAATGAAATTCAAAGTTGGCAAAAAAAAAATACCTTTAAAACCATATATTTGGTAGGTTCGCTACCACAAATTTAACATTTTATGCTGCTTTCCTTTAAATGTAGCTTGCAGGTTCGATAAAACGACCTGATAACACAAAGATTTCAAAAGAAACGAAAGACAAAAGAATTACTAACTAAAAATTTCACAACTAATTCATGTGATTAACACAATTAATTCATGTAATTAATTTTCATTTAATTTGTTATTTAATCTGCAAAATAGCCTAGTGTTAGTATAATAGCTTGATTTTTTGTTTTTTTTGAGTTTAAACTTCTTTGGAAGATTACTTTCTGAATCTGAAAATGTAAAATTTGATTTATAAATTTTAGACCAAATATTCTAGTTTTGAATAAAATCAAGTTATTGATTTTTTAAATTTTGTAATCATTAAAACATGCAACATTCCAAAAACTGTTTTGGTATGAGTTGAGCAAAAAACAGGTATAAAACTATGGGCTAGTGTGTTGACCTAGAAACAAGATACTACTACGGATAGAAGATTCGGGACTATAAGAAAACAAGTACTTGCAAACTCTTTTAGCCTATGAAATAAAATCTCTGTCTGAACAGCAGAATGTGCAAATTTCCAGTATAATCAATCATTGTTTGTACGAATATGACACGTGTGAAAGACCTAATCAAGGGCGCCCGCCCACTTGTCCTGGCAAACAGCAAAAGCCAGTTAGAAGCCTAGAACAAATCGAGCGTCCGTGTCGACAAAAAAAAAGTTCGAGCATCCTTACTGTGTTTTCGCTTTTCAGTGAAGCTAGAATTGAAGAATAAACTTTAGTAGTTTCAAAAAAGAATAAACTGTAGTATTTTATATACTATCTCTGTTTTAACGCTAAATTCTACCTCCGCTTCATAATTAAAATATAACTAGACTTTAACCCGCGTGTCCACACGGATTTTTCTTTTTAAAAATACATTACTAATTGTTTTTCATATCAATATAAATAGGATTGGGACATGTTATCCAAGATTCGGATTCGACCCAAGATTCGATCCGGATCCGCTCCGAAAATCCGGATATCCGGTGGGACTGAATCAGAATCCGGATATTAAATCATGGATCCGCCGGATAAAGATCCGGATCCGGATATCTCGAAATTCCGCGGATACCCGATCTGTCTCATCCCTAAATATAAGGGGGTTGGCAAAAAACCCGAATTCGAAGAACCGAACCGATCCCGATCCGAAAAAGTAGTATCGAACTCGAATCGACATTGATTAAATATCCGAATTATTCAAAATTTTGGTATTTAGAGAACCGAAACCGAATCCAATCCGAACCAAAATATTTCGGGTACCCGAATGTATCTGAAATAGATTTATATACTTATATATATTAACTATTCTTAGATTTAATGTATATAAAAACATCCAGAATATATATGATACTTTTACGTTAGTTTAAATACTTGAAAATATATACAAATAGTCAAAAGTAAATATCAAAAATTGTTAAAGTATATTCAAAACATAAAAATACTTTAAAAAAATTATTTATTCTCTATCCAAATATTTAAACCAAATTTTTATATGTTAAGTTTAGCCGTTTAGGTATGCTGACATATTTTACTCAAATTTATATGTAAATTATTATTTTTATAAATTTTGAGAAACTTAAAGTATATAATGAATTTTTTAAAAAAATTGAATGGGTTATCTGAATCCGAACCGAACCCGCAAAAATCTGAATCGAACATGAACCGAAATTTAGATATATCCGACTGCGGCTGAAATCTTTGACCCTAGAAACCCGAAACCCAAGCAGACCAGAGTCAAACCCGAATGGATACTCGAACACCAACCCCTAGTCACTATTATATATCATATATGTGTCATCATATAATTAATCATATTTTATACGTACTATCATATAAGTAATCATATAATTAATAGTATTTTATATATACCATCATATAAATAATCACATATATTTTATTTTTAAAACTTAGTGTGAAATATAAAAACCATAATTTAAGTTAGTATATGAAATTGAGCTTGTATTGTACTTTTATTATATATATTCAAAACATTTTTAATAAAGTTATTGGAAAATATTTTAGTAAAAATCAGTTTTTGAATATATGTAGATTTTTGAATCAATTTTTATATAAATCAACTTTAAATTATTATTTTGATTTGAAATATATATAAAAGTTTAAATTTTGTTTTATGATTATTTTAGACAAAAGATGTTTTTAGGTAATTAGATTGGTCCATTTTTCGTATATTTTGAAGGTGACTCAGATAGATAGTTTTTCATAATATAATGAACTTTTGATGTTTTATAATAGCATAAGACCATTATTTTATTTCTTAATATACTATAATGCACATTTCCAAACAAAATCTTATATATTAAAACAGAAGTCATGACTTCTTTCATGTGTGATATTTCATTTTGGACAATCTCTTAGAAAATAATCACATTTAATTATCCTATCATTTAGTTTTATAACAAATATAATCACAATATATTTATTAATATCTTAATAAAATCAAAAATATGCTATTTTTAAGGAGAATCTCAAAATTTGTTTACTATTAATATATGCTAAATTCAAAATCATGTATTCAAGACCAATAAATTAAATATAAATAAATATACCAACTGATTTATAAGTTTATTTAACCTTTTAATCTAATAATTATTAACAACATATTATTTTGTAGGCCATTAACTATTCTGTAGGTCACGTCATTAACAAAAAAATTCAAATGTTATGTAATCATAATATACGATTATATATACATATGATCGTGTATATTATTTTTAGTATTATGTTATGCAACCATAACATATTATTATTATTATTATTTTGATGATTTCAAAAAAGAATCACAACGTCTGATTGTTTCTTTAATATTATTAACAATTTTTATCAAATTAATACCATTCTAAACATATAATATCTTATATATATTGAAAGAAAAGTCATGACTTCTTCCATGTGTGATATTTCATTTTGAACCATCTCTTAGACATTTAATTATCCTATTCTAAAACATATAATATCTTATATTTGTATTATATGATTTTCTTTGATGTATTAAAACATAGAGGACATTTGAGAAGATGAAGTTGGTGTATTCAAATATATTAAATATCAAATAAGGGTATATTCCTTTATCAATCAACAATATTATTCAAAAGTTAAAAATCATAATTGTATAAAAATCAACAGTTTCTCGAAAACAATCATGATAATATCAAGGAAAATCTATTCCAATATTAACTTATTAAGCAATACCAGTCAAAATGGAAATATTATGTTTACCATATTAAAAATCATTAATAGATAGAACCTTTTATTTTATTTTTAATTTTGAAAAAAACCTTTTATTTTTAGCACCATTGTATTTACAATATGTTTTAAACATTGCCTAATAATATCATATCTTTATGGTTTCTGATTTTTAGTTAATCAATTATTACAAGTGTTATAACTAAACACGATATAAAATAAATTACGATCTATGTAAATGAATAATATTTCAAATCCGAAATTTTGAAAAAGAAAAATTCATTAGCATATATGTATTAATATACATTTAGCCAGAAAATAGGTATTAATATACAGAAATATTCTAAATTGTATATTTTATAAACAAAATACTTGAAAATGGTAAGTTTTATAAAACAATACCGAATAACGAATAACTTATTTAGCATACCATTTTATTATTTAACATCAAAACACATTTGATAAACGAATATAATTTATAAACAATTAAAACATATGAATACACATAATTGTGAAACATAAAAAAGAAAAAATAACATCCGCGCGGTTGCGCGGGTCGCATTCTAGTTCTTTTTTAAAGCTGCTATTTATGTTTTCAAACAAAACTAATTTGTACTTCAATTTTAATAATATAGATATAGTATGGATGTTTCTTCACAAAAAAATATCTTGTTCTCAATATAGATTTAGAAGACAAATGATTTTATCTGTTTATTTGAAGTATTTTTGTGAAAACTTTTGGTTAAGTTATTTTTTTTTTTGAACTTTAACTTTTGGTTAAGTTATTGATTGAAGATATAAAAGTTTTTCTGGTGTAAATGTTAAAAAAATGTAAATCTTTTGCTTCTTTAATATTTATAAATTTCTGCCGAAAACACTGAAAGATAAAATAAAAATGCAATTTTTTTAATACCCGTTTAAATGAAGGTAGTATGTTTCCTTTATCATGAAAAAGATAAAATGATTTACTAAAAGAAATATTTACTATTATAAACTTCTTCACCATGACATTGACATGTGTTATCATATGTGTAAATGTGTTTAGAGCTTTAATAAAGAAAAAAATATGTGTTTACTCTTTTCAAAAAAGTAATGTGTTTAGTTAATTTGTCTATATCTTTTTTGAACATTTAAATTTGTCTAAAGTTCACGGGAATCAATTCTTCCCTGAAAAAAAGAAACGTACTTTATGCTTAAAATATAGGGAGAATTGGAAAAACGAGAAAGTTTTAATTTTTGTTTGTCTAAATAAGATTTTTGATATTTTTCGTCATTTTGAACATGTTTTGTCTTTGTGTTGTGGAAAAAATAGTAAACTAAGTTTTAAAAATATAGAAAATATAGAATCATTGGAAACCAAAGTATATCTACTTTTATGTTTAAATTTATTTTTTAAAAATTCTGGAACCATGTTTTAATTAATGTCATAGCTATGGTAGAATACTTATTCTAGCCATCTACCTAGTGTAGAAATCAAATACAAAGTATTATACATAGGTCTATCTTGGATAGAAAATATAAACGAAACTTTCTTCTATATTTTACCCTAGCTAGATTTCGTCTCGTATTATTCTAACTAGATGTCTTCAGTCTACCTACGACTTTTTTACAAGTTCTATCCAAAACTCTGTGAAATACCTTTTCTTTTTTACACGTCATACCTTGTTCTGCCTTTTACCATATAATAGCCTAAGGAAGAATGCAGTTTCCACTCTCTCTACAGCTTTCTGACCTACGTATGATGTATATTCTAGCCAAATAATGTAAAAATGGAAACTTCCAAATTTCGTTAAATATCTTTCCTAAATGTATCCTAAATATCTCTAAGTATATTCTTCCCCATGATTTTATCTTCACACGATCTCTATCTTCATCGTTCTTTGTTTCAGTTAATTTCTTTCCTAAATTATACACAAAATCTACCATAAATTCCGCATAATATCTTCTCTCACAGATCAAAAAAAATCATCAAAACTACTCTATCTTTCACTCGAACCTGAGTTAATCAAGAGAAAATAACAAACGCAAGCCACTAGACCACATAGGATTCATGTTTCTTTGATACGTATACCAGTTTATATACTATCCAGTATAATAAAAATCTTCAAATTATTCCTTGATTAATTCACAATTAATTTCTGAGTTTTGTATGTATTGAATTTTCATATAACAGAATCAAAAATATGAATACTCACTGGTCTAGATTGCACAACTGAAAGTTTTGGGATTAATTCGAGAAGCAATATGTACAAACAGAAAGTTATGGGACAAATCTGTAATTAGTCAGAAGTTTGAGGACATGTCTTGCAAAATTATCCAAACTGGCCATTGTTGCCTTCGACAAGCTTTTCTTTGATCCGCGACAGCAAGAGCTGATTCCGACATAACGGAGACAGTGGACTGAAGCAGAGAGGACGACGAGATTGGAGCCTTCAAATATGAGACAGATGAATGATATCGCGAGTTGACGCCGTGGAGGAATCATGGTCACAGTGGTTGGAACAGAGCATGACCACGAACTTGACGCGAAAGCTGACACCGAGACAAAGCAGAGCAGGATGGTGAGAACTAAAGAAGACGACTGGAAGTTTTTACTGATTTTACTTTCTGTTTTTTTTTAAATTTGTTTTGAAGAAGACGATGGTGAGATTTTGTCCAAGAAGATGATGGTGTGGTTTTTTTTTTTCTTTTTTTTCTGTTTTACTTTTTTTTTAATGAAAAACTTAAATTAGGATTAATTAGTTAATTGAAGGGTATAATGGTATTAAAGAAAATATAAATCCTAGTTACCTAAATAATCTTATACAAGTCTTATTGAGACAAACCTAAATTTAAAGTGTTTTTTTTTACCAATTTTCTCTAAAATATAAAGTCTATAGTTACCAAAATAAAGTAATATATATATATATATTTATGGAAGGCGTCATGTATAATGACATGTTATCATTACATCATCACATAGTGTCAAAGAAGAGTTATTCTTGGGTCTACCACTAAGATGAACTAGATCTTGATCCGCGCAACCGCGCGGATATTTATTTTTATTTTATAAAAATGTATATTTAAACATTTTAAATATATAGTTTACATTTTAGTGCTTTATATTGTATAATTCTATAATCTTATTGTTTAAATTTTCTTATTCGACACTATTAGTATATAATAATTTGTTATATACATTAAATGTTTTTATTAATTATTATTAAAACTAATATAGTTTTGAGTTCAGTACAATAAATTCATAATATGAAATAATTAAACAGAGAATCACATACAAAATATGTTTTTTTTTTAATTTGGAAAGTTTTCATAAATACATTTTAAAATTATTTTTGGTTATACTATTTATGTAATATATTTTAGAATAATTTATGTTTTCATATTGTATTTAAAAATATAATTTAGTATATATCATTTTAGTATATTGCATAATTATATAAGTAAATACATTATTTTGTTTAAGTTGTTGTGTCATTATATTTTAGTAAATTTTATGCATAGCAGCATCTATAATATTACTTTTATAACTTCTTAACGAGATAATAAGTTTTTTGATATTATGGTAAGTTTTCTGATTTTTAATTAAATTAAGATTTCAAAATATTATACTATTTTAATTTTTTTAAAATATTTTGTTTTGGTGTTGCATTCCAAAAATTTATACTTTAGGACCTATCATTTTATCTTTTGTAAAATTTGAAATACTATAATTATGTGTTTAACCGCGCGAGTGATTTTTCATTTGTGATTTTTTAAAGTCACAACATTTTTTATGTATGAATTTTTGGTTGGACCATATCTCACTGAGTTTCATGAGAAGTTATTGAATCATGAGGTGCGACTTCAGACAAAACAGTCAACATCGGCAGTTGTTACTATCTCAGCGAATGTGGCAACCAACTATCGAGGCTCGTCGAGCAACAACACTAATCATACTCAGTGCCAAGGCCAGCCACGCAATACCAACAAGAACCAGAAGACCTGGCAACAATCTCAATTCACCCCTCACACTGATCAACAAACCAGAGGCGGCTACAAGGGAGGATGCCAAATTTGCGGAGTTCATGGACACAGTGCGAGACGCTGCTATCAACTTCAGAACCAGACACACTCGTACAATCACCAAATCTCTCCTACTCCAAATGCGTGGCAGCCTCCTGCAAACATGGCCGCAGCAGCAACATACAATCCTAACAATTGGATCCTCAATAGCGGCGCCACACACCATCTCACTACTGAGCAATCTCTCTCCACCAACCATACACTGGTGGAGAAGAAGTAACAATCGCTGATGGTTCAGGCCTAGTGATCTCGCATACTGGTTCCACTCCCTCTCTACTCCCACTCGTTCCTTTACCTTGTATGATATAATTTATGTCCCAGACTTACATAAAAATCTTATCTCTGTTTATCGCTTGTGCAATACTAATAATGTCTCAGTTGAATTATTTTCTGTCCACTTTCAGGTGAAGGATCTCAGCACGGGGGTCCGATTACTCCAAGGCAGAACTAAAGACGAGCTGTACAAGTGGCCTGTAACCTCATCAAACACCATATCCTTATTCACAGCACCCACTCCAAAAGCATCTCTATCCTCATGGCACTCCTGTTTGGGACACCCTTCTTTATCTATTTTGCAAACTGTTGTTTCAGGTTTTTCTTTACCTATTTCATCTTCTAAAAAACCAACTCCTTATTCTCATTGTTTCATTAATAAAAGTCATAAGCTACCATTTTATTCAAACACCATTTCTTCTCAAAAGCCTCTTGAATACATATACACCGATGTCTAGACTTCCCCCACTCTTTCTATCGACCAATTCAAATATTACCTCATTTTTGTCGATCATTACACCCGCTATACTTGGTTTTACCCACTAAAACAAAAATCCCATGTCCGAGAAACCTTCATTACATACAAGGCATTGGTGGAGAATCATTTTGGAACCAAAATAAAAACTCTATACTCCGACAATGGCGGCGAATTCATTGCCCTGCGCTCATTCCTCTCCTCCCATGGCATTGCTCATCTAACATCACCACCAAATACGCCTGAACACAATGGAGTCACAGAGCGCAAGCACCGACACATTGTAGAAACAGGATTGACTCTTCTCCATCAAGCATCCTTACCACCAACATATTGGACCTACTCCATTGTGGCAGCCGTTTATTTGATCAATAGCCTACCATCTTCGACAACAGCTCCCCTTACCAAAAGCTTTTCCGCAAACCACCAAACTACCTGAAACTATGATTATTTAGCTGCTTATGCTTTGGCTGCGATCATACACTCAAAACAAGCTTGACAACCGTTCCTTACCCTGCATCTTCCTTGGTTACTCCCTTACGCAAAGCGCGTATTTGTGTCTCCATCTCCCGACTGGCAGAATATATACCTCGCGTCATGTCCAGTTTGTGGAAACGAGTTTCCCTTATAAAACACCAAAGCCAAAACCTGTTACCCAAGAAACCAGCTCTCAATCCTTCACACCACCAATACCAGTCCCACTTCGTTAAGCCCCACTCTTACATGATTCTCCTGCTGCACCCCCGAGCCAAGATTCTCACCATTCGCAATCTGCAGATGCCTTCACAGGCAAAATCTGGTAACGTAAATGGGACAGAAACTAATTCAACTACGACATTATCTAGTGATGTGCAGGTACAAATGAAGACTCCTATCACCTTACCACCTCACCACCTCCATCTCCAACCCCAAATACCCAGCCAGAACAACAAAATGTCTCACCACCGTCTGTCTCAAACAACCCGGAACCTCAACCTCAACCTGCAACACCTTCTCTTCCTCCTGTATCCAATGATCACCTATGCAAACGTGAGCCAAAAATAAATTAACCAAATCCAGTAAAAAGCTCACCCTTATTGCCAATACTAACCAAACCAAACCGACCATACCCACTAGCTTGGCCCAGGCCATGCGAGATCCTAAATGGTGCAGTCCGATGAGTGAGGAGTATGATGCTCAAATACGTAATCAGACGTTCGAACTGGTTCTACCGCATCCTGCGCAAAATGTTATTGCCACTAAGTGGATCCATACTTTAAAATACTTGGCTAATGGTATGCTTGACAAGTACAAATCAAGATGAATAGCTCGAGATGATAATCAGGAGTATGGGATTGATTATGCAGAAACTTTTAGTTTGGTGGTGAAGTCCCTCACCATACGACTAATACTACAATTGGCCAACTCACGAGATTGGAAAATCAAGCAGTTGAATGTGAACAACGCTTTTCTTCAGTGTATGTCTCTCAGCGTCCGGTTTTGTTGATCCAGATCGCCCACACCACATATATCGTCTCAAGGAAGCGTTGTACAGACTCAAACAAGCTCCTCGCGCATGGTATCAAGAACTCAAAGCATTTTTGGTCTAGATGGGTTGCCACAACTCTCTTGCTGACACGTCTGCCTTCATCTACATTCATGGTGCCAGTATCGTCTACATATTAGTGTTCGTTGATGATATTATAATTACAGGCAGCAGTCCAAAGTTACTTGATGGAGTCATCCGGGTTCTCTCTGTGCGGTTCTCTCTTAAGGATCCCACGTATATGCGTTACTTCTTGGGAATCAAAGCTACATGTACAGCTCATGGAATGCACCTGATGCAGAGGAAGTACATCCACGATCTTCTTCTCTAAACCAATATGCTTGATGCGAAAACAGTGTCCACTCCGATGGCAACCTCACCCAAGCTTCAACTCATTTTTGGTACAGTTCTAGATGATCCTCGCGAGTACAAGATGGCCGTTGGTAGCTTACAGTATCTTGCGTTTTCTCACCCCGACATTGCCTACAGTGTCAACAGGTTGTCTTGGTTCATGCATCACCCTAAAAATTGTCATTGGCAAACTGTGAAACGCATTCTATGTTATCTGGCAGGCACTATGTCTTATGGCATCTATCTCTCAGCTCGCTCACCGATCACTCTTCATGCCTTCTCCGACGGCGATTGGGTAGGTGATGTAGATGATATTGTCTCCACAAATGCATACATCTTATACCTTGGGAAAACACATTGCGTGGTCGTCGAAGAAGTAAACTGGCGTAGCTCGATCATCTACTGAGGCAGAATATCGCTCTGTCGCATACACTGCAGCCGAGATCAGTTGGATCTGCTCTCTCTTGACAGAACTTGGGGTTAATCTACCATCAACTCCGGTTATTATTGCGATAATGTTGGGGCCACTTATCTCAGCGTAAATCCTGTTTTCCTTTCTCGAATGAAACACTTGGCGTTAGACTTCTACTTCGTACAACAAAATGTGCAGTTCACTGTCCTTAGAGTGTCTCATGTCCACTAAAGATCAACTAGCAGATGCTCTTACGAAACTTCTCTCGCGCATACAGTTCAACGAGCTCATACCCAAGATTGGAGTGACCAAGGCCCCTTCATCTTGAGGAGGTGTGTAGAATATAAGTGTATATAAGAGTAGATTAGTAAATACTTAATACCTATTATCTCTCTTGTACACTATATTTGTAATCTATTTACTCTAATACAATTATCCAATTCCCTTATCTATAGTCTCTAGTTTTTTGCATAATTAAATTTGGCTTTTATGTACAAACTAATAGGCATGGGACTTATTATCCGGGATCCAGATTCGATCTGAGATCCGTTCCGGATCCGCTCCGAAAATAGGATATCCGGAACGTTCGGATCCGAATCCGGATAGTAAAATCAAGGACGTCAAAACCGAATCCGGATATCTTAATTTTTAGGTCCGGATATCCGGATCTGTACTTTTAAAATATATTAATTTTTAATTTTATTAATAATTATATTTGATATATTAATATTTATTCATAAAATTAGTTTTATGATGCTATATTTTAATTTTTAAAATATTATATTCATATTTATAAATCTTGTATAAATATTTAATTTATGTATTATTTTAGAGTTTTAATATTTTTAAAAATATTATTTTTTATTTTATTAATTATTTTACGAATCCGAATCTGGATCCGGATATCCGCGGATAGTATGACAACTAGACAGATATCCGTAAACTCTAAATCCAGATCCGGATACTAAATCTACGGATCCGACGAATCCGAATCCGGATCGGATACCACAAATTTCCCGGATATCCAGATCCGTTTCATCCGTACAAACTAAACCTTCCTTTATATTTTGAACTAAATACCTTTATTACAATTCAAGAAAAAAAAACTATGTGTTGAATAAAAATCGCGAAAACAAAAGTAAAATTGCAATAAGTTTTAGATATTGTAGAAATCTTCAGGAAAATATAAATAAATTAAAGTTATGAAAGATAAAGCTGCTTTACCGCCTCGACGACTCGTTGTGCAGACTGGTCTTGGTGTTATCTCTTCTCAAAATGATACGTGTCAGAAGACTGTTGGTCTGCGTAGTAGCTGGTCAGGCTTTCTTAGATCAGCAGAGACGATTTCTAAAGTTCTTTTAATTAGTGTTTAATTATCCTAATTTAATTTCAATTAATTGCTTTTCTGGAAGTTCCCACCAAACGGATATCCCTTAGATGCCTTAAACTACAGTTTTATCCTCACAGTCATCAGTCTCTCTGCACGAGTGATGTAGGCCACGTGGAAATTGGCTTTACATTGTTAGCTTTTTTTAGCTGAGAAGATATATTAATTGTAGGAAAGGTGTATTTTGAAGCAGTTTTTTTCAATCGAAAATAGATATACTAACAATTTGTTAGCAAAATTTTTTATTGATTATGAATTTATTAGAATTCAAATCAAAGATGATAAAAAATACTATCTTCTCATTTTCTAATTATAAACATAGTGACAAATATATGATATTTAGTTGTAATATATTTATGTGATTTATTTATAATAATTTTAAATCAGTGTTGGATAACAGATAATCACATTTTTAAAGTTTAAAATTTTGTTATTAACAAATAAAAATATACAAAAACTTCAAAAAAAAGAAAACTTCTTGACTAATTTCCAGAAAAATATGTTTCAAAACAGAGAAAATGCAAATTAAAATAAATAAAAAACTATACAACTTTAGCATAAACAAATATTTATATAATTGATCATTAGCTCAATTAGAAAAAACTCTTATTATTATATCAAAAAATTTTGGTTTGAATTACCACTGAAATGAAATTAATATAATATATAGTGGTTTTGAGATTAGGAGATTATGGACTGAAACAATTTTACTTATTCAAATTCTCTCATGGCAAAAAAAAAAACCAACAAAAATGCCACCATATATCACATATAACAAGCAAGCAAACTATACAATCAGTACAATTAAGTATAATACGAAAATTCGATATTTCAACGAAATATAATATGCCATCGTTGTCGTCGGTCGGCAATATTTTTCAAAGCAAATGACACATTTAAATTATAATGCAACAAATTTAGAAAAGAATGACACGTTATTGAGTTTTTTATATATCTTTGTATTAATAAATTATCAAGGCTTCATTACATCTGGGGCAATTTTGGAATTAAAATAAATAGTGAAAGGATATATATAAGGTCTCCATGTCGTTATCTTTGTAATCAGAACAAACATTTAACCAACCGAAAATCAAAGTCCGAAGCCAAAAACAGATACACGATCAGATAATCAAAACAAAAAAATATAGAAATTATTAATACATTTATCTATTGCAGAGAAGTTATTATGGCGTTTGATGAAGATATGAAAATGGCGTCTTTCCTTAGACAAGAAGAAGAACATCACTGTTCTCTGTCAAGACTCTCCGTCTGTTGTAACTACGACGGCGATGAAGCCGACGGAGAGCCGTCTGACTCCGACAGTAAACTTGTCGGCGGCGGAGGAGAGGAATCGATGGAGCAGCTAGAGTTTTCAGATTCCGACAAAGGATCAACGGGTTGTCAGTCGCTTCCGGCGACTCCTCCGAGACGGATACGGCGGCGGAGAGGAGCGTTGAGTTCACCGGTCTCCGGCGATAAAGCATACGCGAGCGAGAACGAAGCGCGAAAGGAAAAGCATGGGAGTGATAACAGCCAGAGGAGGAGGATGAGGAAGCTTCGACCGGAGTGTCCGCCGTGGGTGGACAGTATGCGGAGGAGCTACGGTGAGGAACAGAGCTGTTACGGCGGAGGAGTGGTGGTGGTGACGAGGCCGGTAGGAGGAGGAAGGCCATTGTGTATGGATTTAGGGGAAGTCAAAGCTTGTCAAGAGTTAGGATTTGAGATTGAACCGGGTCAGGTCTCGTATACCGGGTCAACTATGGATACTAGTAGTGGCGGCAATTCTCCTATCTCCTCTAACCACCGTATCTCCAGTCCCGGTTAGTCCCAAACAAAAAATCCAAACTTTGTTTTCTGTAAATCCTTTTCACATTTTAAAGAGATTTTAGGTAAAATAACCTATATAACATATGAAATTAAGAAGCTAACCAAAAAAATATTGGTCATGATGTTCCAAATATTTTCTACAGTATTTGTCATTATGTCTTTTTTTATGTGTAGCAATTTTATTTGTTATGTATAATGAATGAATAAATAGAAATTATACTTCATAAGTGTTTGTATAAAAAATCTTTTATTTGTATTTTCAAGACATGTAATATCATTTTACATTGCAAATTACATTATTCAAATAAAAACAAATTTTGACAATACAACTAAATTTAGCAATTAGATTATTTTAATGCAATAATGTAGTAATTCTTTTATATTTCACGTTTAAAATGAAAGGAAAATTTGTGTGCATAATTTAGTTAGTTACTTTGGTTAGTATTTTTATGATGTTATATTATTAATTTTAAATTATCAATTAAATATTATATTTATTAGCCTTTCAAAATACTGATTAATTTGATTTTATTCAGGGGATGATCCAAAAGAAGTGAAAGCGAGGCTCAAGGCGTGGGCTCACGCTGTGGCTTTTGTGTCTACTACTCATCATCATCAACCTCCGAATTCTCTATAATCCTCATACAATTTTCCCTTTTAATCACATTATTCACACAATCTTGAAGAAAAAAACTTGCATGCATAAACTATGTGTTTCACTGCTCTGTTTTTCTGTCTTTGTGTGTTAGACGATGAGTTTTGGCAATTGATATGGTCTCATAAGCCAAAAGTATAGAGTTCGATACAAATTTAAGTAATAACTACTAAAGTTTGTGGATTGATTTCTCCAGCATTATTGTAATATTTCAACATTTTAATTTAAACTCATTTGTGTACTCTTCAAGAATCAGTTTTAGTACCAAAGCGGAGATATAAATAACCTCAAACATACTTTGTGCGTATATAAGAGGAGCTACAAAGAAACGGATACTGGTTCTTGTGAACTTGAAGCAATAGATCACGGCAATGAAAGGTAGCTCCAAAGCTTGATAACGCCAAGAAGGCCATAGGGTTCATCGGGAGGTGGTCTGAGTCTATGTTTCAACATGGTTGCTCTTAACCACGGAAATCATTACTAGTAATTGCAAATTCCGCTTACACTGGTTTATAAATCATATACTAAATTTGACGGCGCATGCAAATTTGTCTGATACGTGGGGGATACGACACCCATAAACTTATCTGCCAGGACATGTAACTTCAGCCCAGTTAGCAATTCATTCATAGTATTGGGCCACGAAAGCCATATACCGCCTCCTTAACCAGTAGTTCCTGAAACTTTTTTTTTTTTTGTTTTGGTTCGATAAGGAGTCGGTAGAAAAGGTCGATGAGCCTGAGGTGAAGATACAACGATCTGACTAAAATATACTTCCTCGCGGAAAACGTTATTATTATTCTCTTATATATATAAAATGATCTAATTATGAAGTCAATGAATTATGTTTTCAGTGAATATTATTTAATTGCATTGTAGTTTTTGTTAGAAATATGGATTGGGCTAGTGGTACTTGAGGGACAGAATAACCTAATACGGTTCCAGTTTTGATTCCCGTTGGCCACTTTACCGCCTAGATCGTGCGTGTCCGGATGCTAAGCTATCCAGAGATTAAGTCGGGTTCATGAACTGGTCTGGGTTTAATTTTTCTTTTCAGAAAAAACATTAGTATCAAAAAAGTTATTACACTTAAAAATTTTCATTTAATATATAAGTTTAACTAATTATAATATATATAATTTAATTGATCATACAATATCCACTAAATAACTTATATATGTTGAATACTATACTATAAAGCACATGCTTCATGTGTGTTGTGTTCAGGACTGGCTATGTATGGTTCATAAAGTCATCTCCATTGTTTTTATGTAAAAAGAAGAATAGTTAGTGAGTGAGCAATGTATTCTTAGCTATGAGATCATTTCGACAGCTAAGAAAGTCCATCCAAATATATCTATTAAATGAACTCAGATGAGCCCTCATTTCCCAGGGAAAGTCAGGATGTTGATTTCACATGAGTTTACAAAAATAAACTGAAACAAAAAAAAAAATTGGTATAAATTTTCTTCCGTATGTATCAAATTCTAATATGGACTAAAATTAAAAATATGAAAATAATTCATATATGTTTTATTGTACTGCATGAACTAACAAATTTTTCTTCTCTCCTTAAATGGCGTTGGGCCTGATGGGCTATGGAGGTGTGTGTATCCTTGCTCCCTGCATCAAAGAAGGATCGTCTATGGTTCGTCAGGAGGCGGGGAGTTTATGGAGCTCTTCTCGGACAAGCGACGTCACACTTCAACAACGACGAGGCTATTCCCCAAGAAGAAGCTGATTCTCTGGTTCTCAGAGACAGGACGTGAAGAAACTCAAACCTTTCGCTTGGTCATCGGAAGTGTTTAAGTTCTCGGTGTTTCATGTTATGAGGCAAATCATTCGCAGTACCGCAATGATAGTCAAAACCGGTAGATTTGCCTTGTCTTCGGTGTGGCAGGATTTCAAGCATGGTCGTGGTTGGTGCCAAAGCGACAGCCCGCCCTTTATCGGTGTTTGATCGTCATTACATCTTCAAGATGCAATGTGTGTGCTCTGTGCTTCTTGGTCTTCCTGGAATGAGAATAAGCACCCTTTGGTGATGATGCAGCTGGTCTTGTGTTTTCACTCTTATCTTATGGCCCCAGCTGCAGCGAGCAGTAACTGGAATTCTCTTGATAGGATAGATCAATGGTCTTAGTACTTGCATTGTATCTTGTTTTTTTAGTGGTAGATTGTAGTGGTTTAAGAGGCAGGTCATTCTTTTCAGAGTGATCTTGCTTTCGCTGTGGTTGAAAGGGTATAAGGAGGTATAGATCGGGTAGCGTATGATCCAACTTAGTGTTCATGGGTGATATTAGATCAATCCTTGTCTCTGTGGTTGAACCCTTGTGAGGTCAAGTCCATGTATTCAACTCTTGGTTAATGAAAAGTTTGATGTTGAGCAAAAAAAAAAAAATGGCGTTGGAAGGTTGGATTTCATGTGAGCCTTAAATTTATGGTCTCTACTCTCTATCCTCAGCCAAGGTCGGTTTGCTATTTATTTACCTAAATTCTTTTTTTTAATAAGTCGTTTATCCTTAAATAAGTTTAAGGTATCTCCAACCCAACTTCATATTTTCCCCAAAAATAGAGTAAAAATGAATATGGAGTAACAAATGCTTCGACCCTATTTCATATCTCACTCTATTTTGAAGTTTATTCCATAAATGGAGTAATCAATTTTTTGTTTGTTCACTACTCTATTATGAAGTGAAGAATGGAATAGGATTGAAGCACTTTTACTCTATATTCACTTTTATTCTATTTTGGAGGAAAAAAATAGAGTTTTACATTGGAGATGGTCTTAGACACATTTAAGTGTGTAGTTGTTATGAACTTGTTAAATGCATTTTTGGTGATATAATTAACACGAGAAAGAGAGAAAAGTAAAACATAGATAAATATTATAATATAATTTTGATCAATTTCTTGTATCAAACAGAGATTTAAACTTCACCGCTGTATAATCTAAATATACATGTATGTTTAATATGATCCAACCTGCCCGGAAGGAAGAGGCACTGTAATGCATAATTTGGGAAAGCATAAGGTTAACCCAGCTTAGACGCATATAGACACTAAAAATACTAAAAACACGGCATATGTAAAAAATCGTTTTGTTTTATACTTGAACACATGGCAAAGTTTCAGTTTCCAGACAGTGACACCAGTGTGTTCGGATTGGTAGGAAACACAGGAAGATTCTTTATGTGCCATTAATGTCGAACGTTTTAAATGGCTCAAATAGCCGGAACTGTTTAGTTAACGACTTGAGAAATAAATGATGATGTTTAAAATTTGACTAACCTTATAAGTATGACATTAAAAAGTAAGATGTATTCTAGAACTTCTTAAAAATGTGTTTAACCAATGTATATATTTAGTGTATTAGTATAGTTGTTACATTATCATCTATAATTTATTCACATGATTTACATTGTTGTAAAATAATGAATTAGTTATATTTCGAAATTCAGATTCTATATTGTTGCATACTGATATAATTTAATGTTTGATAGAGCAAACACTGTAGAATTAACGGCTTTACATTAACAGTAGAAACCAACAGTAAGTGAATATGTGCTAGCTAAGTTGTAATATCTAAGCATTAATTATTTAAGCTTAGAGCATCTTCAATGGTGTTACCACCATTGGAATCCTTAGGATTATTAAACTATTTTTTTTTTTTCAGAATAGTTAAGAATTCAAATCAAATTACAATGTCCAATGGTGTTTTCAATTTTGAGTCCTTAGGCATAGTTAAAACAATTAGCAATATGGTCAAATGTGTATGAAAGATTAAAAATTAGCAATTTATAACACATAAACAGATTTGTAAAGAGCTTGCACAAACAAATATTGTAACAGAGGCATACCAAAACAGAAGTCTTGCTTGGAGCTCCTGGATTTGGGATTCAAGTTCAGATTTTGTAGCTTCCCACTCTGAGCATTTCTTGTTTACAGCTTCTTCGATCTTCTGGTTTTGCTCTTCTCTTCCTTGCCAGAGTTGCCTCACACATTCCTTGAGTGCACTATCGAGATGAGTGTTTCGATCCTCAAGAGCAGAGGCTTTGGTTACAGAAGCATCAAGCTGTTGCTTCAGAGCCGCGGCTTCGTTCTCTGCCTTCTCCCAACCAGCGACAGCTTCCTCTGCAACTTTAGCATGCTGCTTGGCAAGGTCATCTTTTAAACTGACACTTAAAAGAGCTGCAGAGAGCCTCTCCGTTAGAATCTTGATATCCGCCGTTGCCTCTTCTTCTTCTACTTCTTCTTCTTCTCTTGTGACAGGTTTAGATATTAATTCCGGTGAGTGAGATCTCTGAGTTTCACATACCAAACACATCAAAACCATATTAACATGTCATATACAGAACAATTAATCTTCTCATAGTTTCAGTCACATAGGAACATAAAGATAACAAAGAAGAAACCATAACAAAATCTACCATGTTCTCACAGTAACTCCAATGATAGATGGAGTCAACGATCAAACTACAAATAGATCAAAATGACAACACAGTACCAAGCTTTCTGAAGATGTGAACATAAACAACTAATCTTCTTGTAGTTATAAGCACATTCTACCATAACAAAATCTATCAAGCTCTTCAGCAAAAAGTCTTTATCCCCACAATGAAATCCATTGATCAAGATGGGCAACATCAAAAGAGACAGAGAGAAGAAGAAAAAAGGTACATTTGCTGCATAAAGCTCAAAACTTTGGATTCAAGAAGCCAAGAAAAAAGAGAAAGGTGTCTTACCTGATCGTCTGAGAATCTTTCAGAATGAGAAGAGAGTGAGCAAGTACTCTCTGTCTCGCCAGGACTTTTCTCAGTAGACTTTCTCCGCCATAACCAGCTCCTCCGGTCCATCTCCTCCACACCCACCACCAAACATTCAAACACAATTCATCTGCCAGATAAAAAACGAAGCTTTTAACTTGCAATAAATAAACAAACTGAGAAACGTAACAGGGTACCTAACACCACCACCAGAACATACCTCAAATCATCACTGAAGAGTGAAACAGAAGAGCTTCTCGCCCTCGGTTTTGATCCAGGAGACGATCTTGCCTTCCGTCATGGTCGAGGATAGAGCCGGCATGAAGATCTCGCGGACCGTCATT
Source organism: Brassica juncea (assembly GCA_018703725.1). Classification (NCBI taxonomy): domain Eukaryota; kingdom Viridiplantae; phylum Streptophyta; class Magnoliopsida; order Brassicales; family Brassicaceae; genus Brassica; species Brassica juncea. Next base: position 45,041,810 of record CM031942.1, on the reverse strand, counting down.
GCTCTCCGGTGAGAAGAGGGTGGAGTCGAGGAGCGGAAACAGAGGGAAGGGGAGACGGAGGAAGCGAAGGAGTCGTAGAAAACGAAGAAGAAGCCGCTAAGGATTACCCCGAGACAAATCCTTAATTAAGGATTCAATCGTAGAGTAACGTCAAATTTTATTATTATTTTATTTTTAATGTCTAAGGATTAGCACTAAGAAATAGCTTATATCCCCCGTTGGAGCTGCTCTTATATTCCCAGGTTCAATGCATCTTCCACTCATAAAGTAGCATTACAAAGAATTCAATAAGAAAACAAATCAGGCTCCAAACTAGATATTATAATCATTTTTATAGTAGATAAAAAATGTATAGCTGGTGTTTTGTTGTAGTGGCCTTCTAGTATAATTTTGAGTTCAGATCCACATATTCATATTGTTGGCAAAAGAAGAAGTCATCTTTGAAAAAAAATTAATTATCTGGTTAGTCAATATATTTTCGGGATTAAATTAAAAGTATATGCTACTATAGTTTTCTTTTTCTTGGTTAACATTAGATCCCATAGTTAATAGTTGGCATCTACCTACAGGCCGTCATCATTTGTCTCTATATATACCTATATATTATATGTAAACCAAACTTCCTTTCAACTAAGAAATATTTAGTCTTGAGATCTTCAAAAGCATCTGTGAGAGCTTTGACAACTAGACGAAGAGAAAATGTCCATTAGAGCTCAAGATCGAACCCTTGAAGGTATACTTACTCAAATCTATTTCTCTTATGTTTAAGCAACTTTAACCAGTTTCCATCGTTTTGTTAAGCTTTTGCTCATTTCTCAAGATCCTGAGATCCAAAGTCGCGATTAAACTTTTGACTCTTCTCCTTTATGTTCTATTTCTCGAAGGCTTTGCTTCAGATGAGATCGGGTTTGTTTTTATAGACCATATACTATACATATCTATATTCTTTTGTTTAGGTAAAACTCATTCGTTGTTCTTCTATCAGAAATCCATAGAACATGTTAATAAAGATTTCCTCTTGAAGATCATTAGAACAAGTTAGTTAAACTTCGCAGTTGTTTGAGGATCATCAACGTAAAAAACACATCCAATAGGTTTTCCGAACATCTCATCTGGATCTAGAAATTAAATAGTATATTTGTTTGATAATGGCAATAGACTTAGTTCAAAAAAAAAAAAATATATCCAATGACAGTTTAGTGTAGTATAATAATTTGTAGTGGGTAAAGAATATTGGCATTGTTGACAAAAATGAAAGAATTTTTGAAATTTTCTAATAATAATGTTATAAGCTTATAGTAGAAAATAAATATATCACTTCAAAAATATTTAAACAGATACATCATGTGTGTACTGAGAAACAAAAAACACAACAAATATATCATAATTCATTTTTTTGTCACGATATCATAATTCTTATATATATGAAATTATTAATACACGACCAATCTAGAATAAAATTAATATGAAATAAAAAATAATACCAACTTCGTTTTTAAAAGATTGCAGAATAAATTTCTATCACTTAAAAAATCAGCATATTAACTTTCAAGTTTCAAAAAAAATGATACTATATCATTTTGACAAAAATAAAAACATTATTTTTTAAAAGAATTAATAACTATGTATTTAATTTTCTGCTGGTTTAAAGTTCATGAAACATTTGATTGATTAGATTTTTCAATCAATTTGTATTGCTAAACTAGAATACAATTTTGGGAATGCATTCTAGAATTATTTGGGGTTGTCTTGTACTTTCATGGTGAGAAAACTATATTTTCTTTACATAAGTTATGGTATGTATAATTATGTTTTATCATATACTTATTTTATCTTAATTCTTTATTTTATACTTTTAAAAACAACACAATATATTTATGATTTTACTTTTTTCCAATATGAAAAAGTTAAAGTATAAAAATAATAATGTTAAATTTGTTATGTATTTATTGAAAAATAAAATATAATTATATTAATATTATTATGAAAACTTCTATTTTGTATGTAACGTGAAAGTATTTTACAATGGTTTGTGAGAAAACAAAATTTTTATACATTTCGAAATTTTGTTACATGGGCCTACTATAAGAAAAGAAAGAGGCCCAAATAAAAGCCTATAGTTCATACCAAGCCTGCTTTTAGACTCTTCCAGATCTCCAAACAATGCTATCTTCTCCCATCTCCTCCGCCTTTACCCACCCACGCGCCGCCGCGTTAGCCACCACCTCCGGCGTATCGAATTCCCATTCTTCCACCAGAAAATTCCACCCTACCAACGTAATCTTATCCTACTTTCCACCTTCCTCGACACTACTTCTAGCTTCTCCATCACGTAGATGTCTCACCTGCCGACTTAGCGACGATGATTATTGTAACGAGGATGAAAGTGAAGCCGATGAAGATGATTATTTGGTTGATTGCTTTACAGATGTGAAGGCGGAGGATTTGGTTGTTGGCGACGATGGTGTTCTCATTGAGGTGAAGAAGCTCGAGAAGAGCTCGCGGCGTATCCGTTCGAAGATTGGGATGGAAGCGAGCCTCGATGCCGTGTGGAGCGTGTTGACTGATTACGAGAAGCTGTCGGATTTCATACCGGGCCTTGTCGTTAGCGAGTTGGTGGAGAAGGAAGGGAACCGTGTTCGTCTGTTCCAGGTTCTTGCTCTCAATCCAAAGATTCTTGATGTGTTGAAAAGTTACTAAATTTGTTATTAAGACATCACATTTTGATAGGTTAGATAGCTTTGTCTGTTGTGATCTTATCTAGCTTGGTGCATAGAGCTTCAGAAAATACTAAAAGTGTTGGTTTACTATTGTTAAGCCAACAAGTTAATGGAGACAACTAGTTGTGGTGTTCCGGTTCTCGGGGTTTTGAGTTTTCAGGTTCAGCCTCGTAGGCTCCATTTGGGTTTTATATATGTTCAGGTCCTGTTCGGATAGATTTCAATAACTCTGTTTAATTTCCATTTTAGATCCGATTTCATCTCGGATTCGGTTAATAACACTTTCAGCTTGGGCACTTTTATGGTCGGAACAAATAAAATTGAGTATTTCAAGTATTTTTTATATGTTTTAAAGTATTATTTCATATATAAATTCGAATCTTCGGGTCGATTTTTTCTAGTTCTTAAGACTTTTGGGTTCAGGTAATACCCAAATACCATCCTACAAGATCCATTTGGGTATTTTTACATCTTGGATGGAATATTCAGGTTTTTTGGTTAGGATCTCGAATTATGTTACAAATGCCTATGCCTAGAGACAACTCCATTGCTGTACAGGACTTGGTTTGATTCCAATTTGGAAACTTTGGTACTAAATTTGAATGTTCCTTCGTGTTGTGCATACCATTGTTAGTAGTATGTTCGAGCTGGGCTTTGTTTGTTATGATGGAAAAATCCAGTCTCATTTTTCAGGTTTTTGTTTCTTCAACAGATGGGGCAGCAGAACTTAGCATTGGGTCTCAAGTTCAATGCCAAAGCTGTTCTAGATTGTTTCGAGAAGGAACTTGAGATTCTACCAAATGGGAGGAGACGTGAAATCGACTTTAAGATGGTCGAAGGAGATTTCCAGTTGTTTGAAGGCAAATGGTCCATTGAACAAGTAAATATTTTATCATATGATATCTCACCTGATGCTTGAAGTTCTGTTTTTGAATCCTTCTCTGTTTTTTTATTACACAGTTAGACAAAGGTATTCAAGGGGAGGCTTTGGATTTACAGTTTAAAGATTTTCCGACGACGCTTGCATACACTGTAGATGTTAAGCCAAAGATGTGGTTACCAGTGCGGCTTGTGGAAGGAAGATTGTGCAAAGAGATAAAAACAAACCTTTTGAGTATTCGAGATACAGCTCAGAAAGTCATTGAAGGTGTTATTCATGATCTTTGAGTTTTCTTTCTCAAGTTGAAGTAGTGTTCTACTTCTTTACAGGTTAGATAAGATACAATAAGCCTATATAGGTTTTTGTTTTGGATGATTTATAAAAGCTTATGTAATTGGCTTTACGTACACACGTTTTGTTCTCACTTGTATACTCTGATCTATATAGTCTTTAAATATACCAAGTTTTTCAGACATGTGATCGTTCCGACCAGAGCTGATAACAAGACATTCGTAGTGAACTTGAAAATACAAAAGTTCAAGGAAAATACGCAATGTAAGAACTTGATTTGAAACTAAACCTAAGGTTAGTTTAAGATGTCTCAGAAGGAATCTGTTTTCTGTTACTTAAAACAGGTTTCTCTGTTTCCGAAACAGAGCCGAAACAGATACTCTGTTTTGATGGCGACAATGCTTTGTTTTTTGTAAACTGGGAGGAGTTTGGGTGAAGGCTCTAATCCTCCTAGACCCGGGATTGAAACATCCCTTCCAACAGGTGTCGAACTAGGAGCACAATAGAGCCAACTCCAAACACCAGATCACTATCCCAACGCACGGTTGGTGGTGCCACAATGCTATGTTTAAACCACAATTTGAATCAAAATCATATTCTCAATGAGGTAATATTGAGGCGATACAAAGAGATATATGAGGACCTTTAAAGTAAGTTGTTTGAGAATCATTCTTCATTAAAATATAGTAGTTATACATATTGTCTTCCATAAATGTACAAATACAATCATCACTGCTTGAGTCTTCCCCAGATTATAAACTCTCTGGAAGCAAGACTATAATAAAGCTAGAAAACAAGAAGCTTATCGCAGAGGATGATGATGCAATAGAGAAAACAGAGAAAGTAAATACAAACGAAACACAAGTAAAAAGATGGAGACCATTAAACCCATTATACGATTGTTATTTGTTGATATGATCAGAATTGGATGTTACTCTTGAAGCTCTGACCAAACCGCCAGTTCGAAGGAACAACGTTGAGAGCTGCTTTGATTCTTCCATTGCTGAGTTGAACTCTGAAAGAGAGAGATTGGCCATTGAGGTAGGTGTTGCTTTGCCAGTTGGCTCCCCAGTTTCTTGACATCGTCTCCCATTTCTTGCTCCTAGAGCCTTTGATCCAAACTTTAGAGATCGCACCAGCTCCTCCTACGTTTGAGATGAGAACCAGCTCGAAATAGTTCCTACCATTCATTGTAAATCTCATCCCTCCGCTTCTTCTGCATCCAACCCTATAATAAGAAGAAAAACCCTTTTAAGCACACTACATTATGGCATTCTTGATCTACAAGAAAATAGAAATAGTAACATTGACTAACATTACTATACAATTAACTTCATAAAGTTATTTTTACTATTTTTTTGTAGTTGAATTAGCTTATAAGTTTTAAAGCCATTTTGTGTGTGTATATATATATATATATATATATATATATATATATATATACATATTATATAAAAATATGGTTATAAACATTGGCTTAGAGCATCTAAAAGTAGTAGACCGGCACTAACTAGAAGTTGTATTGTTATTACCTTTTGTAAAGGATGGGGACGATTCCAGCTTTGTACTTAGCGATGGTGAGGAAGGCAGGTTGAGCCATGTCGAAGTGAGGTCTTGGTGGGTTGCACCATCCTCCATTGTCACTTGCCTGGGCAAAGTTTGGTGGACAAAAGTTTGTGGCAGTGATTGTGATTGATCTGCCTTTAAGACACCATTGTGGCACTTTGGACGCGTCGCAGACAATCTGGTAACATCCACCGCATGACTTGCCGTCATTGAACAGTGCCGTGCTCAATGCCGCAGTGTTTGTCTTGTAACCATCCGTGTATAAGTTTCCATAACCACAAGCTCCACCTGAAGGTAAAAATATAAATACATTTCTTGAGGAAGAAGAAAACTCATGAAAAGATCAAATCATAAGAAGAATACATTATAAAATATTATATATATATATATATATATATTTCTTTGTAGATATAGAATTGAAGTGAACCAAAACGAAATTATTTATAATACAAGTTTCTCCAAATCGAAAAAAATATATTTTGAAGTGTTAAATTAAACCAAACCGAATAAAAATACCAAGTCCTGGTTTGAGAACGTACCCATTGTACCAGAAGCATCACTTCCACCATAGAAGGTCGCATGAGCTCGTAGCCACCCTGCAGAAACTGAACTGATCTTCATGAACATTGTGTAGAAGATGACTGCGACCAAAAGAGAGACGATCTTCGCCATTTTCTTAGAAACTTCTTAGGTTTTTATGATAAAAGAAGATGTTGATGATTGTAGAGTTGGATGCATAAGACTTAGACTTCATCACCTATATATAGTAAAATCATCGAGCTAGTTTTAATTAAAATATATGTATAAATAATTATATATGACTTGGAATTAGCGGAAAAACGTTGAAGATAATAATATGATTTGCTGATGATTGACCCAATGATTATACGAGTGCGTAAAATACGGAGTTTTCAGGCATATGTTAATTAAGTTAATCCTATAAGGCATGTGACTTTAGGTAGTTGCTTTTTGTTTCCTTCATGTAATATAAACTTTACTCTCTTTTCTTAAGTTTTAAATTGATTTATCTGGTCAAACAAGTTTTTATTGAATTTTTAGTACCGGCGGTTAGTACATGACAAATATAACAGACTAATGCAAAATCTAATATGGCTGAAAGTTGATTTTAGAAAATTAGAGTATCTATCGAGTTTTTTACTATATTTTGATGTTTTAAGTAATTAAAAGAGACTTATTAAATCTAATTGTGTTATTAGTTTTATTTCATCCGTTCCTCAAGAAAAAAAAAAGATGTGGAAAGGGACTCTCTGCGGTCTGCACTAGTATTTGGCGATGGGTGATCCAAATGCATTTGATACAAAACACATTTACACATTTTACACGTATGTCTTTTTTTTTACACGTATGTCTGTGATACATAATTATATAAATAATATGAAATTGTCATCTTTTATTATTTACATATTGTTTTTTAATAACAGGGATTGTCAATTTCACACACCGGAGGAGAATCGATCATTCGCCTATAAGGGGATTTCTCGTCCGGTGGAAATCAATAAGCCACCACAACGTGGTTGATATTGTTTATTAGTACTTAGTAGTACTTAATAAGTTATAACGCGGCTCGTGAAGAGCTAACTAGAATTATTACATTAAACATTAAATAGTTACAGCATTACAAATAAAATAAAAGTTTATAGACAGGTCGTCTCTTGACGATTGGCATTTGGCAGTGAAAGCCGAATTTCGAATATTAATGTGGTTTTGTTGAAAATTCAACGTACGACATCAACTGATAAGTGCTCCTCTATTTACGCACATTCCGTGGTACGTTGCAAGTTGCCAACTTACGTGATAATATATTACATACATATTAAAAGGTTTCGGTACTTTGCAGCAATTTTTTTTTTTTTAAGTTAAACTTTGAAATAAATTGTGTTTGCCGTTTAATTATGATTTATAGTTATGAGTTATAACTTATAGACTGTCTTTTAAAATGTAGTTAAAAAGCAACAGAGCGATACTCTTATTCTTGTAATTCAGTAAGTAAAACCAATCTGAAGATAAATTAAAAAAAAAAAAACCAATCTGAAGATAAAAACTAGAACATTTTTTTGTATGAAGATAAAACTAGAACATGTTATAGTGATCTAGAGAGATGATGTATAAAAATCTCTTTGTTGTTATAATTCACAAAGGTTATTTGACTTCTTTAAGATGAATACTTGAATATATATTGCTTGGTTAGATAAGTATGTATATCGGTATTTACGATGAACAATTCCAAAAATATATAATACAAAGAATGCGTACAGAAAATTCAAAAAGGTACGTACAGTGCTAAATACAGTTTCGAATTTCTTCATCGACATTCCACCCACAGATTGTTAGTATTATAAACACATTTAAATTTGGATCTTCGACCCAACCTTGAAATGTCTAAGATGGTCGAAGTTTTGACTTCAAAATATATAAATAACAATTCAAAAAAGATAAAATATAAATAACTACGCAACATTATCAACTCTATTAGAGTCATGTAATATAAATTATAGAAACATACCCTAGTATTATGGCATATCTAATGGTAAGTCCACGTACTTATCACATGGGCGATGCGCTGATTCGATTTGATAAACTCACACATGGACCCACCGCCACCACTCTCCATTTTAATTACAGATTTCATATTAAATAGCTCAGAATCATTGACAATCAAGATAAAGCGAAATAATTATACGGAGAAGGAAAATAAAAGTACCATGGTTTGACAATCAAGATAAGGCGAAATAATTATATAGAAAAGGAAAATAAAAGTACCATGGTCCAGTACGTAGCTTATGGATAATCTATATAACCAAGCAATGAGTAATATTCTTTCTTCATATTTATATATAGATTCCAATTTTGTGATATTTACGTGGACTTCGCAATTTTTCAAAATGACAATACATATAGCGATGTATCTTGTGTGGCATTCTTGTCCTTTCGAGGCCCTTAAAAAGAACTTTACATCATTTACATACGCCAGTAAACACCCCTGAGTCTGGTACATAGAGATCATCACCTTAAGCCATAAGCAGAGTCATATGCTTTGTTTTGTTTTATTAGCATGACAATGCAAGCCTGATCTAGTGGTTTGTCTTGTGCGGCACTCTTGCCCTTTCAAGTTCCTTAAAAAGAACTTTATAGCTCTCAAGCCATAAGCATAGTACAAAATTGTTGAGAGGTCGTAGTATTATTCATGTCTATATCATCTTAACGGCCAACACGTTCCGTCACCGGAAAAAAAAAAACAATACCTGTAACATAGATCTTACACAAACTTTTCATCGTTGACTTAAACTGATTCAGCATCTGAACCTGTAGGAACAACCCTAAACACATTCTTGCTTGAAGGCAAACCAGCCACCGGTTCATCTTCAATTCCACATTCATTTGTTCTTCTCATAATCATGAAATAACCATCCCGCAAGATTTCATATATGTCAATGTAGAGTTTATTACAAACTTATAAGAAAACCCTTACATCACCCCTTCTTCTGTTCCATTGATTTCTCAACAAACTACAAACAACTGAGAAAAAACAAACAAACAATAAGAATGAGAAGATGGTGATGAAGTTGAGGAATCTGAGTGAGAAGAGTATGATAAGGGAGATTATGATCAGGTTCTCTTCTTTTTCTCAATTCATGGTGAAATGAAACCTTGCGGGATGATGGTGATTGTATAACTTGAAAACTTGAAAGAAATGATTCTAACTAAGTTTCTCTCTCGTTTCTTGCCAATAGATGAAGAACTGTATTAAGCTTCCCAAAAAAGATTCAGTTTTGTTCGATGCAGTCTCTCAGTATGGCATGATGTCTCCTGCTTAATGCAATACTCAACAAGTAAGATAATGCAAAATAACTCTTTTGTTTGATGGATGCTTATAAATATGGGGACTCTCTTCCTGATAGTGGGATTATGTTCTCGCACAATTTAGATGATTTCTGAAAAAAATTATTTGGAAGTTTTGTAATAAAATTACATAAGATTAGAATTCTACTACATAGTGTGTGGTAAATATCTGCAGGTATGTAGCTTTTCACTGGACACATCTAATGCAGCCAATGGAAGGTTATACCTGAACTAAGATCTTAACTCAACCTCCTGCGCTGCTTTGGTTGTAGAGACACCAAAAGAATAATAATAAAGCTTATCTAATTTGGAAGAGCTCCTAAGCAGAAATGATCACATAACTGGTGGCTTGTTGACGGTGATTGTCTAACAAAATGAATATGAACAAACACTTGGATCGGACCAGAGGGTCTAAAGTCCCATTGGCCTATCTTTCTCCTATTCTCAGTCTTAATCCTTCGTTAATGAAGGTGAACAAACACTTGGGATCGAACCAGAGGGTCTAAAGTCCCATTGGCCTATCATTCTCCTCTTCTCAATCTAATCTAAACAGAAGAATGTTTCAACCAAACGCTAAAACTCTTTCACATAAGCAAATTAGATATTCGAATCTATCCAAGAAAAAGGAATGAAAGATTTGATGGGCAAAAAAAGAAAGAGTAAAGCTTTTTCACCCTCAAAGCTGATTCGAGTTTTAATATAAGCCTCTGTCTGAACCAGAAAGTATTCAGATATTGCACCTTCTCGCTATTCGGAGGCTATACACACAATCCAGAAAATCAATGAGCATTAATGTCTGAAGATTATAAAGTCTCATTGGCCTATCATTTCTCTTCTTCTCAATTTGAAAGTGATCTAAACAGAAGTATCCTCGACCAAACGCTAAGCTCACTCACATAAGTCAATTAGATATTCGAATCTATCCAACAAAAAGGAATGAAAGATTTGAAGGGTAAAAAAGAGTAGAACTCTTTCACCCTCAAAAACTGATTCGAGTTTTGATATAAGCCTCTGTCTGAACCAGAAAGTGTTCCTATATTTCACTTTCTAGTTATTCGGAGGCTATACATATATTCATCATGTCAATACCCAAAAAAAAACAAGAGTGACAATTTATGTCTGAAGCTTTTTGTGAAGAAGAAGAAGGTTGAACTGATTAAAACAGAAGCTCCTCCTCAAATGAAACAAAAAGCCTTTACCACAAACAATATAGAAAAGTATTGATTGATCAGATTGATGTTTGCCTCCTAACTAAGCCAAATATGAAATTTGCCTAAAGAACTTAGGGTTCATAAGGCTACTCTAAGGAGGCAGTTTCAAACTCCAGCACACCAAGAAAAACACAGACACAGAACGATGAAGAAAAAAACAGATAAGAGATCGATGTTTTGAGATGCAAGGGAAGTAGTGGCGCAACCCTCTCCTTTTATTCACTTCTGTATTCTTCTAGGGCTTTTGAATGTTATGAGTTTATGACTATTTTACCCTCATTTCAGAAACGATTGGTTAATTTTTGTTCGGTTTTGTAAAACCAAATAATCAATCTGGCAACATTAAAATCGCTTCCGGTTATGTCTTTTGGTTCGGATTCTTCTAAATTGTGAAGTACGGATTCCAAATATTATTTAGCCCACTAACCAAAAACCGGCCTGCATTAATGATAGTCCAGATACATTTTACTATTTGGTAAATTGTGATTATTCTACATTTCATGCTTATTTGAGTATTATTGATTTATTTTCTTCGATTCTTATAAATAAATATATGTTTAACAATTATAAGCTATATGCAGATCTTTAAATCTTCTTGGATATCTTGGATATTCTTATACAAATTATTTCTTTCCTCATATATTAATGTACTGCACTGGATGTCCGGATCTATATATGTTCAATATTAGTATTTGTGAAAAGAATAAAAAAGAAAAAAACTATTGTAAATTTCATGCTTACGCGGTTTTAAAGACAGCATGAAGTTCTTGCTAACAAAGAAAAGACAGCATGAAGTCTTATTCTCCTTGTGTAAGTTCGAGTTGGCAAGTCGGTGGCCAGCTGGTAAAAAGCGTAAGCATGTGCGCTGTTTTGGTTGGTAGCCGTTAAACCAACCGTTCATACTCTTTTTTTTTTTAAAACAAATTATAGTTTAAATTTAGTATATAATGCGAAATAAATAAAAGAAAACAAATTATTCTCTGTCAAAGATTTTTCCTGAATCATTCTTTCCTTTTTCTTTAATTCTCCTGTCGTTGTTTCCTTTCAAGAAAAGGAGAGGAAACAACAACGTCCGTTAGAAGTTTTCCGGCGAAATCCAAGATCCAAATCTCGGCAATGTCGACGTTCTCGCCGTCGTTGGCCCTCCTCGCTCTGATTCTTCTAAACCTATCTCTGGTTTTCGCTGATTCCTCGACGGAGATTAACAAAGGAGGAGAGATTCGATTACCTTCGGAGAAGATCAACGGCGAATTCTGCGGAGGAACGTCTAAACCGGATTCTTGTCCGGTTAAGTGTTTTAGGGCTGATCCGGTTTGCGGCGAAGACGGCGTTACTTACTGGTGCGGTTGTGCAGATGCTCTGTGCCACGGCGTTCGTGTGTCTAAACCAGGAGCTTGCGATGTTGGTAATGGCGTTGGGTTGTCTGTTCCTGGACAAGCTCTGCTTTTGATCCACATTGTCTGGATGATGGCTCTTGGGTTTTCTATTCTCTTCGGCCTCTTCTGATTTTTTTTTTTCTTTTTTTTTTTTTTGTGAATGAAAGAACATAGCGATTGGTAGGTTTTGAGGTTGCAACGACTGAATCTTTTGTTGATAATGATTGATATAAATGTTGAATTTTGTTTTTATTTGATCTGTATTGATATTACAAGAAAACTAAGAGAAGGATCATTTTGTTTGGTTTGATCCGTTTTGAATCTTGCTTTCGTCATCTCTTTTACAAGATGATCCAGGATTACATCAGTTACGTGATTAGGCAAACAGTTTGCATCACTTTCAAGTGTTCGATCTCTCTGCTAGACTATTTGCCCTCGATCACTGTGTTGTAACTCACATGGAGTTATAGGTGTAGCTCGTGAGATCAGTTACCCCTATTCCATTGAATTATCTCAAACAATCTGCAGGCTAAACTGAGATCACCTTTGGACAGATTAATAGCTAGATAGAGATGTGTTCATCATGTCTAGGTGAAAAGAATTTGGCTTTGCTCCAATGCACTGTTGACATTTCAGTAAAAGCTTCAACTCAAGCGTTCTATCTCAGAATATGAGGCACCAAGTTTCCTTTCCGAACTCAAGCGTTCATCATCTTTTCTTTTGTTTGTGAAATCCGACCAAGAGCGAACTAATTGTAACCAAATCAACTGAGAAACCTCTAGTTTTACTTTTATCTCATCAACCAACTCCACTGCTCCATATAGTATCTCTTCCCTGCAAAGCTGCAAGTGCAGCAGCTGATAGGCTCCAGTGACTTTTCTTGCCTTGAGAGTCCCTTTCAAAAGGGAGTTATACAGACTAGCATCAGGGACAAGACCATTATACTGCATTTCCACAACACTCAAATCCATGGCCATTTCAAAAACTTGTGTAAAACACATTCTAGCCGGACAAATATTTTATTTTTCAAAGCTGTTTAAATGAAATATTTGACAAACAGTCGACGTCATAATAATGGGCTTGCGTTTAGGCCCATTATTAGTCTTGAAAGAACGTTCTCGTTACAGTCTCTTCTTCTCTCATTCGATAAACCCGAACATCTTGCTCCTTCATCTACAGAGAGAAGGAACGTGATACTACTTCCATCGATGTTAAAGAACAAAGACAAGAGAGCTAAAGTCTACGCTAAGCAGAAACACGAGAAGAAAATCGAGAAGCAGAAGAAGATCAAAGCTCGTGACGCTGCTGAGAAACTAGCTCTTGAGCTTGGAGAAGAAGTAAGAGAACATCTTGAGAAGGTGTTTTGTGTTTTGAGAATCTAAACTTCGTGTTATTGGTTTTGCAGCCACCACAGAAGATGGTTCCGAAGACAATTGAGAACACTAGAGAAGCTGATGAGACTGTTTGCAGACCTGATGACCAAGAAGTAAAGTTTGTGACTTTATGTTTTTGGGATCTTTTTCATGTTCCATGTTCAAAGTTTTAGTCTTTGTCTGGTGATTGCAGTTGTTTGCGGATATAGATGCTGATGAGTTTAATCCTGTCCTGAGACGTGAGGTTACACCCAAGGTCTTGATCACAACATGTCGTTTCAACTCCACTGTAAGTCTTATCTCGTGTCTTAAGAGAGTAGGCCTCGGCATTTGAGTCGGGTTAGGGCCCGGTACCTATCCGTTCCTTCCTTCGGACACAGTTTGGACCCAACTAGGTACTTAGAAATTTTGATTTCGGATCTACAATTAAGTTACTCTGTAAAATAGCTTTAATCTTTGAGTAAGGTATAGTGGTTCTAGGTTTGGGTATTTAGGACTAGTAAAGGACCCGAACTGTACTCGAAAATCTGAAAAATACCCGAAAACAGCAAAAAAATACCAGATATCAGACCCGAAATTAAGAGGTTGTACAGTTTCTTGTTGTGGTTTTGGCTTCCAAGTAAATGTTGTGTTGGGGATGTGTTGATTGCAGAGAGGACCTGCGTTTATATCGGAGTTACTGTCAGTGATTCCAAACTTTCATTATCACAAGAGAGGGACTTATGATTTGAAGAAGGTAAATGGCTATTTTAGTGGTTTCTTATTCTTTGCAACTATATGATAGATTACCTTTTGAGATATATGTATGTCTCTTCTGCAGATTGTTGAGTACGCAAAGAAGAAAGATTATACTTCTCTTATTGTAGTTCATACAAATCGCAGAGAACCTGGTTAGTTCTTTGCTCCATGGTGTTACAAGTCTCTTTTGATGTTTGTATGGTTTGTTTTCAAGCTTTGTTTTTCGCTATGTGTAGATGCGCTCCTTATCATTGGTTTGCCAAATGGTCCTATTGCTCATTTCAAATTGTCAAATCTTGTTCTGGGAATGGATATTAAGTTATGTAAAGCAAACACATTGTTGGCTTCTCTATGTGAATTATTAATTACTGAATTGGAAAGTCATTATTTCATTGCAGAATCATGGTAATCCTACAAGCCATGAACCGGAACTGGTTTTAAATAACTTCACAACGCGTTTAGGAAACCGTGTTGGGAGGTAACTATATAGTTCTTGAAAGTGGTGTTGGCTTTCATTATTGTCTTTGATCTCTTGGCTAATGTTATTGCTTGTGGTTTCTCTCAGATTTTTTTCAGTCGCTCTTTCCTCAAGAACCTAATTTCCGTGGTAGGAGAGTTGTAACATTCCATAACCAGCGTGACTTTATATTATTCAGACATCCTCGGTACATGGTTCTCTACCTTTTTTTCTTCAAGGGTTTTCTCCTCCTTGATGATATATGTTGAATAGAATTGTAATGCTTTGCTCAGTTACATATTTCAGACAAAGGAACAAACAAAGTGGTACTAAAGGAAAAGATGGTGTTGCTCAAGAGAGAGTAAAACCTCGTCTTCAGGTTAGGAATCACATCTCTTTTATGTGTGTCTGGATCTATCAGTTTATATATGTTGGAATCTATGTGCAGGAATGTGGTCCTAGGTTCACGCTTAAGCTAGTTACTTTACAGCATGGAACCTTTGACACAAAAGGCGGAGAATTTGAATGGGTTCATAAGGTAAAAAAAATCTCCACAAGATTTTGATTATTTAGCTTTAATGATGTTCCTTTGAGAGTTTGCTTATTATTATTTTTTGTCTTTTCATTACAGCCTGAAAGGGATACGAGCAGGAGGAGGTTCTTTTTATGAACGTCGCTGCCTTCGAGTCTAGCTTTCAAAAAGGTTGGTTTAGCAGGTGTTAATGGACTAAGAATGTGCGACACACTTTTTATGGTGATTTTTAAGTTTAAGCATAGTGTTTCCCCTTTACAATCTTTGGTAATAACTAATAATCACACGATGGTTTGAGTACATCTCTGCCTCCTCTTTGTACTCAAACCATTACTTACCATCTCCAATAGTTTTTGCGATGACCTGATCAGCTGCTTCATGCCTGGCATGAAAACACGCAGATCATTTCCATCTTTGCACATTCTCCAATACAGGGCACACTCCCATCCGTTTCACGAACTCTTCTTACTGATCTTGTCTCATGAATATTAAACATTTGGGGATGTTTTCCTAAATAGAATCGAATACAATAAGAGAATATATGAATGCCAGTGGAGATAAGGTCTAGAGCAACCTCACAAAAGGATATGAAAAGAGCATATGGTTGAATGTATTAGGCATGGGCATTCGGGTCGATTTCCATTAGGTCTTCAGTTCTTAGATATTTCAATCCACATAGGCACCCATTATGTCTTCGGTTCTTAGATAATTCGGTCCATATTGGTATTTATAATTTTTTGGTTTGGGTTCTGCTTAATTCCTACCGGGTCTAGATCAGTTTGGATCACAAATTTTATAATATCTATAAAGAAATGGAAAAATCGAATAAATTTTGGTTTAGGTATTTTAGTTTGTCTTGTTTGCCTCACATGATTATTAGCTATATACTGTAATTAGAAAAAAATTCATTAAGTCAACAAAAATGGCTATTTACAAAGTATAAGAAAACTCAAAGGAAGAAAAAAAAACAAACTTAGTAAAGATTACAATAATCCCAAGCCGGTTTAGGTCCGGATTCAGATATTTTTCCTAGCCTCATGGCCTAAACTAAGTATTTTGAATATTTATTCTTATGATTTTAATTGATTTTTTAGAAGAACTAGGGGTTGACCCGGGCTACGCCCGGGGTTTTTGTTTAATTTTTAATTTTGATTAGATATATTTTGTATGTATATTTTAGCCTACAAATACTAACCAATCCACTTGAAGGAGGTTAATGGAGCAAAGACACAAAGTTGTAAAGAGAAGAACAATAGTTCTCTTGTCCCACCAGATTTTTCTAAACCATCCTTCAAGCAACCCCTCCAAAACATCACCTTCAAGCCAAAGAAGAGTATTAGCCAGTGGAAAGATCAAAAGCTACCAATGATGATATCAAAGATCAAGTATAAGTATACCAATGATGAAATAGATACTAAATAAATATGGACAACTTAGATGTTGAACTTCCTGCGGCGGATTATATATTATAAGTTATTTACTTTAAAATCCTGTTAAAATTGAAAGTTTTTTATTTAACATTGAACAGAAAATATAAGATTTCCAATACAAAAACAGAAGATGGTGATAAGTTGGAATGTTGCTTTGTTATTTTATAAACTGTTGTAACTTTTCACTATTATTAAAAACTGTTTTCTGTAGGAAAAGTTTATTTCTTTCCTTTTGAAGTTATTAATAATGTCTATTATTTTGTTGAAATAGAAAATTATTTGTAGCGTTGAATTCAATTTTAACTTAAAACAATCCAACGATCATCTTCTGAAATTTTACTTAAAATATGGGTTTTTCAAATTAGTCATAGCAAACATCCTAACTATGTAAAGAATTTTACACCTATCACTTTATTGTTCTAGTCCCAAACATGATAACTGAATTATACTAACTATATAAAAATAATACATTTATGACAAAACTTTGTTAACTTTTATTTTTAACATTTTTTGGTTTTAGTATATTATTTTTCACTATATAAGGCTGTAAAAAATAACAAATATTATATCAAATTATATTATGTAGTCAGATATCATTATTTCCGTACTTTTTTATTTAATACTATATGTTTGACTAAACAAAATAACAAACAATTAATTATAGTTTTAAAAATAATTTATGACCACTAACTCTGAGCTTAGTGTGAGTCTAAGCATATCTTAAGTTGAAAGATAATTTGTTGAAAAAATTAACACTATAAAATAATTTGGTATAAAACATATTGATATTTGTAACTACATAAGCGCTGTAATCATAGAAATGTAAAATACTTTCAGAAGTCCGCAGTGAAAACATGACATTCAGATTCTCCTGGACAACGTTATAACAAACAATCTGTAGTTACATGTATAAATAATACCCCAAGTATTTCACAAATATTATTCACAAATAAAATGAATTGTATTGAACTCAGATTGGCAAGTTCTGGCTTTACCGTTGCCGGATACACAAAGATGATTAGCCTTATGCATCTGGTTAACAGTGATCTTTAACATGCAGTCAAATATTATCACAACATAAAGGCAAGCAGAAACATAATCTGTTTATGATTCACCGCTTATGATATCCAGAAGGCAAAAGAAACAACCCGGTCGTTCTGTCAAAGACCAGCCTCTTGATCAAGTGACAAAGATAAAAGCTGGCACAATGCTGACTTGTAAGTACAAAGCAGACATCATTCATGTTCATTGCCTCTCAAGTCTTTCACATGAAAAGTTTTCGAAAGAAAAGAACAAAGAGAAGTATGCTTGTGTGATTGGAAAGTTGATTGAAAAAAGAGAGATTGTTTATATATATGTTAGATATATACCAGGAAGAAGTCGGTTCTGTAAGCAGTCCAGAAGAAAATGATAGTCACCAAAGCCATGTAGCCTCCAAATAAGGCGTGTTGCAAAGATTACTTTGATTTCTAGCTATGTGGTGTAAGAGAAGGCACAACTTTTCTTTTGAGATAGTCAATGATTATTCCTTTTGAGCAATTAACAACGTTAGTTATGTTTTAATTTAAGGCATTTGGAGAAAGTTTTTAAAAGAGAGAAACTCACTTTTGTTCAAGATAGCAATGGTCAAAACCATGAATGGCTAAAAGTCGAACATCCATATCCAATCAATGTGCATGAATCCGAACTAAAAAAAGAGGTACAAAAAAAGATCATAAACAGAAAGATTAAGAAGTTCAAGAATACATGCAAGGTTGATAGCTTACCACTATATGAATGGTGACCGACACTGCATAAATCTGTTAAAAGAGAGCACTGTCTGTATAGTTCTTCAGTCTTTGGAAAATAGCTCGAGTGGTTAGTACAGCTCTGATGATAACACTGGGCCCAGGCTCCGCGAGAACAATATCGGAAGCACCTCACGCAACGTCTGTAGCATTACCAACAACAATTCCAATATAGGCTCTCTTCAACGCAGGAGAATCATTTACTCCATCGCCAGTCATCTGTTTCAACTCTTGCAACTTCTTCATAATCTTGTACTTGTGCTCTAGCTGAAACATAAACCAAAACATCTCCGTAGAGAGAGAGAGAGAGAAAGTTCATGAACATAAAAACTCTTCTTAACTAATCTGGGAAGACACCAGCAAAGCCATCAGCTTTCTCAATCAACTGTTCGATGGGGATAGCAGCTAGGCTTTCGTTTAGTGATTACCAAGTAGAGAAGCTGATTGAAACATGTTTGATCCCATACCGAGCATAGGTTCAGTCTTTTTGAAAGTAGCATGTTGATCACCTATAATAAAACCAATGCAACATAAGATTAAAGTCAAAGATTAAAAAAAAGGTATATAAATAGATAGATATTAAACAGTGATCAAGTCGAGACAGAAGTCTAAAGCTCTTCTAATGTATTTGCACTATAATTAATGTCTTGGAGGATAAAACAAAGGCAACATACCAACGATTTTCCATGGACGTCAGTCCACACTCAGTGTACTTATCGATTGCTAAGTGGACTCTCTTCCTCAGATCAGCTCTTGGGTTGCACATGTCAAGAATTTGATAATCATCAAAAGATTAGTTTTTTAAGTTATATCATTGAAGAGAAGCAATAGTAATAATACTTGAAGTGAGGTAAAAGTAAAACAAAATGTTTCGGTGCCACTCTCCGATACCATCAATGTAAATCAATGTAAGTCAGTAAGTTCGCTTGTTGTCTGGTTGATAGCGGCTCCCGAGATTCTTCCTCTTTAATTGAACTGAATCTCCACAAATTTACTTGTTTCTAATGGTTTTTGCAATGCCAATAGCTTCTAAAATTGGATTAGACTGCAAAGGCATGAAAGTAAAGTCTGAGAAAAACATGACGAAGATATTAGTGGAGGAAAGTCGCTAAGACTAAGTTTTGCAGGAATCCTTGTGTTTTAGAAATTACAGACCTCTAGAAACTTGTTGCTCCACGGATCGTCCTTCACTCTCAGCTCTTACATGTAGGCGAGAAACCGCATTGGCATCTTCCCAGACCAGTCACCAAGATCGCCTGTTTCATTGATCGTTTTCCTAAGAGTTATATTTTCGCAATGACTGTATGGCTAAAAAGCAAGTGATAGAGCAAAAAAAAAAAACAACTGGTCTTTGGGAGTGAAATAAACGCTTTAGGAATTTGATTTCAGAAGAAGCTCTAGGCCAATTAGAAGAATCCCTTTTGCTGTATTCGGTGCTTCTCAAAAATGATTAGCCGGAAAAGCAGCTCAGCCTCTCTGAAGCCTGTTGAGAAATTATTGAAGAACTGAACCGTGGGTCCTTGCCGGTTGATTTCACCGTGCTGGAAGCTATTGGCTGATGTGATTGCTTTGTTATGGTGACTCCGGTGAAGGGAATAGATTTGTAGGATAGTTATATAGTCAGGAAAGCAAAGGGAATCGCTACGGTTGCTGGCACTAATGATCCTTTATGAATCAGAAGATGTCAAAACGGAAAGTGACTCTCCCAATGTAAACGACGACGAAGAAGTCTAGGCGTCGCTATTGGGAGATCACAGTCGAAGAAAAGTTGGGTCAGGTTATGGACCAAAATACATGATGTTAGAATTCAGAGGCCCAAACCCTATTGGCTGATTTTAATTGTCAACGTGGAGGGCCTCTCTGTTGAGGATATCCTCCTTTTAGTTATAGTAGATGGGGGCATCCTTCATCTTTTTGTAAGCTATATAATGTATAACACATAACCATATAATTTATATAAGCTAGCTAAAAAGAGAGCATCAAAATACCTGTTGTGAATAAAGTGTGAATTATGATTCAAAGAAAGTTAGAATTTCTTAGAAAAACATGAAATTGAAGCAGATAACCGTTTTAAAGTTTCTTTATCAGTGACATGAACAAAACATTACAAAATCTAGGGGTGGGCGTTCGGGTACCCATTCGGGTTCGGTTCGGGTCTATTCGGGTTTCGGGTTTTCGGGGTCAAAGATTTCAGTCCCATTCAGATATTTCTAAATTTTGGTTCGGGTTCGGTTCGGATCTTTGCAGGTTCGGTTCGGGTTCGGATAACCTATTTAAATTATTTTTAAAATTTTAAACTTTATTATATACTTTAAATTTTTTAAAATCTATAAAAAATAATATATTACATATAAATTTGAATAACATATGTCAAAATACCTAAACTTAACATTTAAATTGATTTTCTTTAAATATTTGGATTGAAAATCAATAGATATTTATGTATTTTTGGTGTTTTGAGTATACTTTAGCTATTTTAGACGTTTACTTTGACTATTTGTATATATTTTTTAAGTATTTTGGAAAACTTTAAAATATCTTATATATTTTGGATGTTTTTAATATACATCATATATAAAAATAATTAATATATTTAGGTATATAAATCTATTTTGGATAAATTCGGATACCCGAAATACTTCGGTTCGGATCGGGTTCGGTTTTGATTCTTTAAATACCAAAATTTTGAACCCGTTCGGATATTTAATCAATTTCGGTTCGGGTTCGGTGCTACTTTTTCGGATCGGATTCGGTTAGGTTCTTTAGATTCGGAGTTTTTGCCCAGCCCTAACAAAATCTATCTTATTAAAGTGGAAGTACCATTTGATTTTGTTTGGCAATATGAATAGGAGACTTTAAAAACAGGCTTGTTTGGAAATTTGGATAGCAGTTTTAAAAAAGAGGTTTGTTTGGAAACCTGGATAGCAGTTTTTAAAAAGAGGTCTGTTTGGAAACATGAATAGTAGTATATTAAGAAAAAAAGTAATGGACTTATGTTATTAAGAAAATTTGGAAGTCTATTACCTAAAAATATCTTTTGTTTAAAATAATCATAAAAAAAAAAATTTAAACTTTATATACATATTTCAAATCAAAATAATAATTTAAAGTTGATTTATATAAAAATGATTCAAAACTATACATATATTCAAAAATTGAAGTTTACTAAAATATTTTTCAATCATCATTATTAAAAAAATGTTTTCAATATATATAAGAAAAATACAATACAAAGCCCAATTTCATATACCAACTTAAATTATGGTTTTTATATTTCACATTAATTTTTAAAAATATAATTATGTGATTATTTATATGATGGTATGTATAAAATATTATTAATTATATGATTTGATTACTTATAAATATGATTAATTATATGATGACACATATATGATATATAATAGTGACTAGGGGTTGGATGTTAGGGTATCCATTCGGGTTCCATTCGGGTTCCATTCGGGTGTGTTTGGGTTTTGGGTTTCGAGTTTCCGGGATCAAAGATTTCAGTCCTATTCGGATATTTGTAAGTTTTGGTTTGTGTTCAATTCGGATCTTTGCGGGTTCGGTTCAGAATCGAATAATCCATTTAAATTATTTTAAAAATGTTTAAATTCATTATATACTTTAATTTTCTCAAAATCTATAAAAATAATAGATTACATATAAATTTGAATAACATATGTCAGAATACCTAAATTTATTATATAAATGGGTTTGGTTTAAATATTTGGATAGATAATCAGTAATTATTTTAAGATTTTTGGTGTTTTGAGTATACTTTAACTATTTTAGATATTTACTTTTGACTATTTGTATATATTTTCAAGTAGTTAAACCAACTTAAAAATATCATATATATTGTGGATGTTTTTATATACATTAAATCTAAAAAATAATTAATATATATAAATATATAAATCTATTTTAGATACATTCGGGTACCCTAAATACTTCAGTTCGGATCAGATTCGGTTTTGGTTTCCTAAATACCAAAATTCTGAATAATTTAGATATTTAATCAACTTTCGGTTCGGGTTTGTTACTACTTTTTCGGATTGGGATCAGTTTGGTTCTTCGTATTCGGGTTTTTTTGCCCAGCCTTAATATTGACAGTTTGTTATTGTTAACTGCGGTGCGGGGCGGAGCGGTTCAAAACATTCGAAGCCTTAATGTTAGTGCATTGTTGTGAAACATCATGTAATATGAAACAGAAGGCATATATATTTTCAAAGAAATTTAGTCAGTTTTAATAAGGAATCATTGTGATCCATGGTGACTAATTGTGTTAATCCTGAATAACCATACCACGCAATAGATTGCAATAATATTTATACATATACATATTCTTCATATATTTATTGAGTCCCAAACTATTCTCATTTTAATCATAAATTCTAATAAGTTTCAAACGAAACTTTAAAAATCTCTAAACTTCAAAAGCAAACCTTAAAAATATAAATTTTCTTTTAAAGTTTTAAGAATAAAATTAGATCATTAGTTTTTTTTCTCATGATATAACCATGAAAGAATCCTTATATACTCATATGCTATACATCATATTCTTGGTTCATAATATAGTTTTTGAGGAATAGAGTTAAAAGATGATGCAATAACACCGAAAATATTGAGTAAGGGTGGGTGTTGGGGTGTTCATTCGAGTTCGGTTCGGGTCTATTTGGGTTTCGGGTTTTGGATTTTCGGGATCAAAGACTTTAACCCATTCGGGTATTTCTAAAATTCGGTTCGGGTTCGGTTTGGGTTCGGATAACCCATTTAAAGTATTTTTAAAATTTTAAAATTTATGATATACTTTAAATTTCTCAAAATTTATAAACTAAATAACATATTACATATAAATTTGAATAACATATGTCAAAATACATAAACTTAACATATAAATTGGTTTGGTTTGAATATTTGGATAGAGAGTCGAAATATATATATTAAGTTTTTTGGTGTTTTGAGTATAATTTAGCTATTTAGATATTTACTTTTGATTATTTGTATATATCTTCGAGTATAATGGACAACTTAAAAACATCTTATATATTTTGGATGTTTTTAAATATACATTAAATCTTAAATAATAAATATATCTATGTATATAAATCTATTTCGGATACATTCGGGTACCCATAATATTTCGGTTTGGGTCGGGTTCGGTTTCAGTTTTTTAAGTACCAAAATTTTGAACCCGTTCGGATATTTTATCAATGTCGGTTCGGATTCGGTATTACTTTTTCGGATCGGATTCGGTTCGGTTCGGTTCTTCAGATTCGGTTTTTTTGTCCAGCCCTAATATATATTGAGCATATAAATGAAATTTTAAATGCTAAGTATTTTAATAAACATGACAATAGTTTTACTTTAGTATCCTGGCACTCATAAACCAGGGTTTAGTTCCCCATTAACACCTTTTATTATATTTTTTTATTAATTTGTTTAATGACCCAAGTAAAATAAATTCGAAATTCGACAAACAACTAATGTGTCATAGTTAACCGTTGTGATCAAGCCTGTCTGGTCCGAATTTTAGGGTACATGTTGAGATCTAATCTAGGCTCCACACAAGCCAAGAGAGGCTTAGCCATGAACAAGTTTTCTTTCGACTCGACTAGTTCAACTTTTCCCGTTGTTTGTGGAGGAACGGTCCAGTTGAACCCTTGGAGAAGTCTTCCCAGCAACGTAACAATCATATAGGTTCCAAGCTTAGTTCCAACGCAGCCACGCCTACCGGTTCCAAATGAAACAAGTCGCATGTCTGGCTCAGTCAACATCACTTCATCACCGGTTAGGTGACGCTCAGGCTTGTAGAGGAGTGGCTCGTCCCATGTTTTAGGGTTTCGACCAATACCAGGACGACTCACTAGAATATGACTGCCTGTCACAGTGTCACATTAACTCGAGAAGTGTTATATTGAACTGAGTAAAGAAAAAAAAGTTAAAGTGATAAGAAAATCCATGTCATGATGCATTTCTTTTTTATATTGTAAACATAACAAAATGAACAAATACTCTAAGATATATCAAGAACAATAATAAGTGAAATTTTGCTTAATCGCTTAAATCTTTAAACCGAGGCAATAAAATAACGTTCGTAAGTTTGAGTAAATTTATGAAGTTGAAGAGAAAGAGGGGAACTTAAAAGTTATTTATAAGGTGAACATGTTATATAATAAAAAATCTTATTTAATTAATTATCATGGTTTTTAGGGAAAATATAATAATAATAATAATAATAATAATAATAATAATAATAATAATAATAATAATAATAATAATAATAATAATAATAATAATAATAATAATAATAATAATAATAATGAGGAGATATAACAAAATTTTTTTTTCTGCATGTTAAAACATAAGTTATTTTAAAGGGCATGGAAAAATAGATAGAGAAAGTTAGTTTGAGAAAACATGGTTTTAATGGATAGTACCTCCAGTTTTCCGGTTGTCCAAGAAACAAAAACTACCTCCAGTTTTACTATTTATTTATAGAAAATAAAAGAGATATAAAAAACATAGAAAATGTTATTAAAAATTAGTATGATATTCTAAGGAAAATAATAATAATTATAATTAGGAGATATAACAAAATTGTTCTTTCTAAATGCTGGAACAAAACAGTTTATTTTAAGGGTAATTTACTGAAGAAAAACAAAAAGATAGATACAATTAGAGTTTTGCAAAAACATGTTTTTAATGGATATGTACATACAATTTTCCTAATTAATGATATATAAATATATATACCTTTTGGGACGAAATAGCCAGCGAGAGTTGTGTCTTGACGAGCCATGTGAGGGACGAGGAAAGGGTTGGTAGGGTGAAGTCTAAGAGTTTCTCTGATACAAGCTTTGACGTAATTTAGATTTGGTATATCTGATTCTTGAACAAGTCTGTCTTTGCCCACAACCCTATCAATCTCTTCCACTGCTTGTTCAAGAATCTCTCTTTGGTTCAACATTTCAGCTAATGTCCATTCTACTACATTCACTGCATTATCAATGCCTACTACATCAAGATCCTGCCAACAAGAAAAAGAATCAACAATATAGACAATTAAAATTAGCAATAATGAGTAGATTTTTAACACGAACAATGGAAAGATGTGTGATTTCTTCTGGCGTAAGCAGCGGCTTGCCCTTATCATCTTTGAGAGTGAAGAGGATATCTAGCCAATCCTTGGGCACGTTCTTGTTTGCATCGTAGTTCTTTCTCCACAAGTCTATCTTCTCATCAATAATCATTTTGTTGTACTTAGCGATAACATCAACGGCTTCTCTTAACACAACCTCCTCACCTTGAAGATTCCATCCTCTAAAGAAAGAGTAGTAATCAGCTATGTAAAAGCTAAAGAAACAATCAAGAGCCTTGAAAATGGCGTCAAAATGTTCTTTCTCCATCGGACCGAGGCTCCCATCCTTTGTCGTTTCCTTGAAATGCTTTCGACCAAACAAGAGTCTCATCTTCACATTGTGAGTGTGGGTGCATACGATATCCCTCACGTTCACTAACCCACCTTTCTTGTATAGGTTAAGAACATGTGCGAGGAGGTTGTCGGATTCCATGTTTCTAACGTCGCGTAATAAGTCTAAAGCCTTTGTGGACATTAACTCGGACGTCATCACTTTCTTCATCTTCATTTGTCTCTCGCCGTACTCATCAAACACCACCCCCTTGTACCTAATGTTTAGGCAAAATTAATCACTTCACATGTATAAAGTTTTATGGAAGAGGTAGGTTATCCTTTTCGTTGACATCAAACAGCTATTTTAATACTATGAACATAGGTAATTCATATTATAATTGAGGATAAATAATTGGGGATAAAATAAATCAGTTATCAAAAGATAATTGGGGGATAAATATCACTATTATGAAATACAGTTACCCGCAACTTATGTATTCGGCGGAGTAAGAGTCCGGCCTGTCGGCAAACACCGAGTCTTTCTCCTTGACGACTTCACGGGCAATCTCATCAGATGTTATAGCAATGACATGAACACGACCGAAGCGGAAGCAAGCTATATCCGTCTTCATATCGTTCATCACACGAACTATCCACTTGGAAGTTGGTCTGTTCATGAGCATTCCCACTAAGTTCCCCATCATGGGAATTCCCGGCGGGCATGGAGGCAGCTGCTTACCACCACCATCACCCCCAAGAAGAAGTTCTAAGAACCATTTTATGAGAACCAAAATACTCAGAGTGATACAAAATGTGATATAAACTGAGGTGAAAACCTTATATTCCATCACGTATTAGTCTCAGTAAGAATTTTGGGGTAGTTTCTTTTTTGTTTGTTTGTTATGTTTTGCATTCTAAAAACATAGAATGTATATATATATATAAGGCTTTAAGGTGATTATCTAACAGAATAATTTTTTGAATTCACTCCCTAGGGTGAATCTAAAGATTCACCAATCAATAGTATTTGATTATTTAATATTTGATATCTTTTAAAAAAAGAAACAAAATAATAAAAAAATTTCAAATTATATTATTTTTTAAAAATAAAAAGATAAAAATAATTAATAGTAAGAGTTGCAAAAAAAAAAAAATTAATATTGTTAACGTCATCAGCATAATACTACGCCCTAAACCCTAAATTATAAATCCTAAACCCTTGGATAAATCCTAAACACTAAATCTTAATAACATTAAACACAAAATCCTAATCGCTAAACCCTAAATCCTTGAGTAAACTATGAACCCTTGGATTAATTGTAAAATCTAGGGTTCATGGTTTACCCAAGGGTTTAGGGTTTAGTGATTAGGATTCAGGGTTTAGTGTTATTAAGATTTATGATTTAATGTCTATGGGTCTAATGTTTAAACCCTAAAACATAAATATTAAACACTAAATCTTAATAAACTAAAACCTAAACCCTTGAGTAAACTATGAATCCTTGGATAAATCGTAAACTCTAGGGTTCATGGTTTGCCCAAGGGTTTAGGGTTTAGTGTTATTAAGATTTATGATTTAATGTTTAAACCATAAAACATAAACATTAAACACTAAATCTTAATAACACTAAACCCTAAATCCTAATCGCTAAACTCTAAATCCTTGGGTAAACTATGAACCCTTGGATAAATCGTAAACTCTAGGGTTCATGGTTTACCCAAGGATTTAGGGTTTATTGATTAAGATTTAAGATTTAGTGTTATTAAGATTTAAGATTTAAAGTTTATGTTTTGGGGTTTAGGATTTATGATTTAGGGTTTAGGGCGTAGTATTATGTTGACGATGTTAATAATATTAATTAATTTATTTATTTTCAACTATTACTATTTTTAAATAGTTTTATCTTTTTATTTTGAAACATAATATAATTTGAAAAATCTCTATTATTTTGTTTCCTTTTTTAAAAGATATCAAATATCAAATAGTCAAATAATATTGGTTGGTGAATCTAAAGGTTCACCCTAGGGGATGAACCCAAAAATTACCCTCTATGGTGAATCTTTAGATTCACCAACCAATATTATTTGACTATTTGATATATTTTAAAAAGGAAACAAAATAATAAATATTTTTCAAATTATATTATGTTTCAAAATAGAAAGATAAAAATACTTAAAAATAGTAATAGTTGAAAATAAATAAATAAATAAATATTACTAACGTCGTCAACATATTACTACGCCCTAAATCCTAAATCTTAATAACACTAAACCCTAAATCCTAATCACTAAACCCTAAACCCTTGGGTAAACCATGAACGCTAGAGTTTACGATTTATCCAAAGGTTCATAGTTTACCCAAGGATTTAGGGTTTAGCGATTAGGATTTAGGGTTTAGTGTTATTAAGATTTAGTGTTTAATGTTTATGTTTTAGGGTTTAAACATTAAATCCTAAATCTTAATCACACTAAACCCTAAACCCTTGGGTAAACCATGAACCTTAGAGTTTACGATTTATCCAAGGGTTCATATTTTACTCAAGGGTTTAGAGTTTAGCGATTAAGATTTGGGGTTTAGTATTATTAAGATTTAGTGTTTAATATTTATGTTTTAGGGTTTAAACATTAACCCATAAACATTATATCTAAATCTTAATAACACTAAACCCTAAATACTAATCACCAAACCCTAAATACTAATCACTAAACCCTAAACCCTTGGGTAAACCATGAACCCTAGAATTTACGATTTATCCAAGGGTTCATAGTTTACCCAAGGGTTTAGGGTTCAACGATTAGGATTTAGGATTTAGTGTTATTAAGATTTAGTGTTTAATGTTTATGTTTTAGGGTTTAGAAAATATAATTTAGGGTTTAGGACGTAATATTATGCTGATGACGTTAACAATATTTTTTTTTTGCAACTATTACTATTAAGTATTTTTATCTTTTTATTTTAAAAACATAATATAATTTGAAAAATCTTTATTATTTTGTTTCTTTTTTTTAAAAAAATATCAAATATCAAATAGTCAAATACTATTGGTTGGTGAATCTTAGGTTCATCCTAGGGAGTAAACCCAATAATTAATCCCGAAGAGCAACCACATTGCAGAAGTGTTTAAGGTGAGTATCTAAAATGTTAAAAGTATTTTTATAATTTCCAATTAACCATTTAAGATTAAAAATAAATGACAAAAATGAAAATCATGAAAGACAACAGATCCAATATTTTGTATGAGAACTTGAGCAATAAATGCTAAGAAACCCAATCAATAGCTGTTTATTATTTGTTGCCAAAAAAGCTGTCTGTTTATTTATTGGTCTAACAGCTTTATAAAAATAAAAATAAATCAAAAATCAACATATTAATATTTTAAATTTGTTTGAAAAACTTAACAAGTACCGTAGAAATTTTATAAATTAATATATAAATTAATAAACGTTATAAATTAATAAATTTTACTGGTTCCAAGTTTGTTTAGCGTAAAATTTGACATAATTCGATATAAAAATAAATTAATAATTTTTCAAATAGCCTTATGTAAATATATGGTTCTGATATAAACATAAATTAATAACTAGTGTTCATAACATTTATATTAATATAATCAATATATTGCATATTTTATATTTTCATTCATAGTGAAATTTATCTTTATTATTTCTTAATCTCTCTAAATATACTAATGATATTATTATTATTATTATTATTATTATTATTATTATTATTATTATTATTATTGTTATTATTATTATCTTTTTGTCATAAAAACAGACTCATATTGACTCTGTAAACCACAACAGTAGCTCCGCATTGATGTGAACGACGAAAGACGGTTGTTTCCTGACACTACGTACTAGTCTGTCCGCCTTCAAATTCTGCTTTCTTGGTACATGAATTATTTCGGAGCTGAGGAAACTTTCTTGCAGGGTCTTAATGTCTTCCAAATAACTTGCAAAAGCTGACAATTCTTCTGGTTCCAAAATCGTCTTCACCAATTGAGAACAATCCGTTGCAAATGTGACTCAAAACTAACACAAATTCCTCATACACTCCATTGTCCAAATTAGCGCCTCCACCTCCGAATGAAGAGGGGAAAGACTAGCCCTGACATTTCTTGTCCCCATCAAACCAACAAAACCTTCTAGAATACTATATCACCCTTGTCCTGAAAAAGCCTCATTCTCCTTCCAGGAACCATCCGTAAAGCACCATCTCCCTGGAATTGACGGTAAGTTAACGTCAATATGTTGTGCCGTCCTTTGTGTGTTTAAAACTTGTGCTTCAGCCCGAAGTGTTGATCCTGTTTCCGCAAATTTGTGTGTGTTTCTAGGATCAATGTTCAGATTACTGAAGACTTTGTTATTCCTTCCCTTCCAAATGTACCATAAAATCCATGCAAATTGATGATTCTCCATTTGTGGGAAAACTCTCCAGAATAAGTGATCCATATTTGTAAAGAGAGCTTTAGTGGGGAAAATAGCTGAGTTTGATGGTATCTGTGAGAGAGCCTAGACCTGATGTGCTGGAGGGCATTTAAAAAACACATGGTTTATCGATTCCTCGAAGGCTCCGCATCTGGAACATCACATATCCCCTTGTAGCCCTCTCGCTCGCATATTTTTTTAACTGCTATACACCCTGACACCAATTTCCATAAAAAAATATTTTATCTTTGGTGGGCATCGAACTTTCCAGCGGAAGACTTTCAGAATATCAATTATAGGTCCCAACATTACTGGTGGTGTTTCCTTGTCTGGATAAACTCGTTCTTCTTCGTATCCTGATTTGACCGTGTATTTCCCATTTCTTGTGAAATTCCATCCATCTCTATCCCTCATATGAGTCCTGCTCAGTGGTATGCTTTCTATGATTTTTACATCCTGGGGATCCACCAAATCCCGAAGTGCCGCCTGCGAGTTCCTAGTTCGCGAAACTGAGTTAATGAAAGAGTCAACTGTAAGGTTTGGGTAAATGTTATGTTGATTTTTGTTTGCTGGTCTCGGGCGAGTCGTTGGGATCCATGGATCGTTCCATATAGATATAGATGATTCTGATCCCACCCTTTTAATCAGTCCTTTGCTAACCAAAGATCTAGCATATACAATACTCCGCCAGCTATATGACGGAGAATATGATCTGATCAGTTCCAAGGGTGAGGCATTCCTGTAGAACCGTCCTTTAAAAACTCGAGAAAATAAGGTATTTGGTTTCTCTATCAGCCGCCATAATTGTTTACCAAGCATGGTCGTGTTAAAATCAGTGAGATCTTTAAAACGTAAACCTCCTTCATCCTTATATATACACAATTTATCCCATGATTTCCAGTGCATTCCTTTTGTGCTTCCCCTTGGGCTCTAGCAGAACTGTGCTACCGCACTCATCAATTTCTTAGCGGTTGCCTTTAGTAAACGATAGCAGGACATCACATGATTTGGTAAGGCCGTAACCACTGATTTAATGATCACTTCCTTTGCGCCTTTTATAAAAAACTTAAAAGTCCAACCATTAACCCTACTATTTTAGCGATCCTGATTAAACCCAAAAACTTGAATCTTGGAACCGCTGAGATTCTCTGTTAGTTCCAGGTAAGATCCCACTCCTCCTAAATTCTGTATTCCCAAAATATCCCGCATCTCCTATCGGCTTAATTCCTCAATCTTGTGTCCAAATTGAATCAGAGATTTTTGAAAAGTTATTAGTTGACCCGATACAGCCTCATACTTCTTCAAAATCCCGAGAATAGTATGGCACTACTCTTTTTGTGCCTTACAAAAGAAAAGATTACCACCTGCAAAGAGCATATGAGATATCAATGGACACTCTCTGGCTACTTTCATTTCAGTTAATTGTTTCTCTCTCTCCGCCTTTTTAATGTTTGTAATTAAAGCCTCGGTGCACATAATAAATAAGGCGATAACGGATTCCCTTGATGTAAACCTCTACGTGGGAATATGAGACCTCGTAGTTGACCATTTAGTAAAACTCGATATTGAACCGATGATATACACTCCATCATTATTTTGATCCAATGGGAATCAAAACCCATTTTTCATAGAGTCTGAATAAAGTCCCATTCCACCCTTTCTTATGCTTTGCTCATGTCTGTTTTGATTGCCATATATTTTTCTTAACATGTTTTATTAGTTCTCAAACCATGGAACATTTTCTGAACTATGAGAATATTATCCGATATCAACCTTCCTACTGCGAAAGCCGATTGGGTTTCCGAAATAGGTGGGGGGAGACAGATTTTCAATCTCTGGCATAAAACCTTTGAAATGGTCTTGTACCCTACATTACATAGGCTTATAGGTCTCAGTTCCGTTTGTGGAATCATACAATGTTTAACCTTGAATCCATTTCTCCTGAGGTCAGAAAAAACATATGTCAAAATAGAAATATTCATAAATCTAGTCCATTAGTTGTCTTCAAATATTTACTTACTAGGTGTTTGCCCGCGATTTCGCGGATAATAATATAATATGAAAAGTACATGTTATGTTAATAATGTTATAATTGTTGAATAATAATTAGAAATATTAAAATTTTAGCATTTAATAGTTTGATAGTCAAAATTCAGTATCTATTTTTAGAAGAGCTGTGAAACTTAAGATAGTTCAACAACATAAATATAACTCACTAATTTTTTTTTTCTTAAATGCAACTATTATTACAATTTTGAAATTTCATCAAAAAGTATTATTACAATTGGTTCAAGTAACGGTTGTAAATTACCTTTTAGTTTATTTTAACACGTGAAACACAAAAAATACTTTAGCGATAAAAATGTATTTTGTGTAGTTCCAAGAAGATAGTTAGAGGCTCTATAGCTCTGTCATCTTCATCGATGATTTGTTTTCCATTTATTTTAAATTTACCAAAAAATAATTATTTTATGTGTTTCTTGTAAAAGTTTTGGCAAAACAAAAGTTTCGGATATGACTAAAAACTTAATTTTATTTTTATATATGAATTATGTATTAAGCAGTATTTAAATCTAAAGTTTGCAGATAATTGATTGTCAAACTAATTTCTATTTTAGCACTGAAAAAATAAATAAAAATCTAAAATATTACTCCCTCCGTTTCAAATACTTGTCGTTCTGGAGTTGATTTTTTTTTTTCAAAATAAGTGCCGTTTTCGGTTTTCAATGTATAATTTATTGACAATATTATGTATTCTATTTTTATATTGGTTGATAAATGGTTAGGTAAATTGGTAATAGTGTTTTTATTTTTAAAATATGTAAAATTAAATGTTTTTTGTTAATCTATGTGTATAAACCTAGAACGACAAATAATATGAAACAGAGAGATTAACTATTTAAATTGTAAGTTTGATAATCAAAAATTTTAGTA
Source organism: Brassica juncea (assembly GCA_018703725.1). Lineage (NCBI taxonomy): Eukaryota > Viridiplantae > Streptophyta > Magnoliopsida > Brassicales > Brassicaceae > Brassica > Brassica juncea. The sequence continues at coordinate 45,008,806 of CM031942.1, read as the reverse complement.
TCTATTTTTAAAAGAGCTGTGAAATTTAAGATAGTTCAACAACGTAAATAAAAGTCACTAAAAATATTTTTATTAAATGCAAGTATTGTTACAACTGGTTTAAGTAATTGGTTGTAAATTACCTTTTAGTTTATTTTAACACATGATAAACGAAAACACTTTAGCCATAAAAAATGTATTTTGTGTAGTTCCAAGAAGATGGTTAGAAGCTCTATAGCTCTGTCATATTCGTTGATGATTTGTTTTCCATTTATTTTAAATTTACAAAAAATAATTATTTTATGTGTTTCTTGTAAAAGATTTGGCAAAACAAAAGTTTCGAATATGAATAAAAACTCAATTTTATTTTTATATATGAATTAGTTATTAAGCAGTATTTAAATCTAAAGTTTGCAGATTATTGATTGTAAAACTAATTTTTATTTTAGCACTGAATAAAATAAATAAAATCTAAAATATTAACTATTTAAATTGTAAGTTTGATAATCAAAAATTTTAGTATCTATTTTTAGAAGAGCTGTGAAATTTAAGATAATTCAACAACGTAAATATAAGTCACTAAAAATATTTTTATTAAACGCAAGTATTATTACAAATGGTTTAAGTAATTGGTTGTAAATTACCTTTTAGTTTATTTTAACACATGATAAACAAAAAACACTTTAGCCACAAAAAAATGTATTTTGTGTAGTTCCAAGAAGATGGTTAGAGGGTTCTATAGCTATGTCATCTTCGTTGATGATTTGTTTTATTTATGTTTCTTTCATTTGTTTGATTGTTTCAATTTTTTTTTAAAGTGTTTTATGTGTTTCTTTCAAAAGATTTGGCAAAGCAAAAGTTTCAGATATGACTAAATACTCAATTTTTATATATGAATTAGTTATTGAACAGTATTCTTAGATAACTTAAATAGTGTATATGTAAAAAAAACCACTTAAATAATTTATATTTGAAGATATAAATAAATAGTGTGTTATAATGTTATATGATTTAAACGACTTACTTTTTTAAGCATAATAACCGTAAGTCACTTAAATTACTTCCATTTTAATAGATAAGATAATAAGTGTGAAATAATTCTAAATGATTTATAAATCATTATAAATATACATTTATACAATTATAATTAGATATAGAAGCATTTACAATTTTTCATCTAAACAAGATGTGCTCAAGATTTATATAAATAGATTTGATAAAAGTCTCGTAGATTATTTAGAAACTCTAATAAACTGATTTTGTAGGCCAGAATTAAAAAAAATGTTTTAAATAATTTCAAAATTTTTACAAATGATTTATAAATCTTGTGTGGGTTTTTTTAAAAACATAAAATTTCTAATAATGCCTAATATACAAATCTAATTTTTTATGTAAGAATATACAAAAATTATATTTATTTCTATAAAAATATTTTAAATATTTTTAAAAAATCATAAATTAATAATTTATAAAAAAATTGAAGAAACATTATATATTCTTTCTATAATTATGCAATTAGTTACCATAAATTATTATTTGTAATATTACTTGTGTTTTTGGTAACTTGTATTAATTGGTTTTAGAGTTTCCTTTTAATTTGAGATTTGATTTAAAATAAATATTTAATAAAAATCTTCAGCCAATAACAATTTTTTGAAACTTCATCTATGAGCGACAGATCAGCAGAAGTCACTAAAGTGACTTCTCAATTAATATATAGAGGGTTTTGTAATATTACTTGTGTTTTTTTGTAACTTGTATTAAGTGGTTCTAGAGTTTCCTTTTAATTTTAGATTTGATTAAAATAAATATTTAATAAAATCTTCACCAATCAAATTATAACAATTTTTTGAAATTTCACCTATGAACGACACGTCAGCAGAAGTCACTAATTTATAGGGGGATAAGTTTGAGATTCCCTTGGTTTAAATAGAGGGGTGTAGCCAGTGACAATTATACAAACACTATGAACAAAAAAGGGAAAAAAATATGAAGACTTTGAATAGCTTAGCCAGTGATAATTGATAAGTGGATATTGATTATTGATTTCTAACGATTTTAAGAGATCTGGATTTCCTTTCTCACTACTTTGTGGAGTTTTTAATATTTACATCAATATACAAGTGCATGACTGCAGGTCATCTTTCTAAAGGTTTACATGCATACAATCTTCTATAGGTTAATTACAAATTTCCTATTTAATATTTATCGAATGTCAATCTCATATCCACTTACTGGTCTTCAAAATATTTATTTACTCAAAATATTAAGAATCCCCTTGAATTAAATAGTGAAATTAGTTCAATGAAAGAAAGAAACGGTTCGTTGCAAATGGCATTACTGCTTCTCCTCCAACAAAGGTAATGATATCTATGTTGGAACTCGTTTTTTACGAAATAATTTTAGATCATTTTTTGGTAAATTTTCAGACAAAGACATTCGTTGAAATAATCAATGTTAGGACATCATTATAGGTGGGACTGGGAAAAGTCCCTTAAGTTTTGCTTTTTTTTTGGTCGGTTTTCACTAAGGAACAACCTTTAAATAAGAGCTTTTCCCTCTTTTTCTCCCTCGGTCTCCGTGCTTCCCCCTTAAGGACTGCCTTAAGGGATGACTAATAATGATACCCTAGGTACTATGCAATATTGTAGATACATGTCAAAATTGTAGTTGGTTTGAATGAGAAATATAAGTCCAAGTGTGTTACTTATAAAATATAAAAATGAAACTAATATATTTTGTCCCACATTAAAATATTATTGAATGTTCACTTGTATATATAATGGAGAATTATAATAAAGTTTAAAAGCTTTGAGTATATTATGGTATACTAAAAGAGAGATGTTTAGTCCAAGTTGTGAACTGTGAACTTAGAATATGGCAAATGATCTAGTAATTTATTTTGGTCTAATTTCATTTTGCCTTTGTTGAAAAGTCAACAACATAATATCTCTTTTAATTGCCATTAGTGACAAGATAAACTGTTGATATTTGTAACAACAAATAAAACTAAAACGTATCAGTGAGAATGAATTTATTTTTCATATAGATCAGACTCGGATAGACGGAGGTGCTCTTCGGAGGATCGGCTCGTCTGACACCACTTGATCTAGTTTAGATGGACAGTTGACAAAAAAAGTGAAAATAAATTCTCATTACTTTAATTCTCCGTTTATAGTTCATGACTACTTAAAAACGTATGTATGAGTTATATTAGCATCCTACTATATATTAGTTGAGAAGTCACTTTAGTGACTTTTGCTTACTTGTCGATCATAGATGAACTCTTACAAAATTATTATAATTTGATTGGTCGATAATTTTTAATTTTTATTTATTTTAATTAGATCTAAAAATAAAAGGTAAGTTTATAACCAATTAATATCACTTGCCAAATAATATATATAATATTATAAATAATGGTTTATGGTAAGTAATTGTTGAAATTATAGAAAGAATAATAATACTGATCAATTTTTTATATTTATAAAATACATAAAATAAAAACGACAAAACGTTTATATAAATCAATATAATGATTTTATATTCTTATTTCAAAGCCTTATATTTTATAGAAATTATCATAATAACTATTAACATCTTATCAAGTGTATATTATATATATGCTTTATAAATCATTTATAAAAGCATTTATCAAATTATTTATCTTGGCTTACTGTATATTTTAAATTATTATAAGAGTTTGTAAGTCATCTATAAGAGCTTATAAATTAATTTGTAAAATCTATTTAAAATTTCATCCTACTATCCAATTATTTATTAATTGAGAAGTCACTTAAAAGACTTTTACTTATGTGTCGATAATTTATAAATTCTTTAAAATTGTTATAAATTGATTGTTCAATAGTTTTTAATTTTTATTTATTTTTTTATCTATCTAATTAGATTTAAAATATATAAAATAAGTCTTATAAACAGTTAATATCACTTGCCAAATAACCTACATAATATTTATTTATGGTAACTAATTGTTGAAACTATAGCAAGAGTAATAATGTTTGATCAATTTTTTAATATATATTTACATACTACATAAAATAATAAACAAAAAAGTTTATTAAAATCGATATAATGATTTTAAATACTTATATGAAGCCTTATATTTGTATATGGCCTTATATTTATATATAAATTATTATAGCAACTATTAATATCTAATAAAATTCATACATGCTTTATAAATTATTTATAAAAATTATAAGTACATTTGTTTAATTATTTATCTTGGCATATCATATGTTTTAAATTATGATAAGAGGTTTAAAGTCATTTATTCAAGTCTATAAATTAATTTATAAAATCTATTTTGAAATTTTATTTTATATTAAATGAGAAGTCAGTTGATTGATTTTTTCTTAGGTGTCAATCATACAGAGTGTTTGAGAAAAAGTATTATCATTTTTATTTGTTAATGGATTTTCAATTTTTATTTATTTTATGAATAAGAAAATAAGTTCTAGATATCTTGCACAAAATAATTTATGGTAATTAGATATGTAATTTATATAATATATATATGATGCTTCATAAAATCATTTGTAGTAATCAAGTATTATAAACAATATAAAATATTTCATAAATAATTTATAAAATTGATAGAGTAGTTTTATATTCCTATGTAATTGGATATGAATATGGAGAGAATGTGTAACAATTATATCGTTTTAATCTTTTAAACTTATTAAAGACATAAAACTTTAGCTACAAATTATTTAAAAATCTAAAGTTTCAGTATTATATACATTCAAAACTTAAATAATTTAATTAAAAACTGAATCATGAATATTATATATAACTAATTTTAGTACAATTATCAATACAAAATATCAAAAAATTATTTAAAAGAGTCATATTTATCTTTTTTTTTTAATATTCTTAGAAAATATTTAACTAAAAAACTCACAACGATAAAAAAATTTTTTAATTTGAAAATTTACAATTAAATATATTGTTACAAAATATTCAAACCCGCGAAATCGCGGGCATCCACCTAGTTTGCTATAAAAGTCAAGTGCTCATTATCTCCTTTGTAATATACGAAAAAGTATAGTAAAAAATAATTCTCCCACTTGGATATTTTATTCCTTTTTTTTTTTATCTTTTTTCCTTTTTTTTTGAGTCTGAGAGTGTAATATAAAAGCTAGGTTGGACAGATTCTGTTCTTCGGTGATGGAAGATGGAAACATATGCAATTGTATTATGGGAATCTGAGCACTATAAACCTGTCACACTACGAGTCATTTAAAGATTTAAGGAAATATATTAATAATCTCCACTCTGAAATTATTCTTTATTTGTTTGTTCCGGTATTGTAATTTTTTATTTCTGTTCTTATTATTTTTATAAATATCAGTTGTCCCGTTGTAGTAAAATAAGGTTCCTACAATCTCATGGACAACTTGGATATAAGTAAACATAGTGAAGTGAGTCTGGACATATATAAATAACATGCAACCCATAGCGAGTCGGTCAGTACTACCAAGTAGGGCTGGAATTATTATCCGAGATCCGGATCCGATCCGAGATCCGATCTGGATCCGCTCCGAAAATAGGATATCCGGAGTGCCCGGATCCGGATCCGGATAGTAAAATGCCGGATCCGTCGAATCCGGATCCGGATATCTGGAATTTTAGGTCCGGATATCCGGATCCGGATCCGTTTTTTTAATATATATAAATTTAAATTTTTATTAATAATTATAGTTGATTTATTAATATTTATTCATAAAATTAGTCTTATAATATTACATTTTAATTTTAATAATATTATATGCATAAATACATTTATAAATTTTGTATAAATATTTAATTTATGTAATATTTATAGTTGTTTTTGTAATTTAAAAAATATTTTTATTTTTTTTTAATTATTTTGACGGATCCGGATCCGAATCCGGATACTCGCGGATATCATGATATCTAGACGGGTATCCGGAAGACACGAATCCGGATCCGGATATTAAAATCACGGATTCGACGGATCCGGATCCGGGTACCCCGAATATCTTTGATATCCATATCCGTCCCAGCCCTACTACCAAGAGAAAATGGACTTTGTTGCGGATTAGACTACTTGGAAGTGGATCGGAAATCCTTTAACAAAAAAAGGAATTGGACCGGTCTGCTTGACATTTCTAAAACCAAAACTTTGAGGGAATATCAAAATTAATTAATATTAGAGGCATTTTTTTCTCAACAATATTAGAGGCATATATTTCCATGAATCACCAACTAAAATAAAAATGAAGAGGAAAAATAGAAAAAGTAAGAACAAACAATACACCTAAATAAAATCGCATTCAAATCTTCACAACACAAATAAAATTTTAAATTTTTAGTAACAAGAATCTAATTCTACTAGTTAAAAAAAACAAAGCTTCTAAGAAACTTTCTCAACGGGTTAACTTTCACTTACTTTGTATTAACTGATTTAATAGGTTTTTGAATGAACTTGGCTTTAGTTTCCAAATTCTTTGTATATCAGTTATTCTCAGTTTTGTGAACTCTTGTTAGACATGTTAATTAGAGTTGAAGTCTGCAGCTAGAGTCCATCCAGTCTTATAAATTACCGGTTGGGCTTAATTATATAAGCTCGAAAATCGGCTTTCAGGCATATCCTATTTGGGATTTAACTATTTTTTGGCTTAAGTCCGTTTGGTTTAAGACCAATCCAAAACCCCAAAAATTTATATTTTAATTTACTTAAACATTTATCAATGGTACTCATGTCTTAAAGAATATCTAACCTATACTAAAAGGAAGATATGGAGAGATTATACAAAGCCTAGTTAAACATAAAAATTATCAAACTAATGCCAAAAACCTATAAAAATACTACGAATGACTGGAATAACTCTTTATGGAGATATTTGACTGGAATAACTTTAATTTAAATTATATGACATCAATTATTGTGTCGTATATGGACATATTTGGTAAGAAGTATCTAACCTATAATAAAAGGAAGATATGGAGAGATTCTAGCATGTCCACGTCACTTACTAAATTTCTCCAATCACAACATTTCATTAAAACATGTCAGATGAGCTTGAGTTTATTGAGTTGCGTTTGGGCTTCAGGTGCATGTGTTTTCGACTGGGCTTATGCTTTACAGGTGTATATGTTTTTCAGGTGTATGTGTAAATCTTATATATAATGAGCCAGTTTCCGATTAAAAAGTAAACATGTAAACGCTGCGTTTTGTGTCGATTAGGGCTCCTTCGTTTTCTTTCTTCCCAGTTGAACTGGCCGTCTCCGTTCTTCATAATCTGCAAAGCTAATGTTTCTCCTCTTATCTCTTTACCTTTCCTGTCATTCAATGTATCTCTTTTAATTCAGCAATAATTGATTTTCACATTAAACCCAGTAATGATGTCGACCTCTCCGTTTCCTTCATGTCAAATCTATAAATAGGAGAAGGTTGAGAGATCAGAAAATCAATGCCAATCATCCTGTTATTTTGTGAAATTCTATTCCTAGATGCTATGTTATACTAATGAAGTCATTGAATCTGGATTTGTAGATTGGTTATAGAAGCATCGTATCTCCTGGACAGAGATCATTGAAGCCTTGAAAGCTTGCACGCTCCGTCTTCCAATTATTGGAAAGCTGTGGTGAGTGTTTGTAATGATCTTATGTGGCTTATCCTCTTATCATTTCTCAGTGAAATGAACATTCAGAACTTGATCATTATCGTAGGTGTTGCTAATATGAGAGGTGGTCTGAGAAGATGAGTGGTGATGAGCTTGAGATCGTGAGAAATGCTGGTGTTGTGCTGCTTCAAAGAGAGATCTCAGACTCAATCAACATTCAAAGTCCTAAGGTTCGTATCAGGTTTTAAATTTATGCGGTTCCAATCTTGATTTAATTCAAAGGATGCATCTCTACTTTAGACAGAGCTACGGTGTCAAAGTGCCATAAGTTGGTATATAAGTCTTCTTTGATCGAAAACATTCTAGGATGATTCAGTTTGGATATGCAGATTTATGGTAGCTGGTGGAACTGAGTCCAGCATTTATCCTCTCTCCGTTGCTGGATTCTCTAGGTAACTAACATGTTTTGTGTGTAATTCCTTTAAAAATTGTCTTATTTTTATTGTTCTCTTTTCTCAGTCCAGATCAAGAGCTTTGTCGATTAAGTATAATTCATCACCGTAAGAAGCTTAACGGCCTTTTGATTGTGGCCGGGATGGTTTTGTGTGAGTTACATTCTTCGTTTTTTATTTGTATTAAAGAATCTGTTTTGGAGGTGTTGAGGTCAAAACATTTTTAATTTGTTGCAGGATAGGGGAAGGCTCATGGGTTATAGTATTGGAGGTAAGACTCTAAAGTCATCCCCCACAATTGTTTTCTTGGAGATAAACTCTTCTGATTTTCTGGTTATAAACAATAGGAACTTGAGCATGCAAAAAGACGTGGAGCAAAAGTTTAAGCTGGGCTTTGTAGATATGGGATATCAGGTTAGGCTCATACATTAGTAAAAACAAAGTTTACTATTCCATAGATAATACTAACATACATTTTGAGTTTCATGAGAATGAAATCTTCTTGGCATTTAGTTGATGTACACTCAACCTCCTGAAGATGGAAATGGAGCTGTTTTGACCATATCACACATGCCTTTACTGGCTTAGTGGGTTTTGGGTTGCCAGTCTGCAACGTAATTAGGGCTGTGTATATTATTAACCAAAACCACATGTGTTGCCGTCATCACTCAACATCCGTTGAGCATCTCTAGGAAACTACCCTAATCCCTCCCCGCTGTTTTGAGTCAGAAGCAAAAGTGTTTGTGTTCTCTCAAGACGCACCCGCTGTGGTTTTCACCGCCGATTAGAAAACGTGAAGGTCAAGCCTCAGCTTCGTGAGACAACCATTCGATATTTCACCAAGTGCTTTATTCTCAGTTTATTTTCATTCCATTAGACATTTTATTAGTATGGGATGATGACATCACCAAGTGCTTTATTCTCAGTTTATTTCCATTCCATTAGACACTTTATTAGTAACTCTGTTGATCCTCTGAACGTTTTCTATATGTTTCCACCTTTGGGATTCTTCTAATTATATGATTCCTAATTATTTAATGAAGAAAAAGGTTCTATCTTTTTCAATACAAATAACAAACAAAGGCCTGAGGTGTCAGCACAAAATGGAAAAAAAATTGGTCAAGTTATAATTTTTTTCCGTTGGCTTTTGTATTTGAGATTTGAAAAACGGGAAAATTGCCAATTGTGACTCAAAACATGATTTCAAATACAATAGTAAACCCAAACTTGAATCAATAGCAAAAGTAACCTAAAAGGGTATTGAAATTACAACTAACCCCTTGTGAACAAACAAAAAAACCGAATATTTGTTACGCTTCTACCCCACGTAAGTCGTCTGTACAGACGACTTTAAACTAAGTCGTCCAGACGACTTAAAACTAAGTCGTCTGGCTCTGTTGAGCTTAAAAATAATTTATAAATTAAAAAAAAAATGTTTGGACAAGTGAAAAATAAAAATCATGTAATTATTAACAGTTTTAAATGATGTAAATTAACATATAATAAAAATGAATAGTTTTCAACATAGATGAGTGAATGTAGTTAATCATGATATTCTTTGGTTTTGAGGGTTTGAAAACATATGTTGTAGTATTGTATGTATTCTTAGGGTTAGATTTTGGAAAGCTTGGATTTTTTCTAAAATATATATTTTTTACTTATATGTCTTTATTTCTGTGTATAGTTAACACTTTTTAAGTTTAATTTGATTTTTTAAAGTGTCTAGTTAGTTAATTAAGTTTAGGGGTTATGTTTAGGGAAAAGACGACTTAATTATAAGTCGTCTGTTGAATAATTAATGTAGACGACTTACATTTAAGTCGTCCAAACCGTACCGAACCTATAATTTAACAAAGTAATTTAAGCCTAACCGAATAATTTACCGGACATATAAATACATTTTTTTTCCCTTTTTCACAAATTTTGGAAACCCTAGCGCCGTTTCTCTCCTTAGGCGACAACGAAGGCGAAATCCATCTTCTCTGATTCTTTCCTTCTTCTTTTCTCGTCGATATTTGCAGATCTGTAACCGCTGGTGTCGTTATCTTCTCCTACCGTAAGTCATTCATCCATCCATCTTGTAATAAGAGTCCTTAGAAGACTTACTGGAAGTCGTGACGACTTAAGACTTCTTGGAAGTCGTCTTGGAAGTCGTCTGAGCAGTCTTCTCACTATATTTTACATGCAGTATTTGTATTTAGAATAGTTTGCTTGTTCTGATGCTTGTATTTGATTGTATTTGATTGTTTTGCAAGGAAAAATGGATTTACCAGAACTCCCGCGGAGGATATATACGTTTGGGAAAGAACCCACTGCAATGAAGAGCATTTCGTATCATACTGATAACTCGAAGTTGTTTGTTGCTCTAAGTGAAGGTCTAAGAGCTGACGAATACGAGGAGCTGAAGGAGTCGAAGTTGGGAGTGTTCATCAAGTTCAAGGAGCTGAATTTTAATTGGGCTTCAAGGCTGGTGCATTATATACTCGGTTTCCAGCTTAAGATCAAGAAGAAATATGAGCTCTGGTCTCTCGTTGGTCTAGAACCGATGAGGTTTTCACTGATAGAGTTTGAACACCTCACTGGTCTGAACTGCGCGGACATGAAGGACCTCGAAAATCCAAGGTGTGAGGTTACGAAGGAGATGGCTGCTTTCTGGGACAAGATGGGTGTTGATATCGAGGCTGGACCAAATGTTGATCAGATAATAGGAGCATTTAAGAGATGCCAAGAGTGGTCGCGGGAAGATCGCATACGGCTCGGATACCTTGCTATCTTAGCCGGATTCATTGAAGGGAGAAAGTTCTCAACCCCTATACGTGCTAGTCTTGCAAAGCTAGTGATGGATTTAGAAAAATTTGAGAATTATCCTTGGGGGAGAGTGGCGTTCAAGGTGCTGATAGCTTCTGTGAAGGCAGCAAATTTGGAAGCAAATTCATACACTGTTGATGGCTTTATTCAAGTTCTTCAGGTGTGGGTGTACAACTTCCTGCCAGATTTAGGTGCAAATTTTGGGAATCCCCAACCAAACAGGCCGACTCCACCGTTGCTGGCTTACAAGGGTGGCAAAGGACGCCGATGTTTTAAAGAGGCCATCTTGAGGCAGGTATATAAACTTCAGTCCCTAAAACTTCGCAGACGACTTAAATTTAAGTCGGCTGGAAAGTCGTCCAGAAAATGCTTACTTTAATTTAAGTCGGTTATCCAGAAAATGCTTCACAGACGACTTTAATTTAAGTCGGCTGGAAAGTCGTCCAGAAAATCACAGACAACTAAAATTTAAGTCGTCCAGAAAAGTCGTCTGTGAAGTCTTTTCTAGACGACTTTTCTGGACGACTTAAATTTAAGTCGTCTGTGAAGCATTTTCTGGACGACTTTCCAGCCGACTTAAATTAAAGTCGTCTGTGAAGTAGTAGGGACTGAAGTTTATGCATTTTTGCAGACTAAGGTGATCAACTTTATTGAGAAGGACTTTGGTGAAATGTTTCCACGTTGGGAGTTTGATGCAGAGGACTCGGCCGCGGATAACATAATCAAAGTTATGTTTAATTCGAATCCTAAATGGAAGTGGACCATGGATTGCTGGGAAGTCAATCAGATGAATGAAGTGATTGCAGCGGAGACTTTGAGTGGTTTGAAGGAAGATAGTGGAAGGCCTCGGAAAAAAGCTTGTAAAGGGGGTCTCAAGGAGGCTTGCAAGGAGGCTCCTGTAGAGGCACCTAAAGATGAGACTGAAAAAAGCTGTTCTGGGATGTGCCTTAAGGAGATTAAGTTGCTGAGTGATAGGTTGGAAGCTGTAGAGAAGATGGTTGGAATCACCAAAAACCGAACTTCTGGCTCGCCGAAACCACCTTTGCACGAACAAGGGGTTAGTACCATAACCTCTTCCAAAATCACAGAGCAGAGAGTCACTAGGCAAAGTGATATGAATAAGAACTGATGTGCTTTGTTTGTTGTGTGTGCTTGGTTGAACCTTTGTTGATTTGTTTCTTTTTTTATGTATGTATGGATTTTGTTTGATTTGTTTGATTTGTTTGATTTGTATGTATGGATTTGGTCAATGATTTTTAAACCCGTCTTGTACATCCAAATTTCAGAGTGAAAGTGTGAATGGAGCGAACGAGTCAACCCGTCTTGAGGCTCCAAAGGCGAAAGCTCCACAGAAGTATGCGATTCCACAGCTGCATGATTCTCCAGCAACGAGTGAACTTAGCGTTCTTGTATTGGACAAACGAGTACCCACTGCTTCAGACATAAGGCAGAATCTCAGAAGGCAGACAAAGAAGGATAAAATGATTGCACAGGTCCATGAAAAGATTGACCGAGAGAGGAAACTTGCTCCTTCACAGCAAACTCCTTTTAAGGGAAACAGCACTGTCAAACATATCATTCGAAACAAAAAGGTTGGACAAGCATATGATCCTTTTGCCTTCGCTAACAAGAAGATGTCGGAGGTGCTCACAGCCTGGTTGAAACTTGATCCGTAAGTGAGAAAATGTCCCATAATAGCTTGCTTTGTGCTATAAAATGATTGCGCTTATCTACATTATGTGTGTGCAGTTATTTCAAAACACGTTTGGATAAGAAACCACGTCTATGTCCAAGTCGGTTCTATTCCACACTCCGAACCTCCTTAGCATGGCTGGACGACAGAGTAAGTTTTCTGCTATTTACTTTAGAGAGCTAATGGACAACTTAACAGACGACTTAATTATAAGTCGTCTGTTAGGTCATCTATACAGACGACCTAACAGACGACTTATGTTTTAGTCGTCTTTAAGTCATCTGTTTAGATGACCTAACAGACGACTTAATTATAAGTCGTCCTATAAGTCATCTGTTTAGATGACCTAACAGACGACTTAATGATAAGTCGTCCTATAGGTCATCTACCTAACAAACGACTTATCTTTAACTCGTCCGTAATGTCTTCTATCACTGACTTGTCTTGTTTTATATGCAGCATATGGATGCTTTTATTTATTTACTGAGGCAACGGTACCAAAAAAATCCATCGCATTTCAGGAGCGACAGAATGTGTTTTCTTGACCATACTTTTGCTCAGCATTGGACGTACAAGTACCCGGAATTTAAGGCAGGCAAGCCCAATGTCAATGGTTTAGGAAGAAAGCTTCCTGGTGGGGCGTTGGATTATTATGGAGGCAACTTACCATCATGGTGCAAATCTGGGAAGGTTTGGGGGACTGATGTGGATGATATTTATGCGCCACTCAACTACAAAAACAACCATTGGGTTGCTATGTGGATATCGATCCCAAAGAGGCACATAGTCGTGTGGGACAGCATTGTCGGACATATCAGAGATCGAGAACTCGAAGTGTTAGTGGAGCCTTTTGTCAACATGATCCCTTACCTGCTTGTTAAGTACGCTGCCTCGGATGAAGAACGTTTCAAGTTGTCTCTGGAGCCATACACATATGAGAGTCCAACCGTTGGAGTACCTCAGTGCCGAGGTGGTGATTGTGGTTTGTTCACTCTCAAGTACATTGAATGTCATGCTCTTGGGTTTCAATTTCGTCCAGATTTGTTGTGTCATAAGAACTCAAAGGCGATCAGGGAGAAGATGGCGGTGGAGATATCTAAGGAGCTTCCTAATTTCCATTCTACAGAGAACGAAGACATTTTCCACCTTTGATGATGATGTACTTGACTCAGGATAGAATGTAGTATTTTGTCAACTATCCAAACAATTATGCTTTTGTATAAGGAAACGTAACAGGGTCAGGATAGGAGGTAGTATTTTTTGTAACCTATCCTCCTACCAAACAATTATGCTTTTGTATAAGGAAACGTAACTTGCCTTTTTCATGCTTGTCCTTTTCATACCATACTATCTGGACTTCTGGACGACTTAACAGAAGGTCGTCTGGACTTCTGGACGACTTAACAGAAGGTCGTCTGGACTTCTGGACGACTTAACTTGAAGGTCGTCTGGACTTCTGGACGACTTATAGTTTTGAGTCTTCTTAAAGAAAAAACTCTGGACGACTAAATGGACGACCTTCGGGACGACTTAAATGAAGGTCGTCTGGAAGTCTAAACAGTGGACGACTTAAAACAGTTACCAATGTTAGCACCTCTTTCTTAACCAATCACATTTAATTGCACCACACACGCGAAGAGTTGCCTTCGTTGGAAACTGATCTCACGCGTAAGGTCGCAATCATTCTCTGACAACTTCTTGGGACGGTTGCGATACTATCTATAAATAACCATCAACCCTCGCCTCAATACAGTAAGGAAGACTAAAGGCTGAAGAAGAAGAAGAAGAAATTCCTCTCAAACTCCGAAAGTAAGAAATCTCGACCTATTATACGACTTTAGTTATCATCATTACGCCATACTTGTTCTGATGTGATTTATGCTGCTAGGTTTAAAATGTCTGGATCGATCGACCTCAAGAGGAAGCGTCCGATGGAGGAAGACTACGGCAAAACCCCGGAAGAGGGTTACGCTCAAGGAGAGGCTGCTGCAACGGAACGGTACCGGGCAATCCTCCGCTTGGTTAGGGATGAGCAAACCGCGACGGCCAAAAAGAACTCTGCCGAAGTCGAACGCAACTCTCTCTCCGATCAGATCGCTTTGCTCGAGGAGATGCTCCACAAGGGGGACCAGTTTGACATCCGGGCGGAGAAAACCAGACTCAAAGCCGAACTCAGACGTGCGAAAGAGGATGTGAAGGCTATCAAGGTCCCTTTCGTTGATTGGGAGAAGCTTGGCGAGGGCTGGTTTTGGTCTCGGCCTTGAGCGGCCTTCTCCAAATAAAATATAATTTTAAATATGTTATTTGTAATTTTTTTTTTTAAAATTTGAACAATGAATTTCTGGTTTTAAGGAAATAATTTTAATAATGTTATTCCTATGTCTAACTACTAACTTGAAGACTTAACAGAAGGTCTGAATGGAGTTCTGGACGATTTAACAGAAGGTCGTCTGGACTTCTGGACGACTTAACAGAAGGTCGTCTGGAGAGACGACTTTATACTAAGTCGTCTGTTTCTGTGCAGCTTAAAAATAATTTATAAATTAAAAAAAAAATGTTTGGACAAGTGAAAAATAAAATAAAAATCATGTAACTTGAAGACTTAACAGAAGGTCGTGTGGACTTCTGGACGACTTAACAAAAGGTCGTCTGGACTTCTGGACGACTTAAAAATAAGTCGTCTGGTTCTGTGCAGCTTAAAAATAATTTATAAATTAAAAAAAAAATGTTTGGACAAGTGAAAAATAAAATAAAAATCATGTAACTTGAAGACTTAACAGAAGGTCGTCTGGACTTCTGGACGACTTAACAAAAGGTCGTCTGGACTTCTGGACGACTTAAAAATAAGTCGTCTGGTTCTGTGCAGCTTAAAAATAATTTATAAATTAAAAAAAAAATGTTTGGACAAGTGAAAAATAAAAATCATGTAATTATTAATAGTTTTAAATGATGTAAATTAACATATAATAAAAATGAATAGTTTTCAACATAGATGAGTGAAAGTAGTTAATCATGATATTCTTTGGTTTTGAGGGTTTGAAAACATATGTTGTAGTATTGTATGTATTCTTAGGGTTAGATTTTGGAAAGCTTGGATTTTTTCTAAAATATATATTTTTTACTTATATGTCTTTATTTCTGTGTATAGTTAACACTTTTTAAGTTTAATTTGATTTTTTAAAGTGTCTAGTTAGTTAATTAAGTTTAGGGGTTATGTTTAGGGGTTATGTTTTTTAAAGTGTCTAGTTTTTAATGTAGACGACTTACATTTAAGTCGTCCAAACCGTACCGAACCTCGAAATTCACAATGTCCTTTTAACCTAACCGGATTATTTACCGGTTATATATAATGTATATTTTTTTTTTACTCAGTTTTTGGCGGAATTCAGAAAAAAACCAACCGTCGTTTCTCTCAAAGGCGAGTTCGAAGGCGATTTCCGCCGAGTCTCTCCAATCCATCGTTCTCACCGTCGATTCTCTCTAATCCGACGTTATCACCGTCGTTCTCAACACCGCTTCCTTTTTTTTAAGTTCTGAGAGGAAACCCTAGCCGCGCATTCTCAGCCGTCTCGTTGAACTCCGCCGCCGTTAAGTTATATCTCTTACTGTTTCATTCAGGTCTGCTATAAAATGGTCTGGGACGACTTATAATTTAGGGTCTGGGACGACTTATAATTTAGGGTCTGGGACGACTTCTAATTAAGTCGTCTGGAAAGTAATCCATCTGGACGACTTTACGGACGACTTATTATTTCAGATCTGCCAGATTGTCTGTTTGAGTCGAAGTTTACGGACGTCTGTTTGTCTGTTTGACATTGGTTGTCTTTGATTGTTTTGCAGAAAAAAATGGATTTGCCGCGTAGGATACATACACTAGGTGAAGAGCCCGAACCAAAAAATAGCATTTCGATTCATCCAACCTCGAAGTTGCATTCTGCTCTACGTAAGGCTCTTCATGATGACGAATACGAAGAGCTGAAGGAGTCGAAGTTGGGAGTTTTCATCAAGTTTGGAGAGCTGCAATTTGAATGGGCTTCAAGGCTGGTTCACTTCATGCTCGGTTTCCAGCTGGACATAAAGAAGAAGTATGAGCTTTGGTGTCTCGTTGGTGCAGAACCTGTGAGATTTTCACTGTTAGAGTTTGAAAACCTCACTAGGCTAAACTGCGAGTACATTGACGACCTTGAGAGACCTCAATGTGTTGTTACTAATGAGATGACTTCTTTCTGGGGGTTGTTGGGAGTTCATGTCGAAGCTGGGCCAACTACTCAGGAGATAATAGAAACACTTCAGAGATGCGCAGGGTGGTCTCCGGATGATCGCAAGCGGCTCGCGTACCTTGCCATCTTCACTGGATACATTGAAGGGAGAAAGTTTTCAACCCCTACACGGGTTAGTCTGGCAAGGCTAGTGATGGACCTAGAACGGTTCGAGAATTATCCATGGGGGAGAGTCGCGTTTAAGGTGTTGATGGACTCTGTGAAGGGCAGAGATATTTCAGGTTGTTACACAATTAATGGGTTTGCGGCAGCTCTCCAGGTCTGGGTGTACACAGCTCTGCCGGAATTGGGTGCTACTTATGGTCACCCTCTCCCAAACAATCCGTCTCCACCGATACTGGCTTTCAAGGGTGGCAAGGGACGCAGAGCCTTTAAAGAGGCTATCCTCAGACAGGTATCTACTTCAAACCAGACGTAATCCAGCTGGACGACTTAATAGACGACTTATAACGTTCCAGACGACTTAATTATAAGTCGTCTAGAAAGTAATCCAGCTGGACGACTTAATAGACGACTTATAACGTTCCAGACGACTTATTTTTTTTACATCTTATCTTCTATTTACTGCAGACTAGGGTGATCAACTTTGTTCAGAAGGCCACCGTTAAAGAAATGATTCCAAAATGGGAGTCTGATGTTGAGGATGTCGCCGCGGACAACATTATTAAAGTCATGTTTGTGAAGAAAACGTGGAAGTGGACCAAGAATTGCTGGCAAGTCACTGGTACTCAAGTCAAGAGACAGCCAGCGAGGAAGAAAGATACCGTGAAGGATGAGAGACCAAGACCTCTGAAGAAAGCTAGAATAGAGGCTATTGAAGAGGCACCTAAACAGGCGAGTGAAGAGGAACCTGCAGAGGCGAGTGATGAGGAACCTGCAGAGGCGAGTGAAGAGGAACCTGCAGAGGCTCGTTCAAAAGTGACTACGACTGTTGATGGGTTGACCAGAGAGGAAATTGAAGCCATGTTCAAGGTCATCCTTGATTCCATGAGGGAAGGGTTTGGGACGTGCATTCGAGAGATCAAGGATCTCTCGAAAAGGGTGGAAGCATTGGAGAAGAAGGTTGGTCTCACCACAAAACGGAAACGGAAAGGGACACCAACAGGGACAAAGGCACCCGGGGTTAGTAAACAAAGTTGATCACCTTATATTTAAGTCGTCTAGAAAGTAATCCAGCTGGACGACTTAATAGACGACTTATAAATAAGTCGTCTGGAAAATTTTCCAAACGACTTACTTGTAAGTCGTCTATTAAGTCGTCCAGCTGGATTACTTTCTAGACGTCTTATAATTAAGTAGTAGAACACTTATAATTTTGTACATTGCAGAGTGAAAGTCTTCCAGATGGTAGTTCCTTGCCGGAGGAGAAAGGGACTGGTGTGCATACAGATGGTAGTTCCTTGCAGAAGGAGAAAGGGACTGATGTGCCTACAGATGCTCGTACCTTGCCGGAGGAGAAAGGGCCTGCTGTGCCTGCAGTTGCTAGTACCTTGCCGGAGGAGAAAGGGCCTGCTGTGCCTACAGTTGCTAGTTCCTTGCCCGTGGAGCAAGGGACTGGTGTGCCTACAGATGGTAGTTCCTTGCCGGAGGAGCAAGGGACTGGTGTGCCTACAGATGGTAGTTCCTTGCCGGAGGAGAAAGGGACTGATGTGCATACAGATGGTAGTTCCTTGCAGAAGGAGAAAGCTAGACCTGAAGAAAAGAGGGACGCTGCTATGATCCTTGGCCGTGCAAAGAGTGATCGAAGAAGGAAACTTGCTGCTTCACAGCAATCTCCTTATGCGGGCAACACGACGGCCAGGGCCATCATTCAGCAGTATCCAGGCTATCATCCTTTTGCACCAAATAACAAGGATAAATTGAAAGAGCTCGCTACTTGGTTGCAAGAGTGTCTGTAAGTGTTTGCTTTTCCCATAATAGCTTGCTTTAGTCTACAAAAACTGATCGCTTTTAAACATTTTGTGTTTGCAGTCAATATAGAACACCATACGAAAATAAACCACAGAATTGTCGCACTTGGTGGTATCAGACCCTCCGGAGAGACTTAGAATGGCTGACGGACTGTGTAAGTCTTCTGCTATGACTTAGTTCAATTACTTGTAAGTCGTCTGGACAGTCGTCTACGTAGACAACTTACCAGATGACTTACCAATAAGTCGTCTGATAAGTCGTCTGTTCGTAGATGACTGTCCAGACGACTTACCTTTAAGTCGTCTGTTCGTAGATGACTGTACAGACGACTTACCCTTAAGTCGTCTGATTCGTAGATGACTTTCATCACTAACTTACAGTTACTAGCTAAGTCGTCTGATATCTTATATGCAGCATATTGATGCTTGGATGAATGTGCTGAGGAAGAGGTACACGGATAACCCACATCATTTCAGGAGCGACAAGTTATGCTTCCTTGATCATCTCTTTGCTCATCATTGGAGTTTTAACTACAAGGAGTTTAAGGATTCCGAGCCCGATAGGAATGGTTTAGGAAGAAGACTACCTGGTGGGGCGTTGAATTATTATAATGGCACTATACAATCATTTTGCAGATCAAACAGGATTTGGGGCCTTGATATCACAGATGTCTATGCGCCACTGAACCACAACGACAGTCATTGGATTGCTATGTGGATCCAAATCCCTAAGAGGCACATTGTCGTCTTTGACAGCATCTGTACATGTATCTCCCCAGAAAAACTCGATGAGGTGATGGAGCCTTTTCTCCACATGATCCCTTATATGCTTGTTGAGTGTGCTCCCAATGACGTGGTACGTGCCGAATACAGCCTGGCGCCATTCACTTATGAGAGACTAGAGGATTTACCTCAGGCCAGAGCTGGTGATTGTGGTGTGTACGCTGTAAAGTACATTGAATGTCATGCTCTTGGGATGCCATTTAGTAAAAAAGAGTTTGCTAAGAACAAGGGGTTAGTCTGGCAAGGCTAGTGATGGACCTAGAACGGTTCGAGAATTATCCATGGGGGAGAGTCGCGTTTAAGGTGTTGATGGACTCTGTGAAGGGCAGAGATATTTCAGGTTGTTACACAATTAATGGGTTTGCGGCAGCTCTCCAGGTCTGGGTGTACACAGCTCTGCCGGAATTGGGTGCTACTTATGGTCACCCTCTCCCAAACAATCCGTCTCCACCGATACTGGCTTTCAAGGGTGGCAAGGGACGCAGAGCCTTTAAAGAGGCTATCCTCAGACAGGTATCTACTTCAAACCAGACGTAATCCAGCTGGACGACTTAATAGACGACTTATAACGTTCCAGACGACTTAATTATAAGTCGTCTAGAAAGTAATCCAGCTGGACGACTTAATAGACGACTTATAACGTTCCAGACGACTTATTTTTTTTACATCTTATCTTCTATTTACTGCAGACTAGGGTGATCAACTTTGTTCAGAAGGCCACCGTTAAAGAAATGATTCCAAAATGGGAGTCTGATGTTGAGGATGTCGCCGCGGACAACATTATTAAAGTCATGTTTGTGAAGAAAACGTGGAAGTGGACCAAGAATTGCTGGCAAGTCACTGGTACTCAAGTCAAGAGACAGCCAGCGAGGAAGAAAGATACCGTGAAGGATGAGAGACCAAGACCTCTGAAGAAAGCTAGAATAGAGGCTATTGAAGAGGCACCTAAACAGGCGAGTGAAGAGGAACCTGCAGAGGCGAGTGATGAGGAACCTGCAGAGGCGAGTGAAGAGGAACCTGCAGAGGCTCGTTCAAAAGTGACTACGACTGTTGATGGGTTGACCAGAGAGGAAATTGAAGCCATGTTCAAGGTCATCCTTGATTCCATGAGGGAAGGGTTTGGGACGTGCATTCGAGAGATCAAGGATCTCTCGAAAAGGGTGGAAGCATTGGAGAAGAAGGTTGGTCTCACCACAAAACGGAAACGGAAAGGGACACCAACAGGGACAAAGGCACCCGGGGTTAGTAAACAAAGTTGATCACCTTATATTTAAGTCGTCTAGAAAGTAATCCAGCTGGACGACTTAATAGACGACTTATAAATAAGTCGTCTGGAAAATTTTCCAAACGACTTACTTGTAAGTCGTCTATTAAGTCGTCCAGCTGGATTACTTTCTAGACGTCTTATAATTAAGTAGTAGAACACTTATAATTTTGTACATTGCAGAGTGAAAGTCTTCCAGATGGTAGTTCCTTGCCGGAGGAGAAAGGGACTGGTGTGCATACAGATGGTAGTTCCTTGCAGAAGGAGAAAGGGACTGATGTGCCTACAGATGCTCGTACCTTGCCGGAGGAGAAAGGGCCTGCTGTGCCTGCAGTTGCTAGTACCTTGCCGGAGGAGAAAGGGCCTGCTGTGCCTACAGTTGCTAGTTCCTTGCCCGTGGAGCAAGGGACTGGTGTGCCTACAGATGGTAGTTCCTTGCCGGAGGAGCAAGGGACTGGTGTGCCTACAGATGGTAGTTCCTTGCCGGAGGAGAAAGGGACTGATGTGCATACAGATGGTAGTTCCTTGCAGAAGGAGAAAGCTAGACCTGAAGAAAAGAGGGACGCTGCTATGATCCTTGGCCGTGCAAAGAGTGATCGAAGAAGGAAACTTGCTGCTTCACAGCAATCTCCTTATGCGGGCAACACGACGGCCAGGGCCATCATTCAGCAGTATCCAGGCTATCATCCTTTTGCACCAAATAACAAGGATAAATTGAAAGAGCTCGCTACTTGGTTGCAAGAGTGTCTGTAAGTGTTTGCTTTTCCCATAATAGCTTGCTTTAGTCTACAAAAACTGATCGCTTTTAAACATTTTGTGTTTGCAGTCAATATAGAACACCATACGAAAATAAACCACAGAATTGTCGCACTTGGTGGTATCAGACCCTCCGGAGAGACTTAGAATGGCTGACGGACTGTGTAAGTCTTCTGCTATGACTTAGTTCAATTACTTGTAAGTCGTCTGGACAGTCGTCTACGTAGACAACTTACCAGATGACTTACCAATAAGTCGTCTGATAAGTCGTCTGTTCGTAGATGACTGTCCAGACGACTTACCTTTAAGTCGTCTGTTCGTAGATGACTGTACAGACGACTTACCCTTAAGTCGTCTGATTCGTAGATGACTTTCATCACTAACTTACAGTTACTAGCTAAGTCGTCTGATATCTTATATGCAGCATATTGATGCTTGGATGAATGTGCTGAGGAAGAGGTACACGGATAACCCACATCATTTCAGGAGCGACAAGTTATGCTTCCTTGATCATCTCTTTGCTCATCATTGGAGTTTTAACTACAAGGAGTTTAAGGATTCCGAGCCCGATAGGAATGGTTTAGGAAGAAGACTACCTGGTGGGGCGTTGAATTATTATAATGGCACTATACAATCATTTTGCAGATCAAACAGGATTTGGGGCCTTGATATCACAGATGTCTATGCGCCACTGAACCACAACGACAGTCATTGGATTGCTATGTGGATCCAAATCCCTAAGAGGCACATTGTCGTCTTTGACAGCATCTGTACATGTATCTCCCCAGAAAAACTCGATGAGGTGATGGAGCCTTTTCTCCACATGATCCCTTATATGCTTGTTGAGTGTGCTCCCAATGACGTGGTACGTGCCGAATACAGCCTGGCGCCATTCACTTATGAGAGACTAGAGGATTTACCTCAGGCCAGAGCTGGTGATTGTGGTGTGTACGCTGTAAAGTACATTGAATGTCATGCTCTTGGGATGCCATTTAGTAAAAAAGAGTTTGCTAAGAACAAGGGGAAGGCTATTAAGGATAAGATGGCGGTGGATATATTTGAAGAGTTGCCTGACGTGCATCTGTGGGAAAACAGGGATGGCGATGAAAACTATGGTGCATATGGTGATGACAGATAGATCAGGCTGTAGCCAATGTATTTGTAACCTTTTGTATATAAACTTGATATTTTGTGCAGTAACCTTTTGTATTTGTAAACTTTTTGTAATCTTATGTGCAGTTCCCTTTTGTTATCATTTGTTTCATACTCTCGTCTGTTTAATCTACAACCATCTCAACTCAACTAATATAAAACACTAATAATAGATTTTTTGACACATAAGTTCATTACATGAAGACCATGAAGACCTTACGGACGACTTTCGGGACGACTTAAATGAAGGTCGTCTAGAAGACTAAACACTGGACGACTAACTTGAAGGTCTTCTTGAATAAAAACAACTCTAGACGACTAAATGGACGACCTTCGGGACGACTTAAATGAAGGTCGTCTAGAAGACTAAACACTGGACGACTAACTTGAAGGTCTTCTTGAATAAAAAACTCTGGACGACTAAATGGACGACCTTCTGGACGACTTAAATGAAGGTCGTCTGGAAGACTAAACCTCGTCATTCTTACATTGTGGTTTCGTATGGCCAGGTTCCTTGCACACAGAGCATCTATAAGCTCTGTGTTGCTTCCTGGGTTTACGTCCTCTCATCCTGGATAGCTCCAACCAGGATTGCCATCTTGATTTCTTCTGTCTTCCCCGACCACGCTTTACTTCCGGAGGAAGGCATGTGCGTTCCTCAACTTGTTGTCCATTACAAGGATATATATTCTCTGAGTATCCTGCAAACAGAAAATCCTTTGAGTACACTGGAGATACAAGTGTGTTGATATGCAAACCGACAGATTCTCCAGCAGCTATAGCATGAGAGCAAGGTATTTTCTCCACTGCATAGACACCACAATCACATTTCCCATGTTCCAAATCAACCACACAGTCCATTCTGCCACCTTTCACAAAGAATTGCCATCCGCCAATTGGTTGTACCGTCATCGTATCTGCTATCTCCGATCGAACAGCAAGCAAGTGTTCAACACCCCGACTATGTTGAGTAGTGAGACTCAAAGCATCTTCTCTCCTTTTCCAAAACCACTTTCCTAGCTTCTCCCTTATGAACTCCAACAGGAACTGAATCGGAAATCCTCTAGCTCGCTTCAGTGCGGAATTAATAGATTCAGCGATGTTGCTTGTTTTTATGTTGTACCTGTCCCCCTGGCAATGAACCCTTGACCATAGGCTGACGTCGGCATCCTCCAAATATGTTGCAAGGTCCGGATTTGCACTCCGTATCTCATCCATGTACCGGTCAAAATCTGAAACCGTATGAGCATAAGCAGCACCTTTCACCAAGTACAAGAGATGTTTCCCTTTAAATTTTTTGACAATGTTTTCTTGAAGGTGATAATAACATATTCCTCGGGTTGCCCAAGGAAACACCTTGTCACACGCATTTTTAATGGCCAAGTGCCGGTCGGAGACTATCACTAGAGGCTGGTCATCAGATACACAAATAGCCAATTTTGTGAAAAACCATTCCCAAGAAGGTGCATCTTCAGCATCTACGATCCCAAAAGCCAATGGAAATATCTGAAAATTCCCATCTTGTGCGGTTGCAACTAGCATAACACCTCCATACTTCCCACTTAGGTGAGTCCCATCCACCACAATGACCCTTCTCTGATATCTAAAACCTTTGATAGAAGCTCCAAAAGAGAGAAATAGATACTTAAATCTATTCATAGAATCAAGTTCTATAGCCGTGATAGAATCGGGATTTGCTAAGGAGATTTGCTCGAGATATGATGGCAGACGCGAATACCCATCTTCTGCTGTTCCTCTCACCAATGTTTGTGCATATAAAAGTGCTCTGTATGAAGTGGTGTAATCAAGATTCATGCTAAACATCTTCTTCATTGCAATAGTGATATGCTGCGGATTCAACCCATCAATGATTCCAACACGATCAATGAAAAGCCTACCAACATACTTAGGAGTACAGTGTCTCCGCTGAGCGATTCGATCTCCCACTGAACATGTATGTTTTTCCACATACTTTGTTACCCAAAACGTTTCTGTCCCATGTTTTACACTTGCTCTGACCTTCCATTCACAACCACTAACCGGACATGTTGTCACAAGGAGAGTTTTCGTTGACTTGTATATTCTGAAGGTGAACTTAAGCCTCACTGCTGTCAACCTCAGTTCTGAAAGCAGTGCATCCTTGCTACCAAAACTCTGGTTGACATAGATATTGTTACCATTCGATCTTCCACCTTCAATCTGTTTTAATTCTTCAAAACATATATCATCTTCTTCATCCTCATCTTCAACCTTTCCATAAACACTGTAATCCTCACCATTCTTGTCCGCTTCAGTTTTAATAGAGATATCACCATCCTCCTCCCCATCATCCTCCTCCCCATCGTCATCCTGCCCATCATCCTCCCCATCATCCTCCCCATCATCCTCCTCCCCATCATGATTTTCATCTTCAACCAAATTATCATCATCCTCTTCAAAACATTCATCAGCTTCATCATCTGAAACCATTTGCACCTTGCTACGGCTTGATACACAAAGCCGTACACTATGCGTTTTGGTTATCTCGAGCAAGTTTCTAACTTGTCTATCACTTGTAACATGAATAGGAAGGGTGTCTGGAGCCATCATCATTTCTGCTGGTAATGAGTAGGTTATCTCCACAGATTCTGTACTCATGTCCAGGTTAAAATCTTCTAGAGCCATTGCAAGAAGTTCCGCATGCGTCGAACCTTCACTCAAAAAAAACATTCTCGCTCCTTTTGCATTATCAACCACAAAATCCCAACAGCAATCTTTTAACAACCATTCCCCATACACTGCATGTAACTGACGCATCATCTGCAAAAATTCAAAATAAAACACATTAGTAAACATAGAAGACGACTAAACAGTAAGTGACGACTAGACGACTAAACATTAAGGCAGACGACTAAACAGTAAGTCGTCTAGACGACTAAACAGTAAGTCGTCTAGACGACTAAAAAGTAAGTCTTCTAGACGACTAACAGTAAGTCGTCTAGACGACTAAACAGTAAGTTGTCTAGACAACTAAACAGTAAGTCGTCCAAACAGGTCATTTTTGCAATTGAATTTTAATTAGGACGACTTACCATTAAGTCGTCGTAAGTCGTCTAAACAGTAAGTCGTCCAAGGAAGTCGTCTAGGATAAACGGGTTAGGTTTGCATTTGAACTAATTGTGTCAGATATTTGACTTTTCCTGGACGACTTACGGGTAAGTCGTCTCTGGGTAAACAAAAATTACAATATTTAATTGAAGCTAGACGACTTAATTGTAGGTCTTCTACGGTTAGTTTGCAATTCGAAAAACAAAACTTAATTATTTAACTTTACCCAGACGACTTTACGAAAGTCGTCCTGGCAGATGACTTAGGAGAAAGTCGTCCAAGATAACCAAGGTTTGACCAGATGACTTGGGACGACTTACCAGTAAATCTGGACTACTTTGCTTATCTTGGAAGACTTTCAACTAAGTCGTCTTCCAGGACGACTTCCCCGTAAGTCGTCTGAGATAAGTTAAATATTTAAGTTTTATTTTCCAATTGCAAAAGTAACCAAGGACGACGTACAGTTAAGTCGTCTAGATTTAATAAAATTTGAAATTTTTGTTTTCCTTGGGACGACTTACCATTAAGTCGTCCAGAAAAAGTCAAATATCTGACACAATTCGGTCAAATGCAAAATTAACCCGTTTATTCTAGACGACTTACTGGTAAGTCGTCTAGGGTATTCTCACGATTTTTTTTAAAGAACAAAGCCGGACGACTTTAGTTAAGTCGTCCGTTGGACCAGAAGACTTACGGGTAAGTCTTCTACGCGAACAGTTCTGGAAAAAAATTCAATTTCTTACCTTAAACTAGTGAGATGACTTCCTTAGCACACAAAGTCTTCTCCAACCACCCAGAACCTCAAACGAAAGTAACCCACGTTGAATAGTATGCTTCAATAGATCTATCAACCATAAAAAGTTTTGAATCAAAAGCTTGAGTTTTTTGGATGAATATTGAGGCAAAGTGAGAGAGAAGTTGTTTTTAGTTCATAACAATTGAGAAAGAGAGAGTGTAAATCGTACTAGGTGCATTAAGGGGGGCATTAAGAGCTCCAAATTGGTAGTTTGTTGTGGTTGGTGTATTGATGGCAATGGCAATCAAGTAAATTTGTGAAGGTGATGAGGTTGAGAGAGTAAAAGAGCCATTTTCGAAAAAAAAACATAAATTAATGGCATTTTCGTGAATAATGTGAACAAGTAGGGTTGAATATAGCTAACCATTTCCAACAAAGAAGGAGAGGTTAGTTTTGTGTTTGACTTTGAGTTGTGAGTTACTTTTGCAACAACCCCTTGAAAAACTAATAAAATAGGTTATCAAAATGAGAATCATAAAAGAATTTATTTTGAAAATGTGTATTACTCTCTTTTAATTTCAACCACCAAAGCAAACGTAATGTAATTTGATTGTTAAAACTGGTATGGGAATCTCAATTATCTAATTCTTTTTTCACTAACCATTATCATATAGTTTGATCATCTATTTTATTGGTTACTAAAATTCAAGATGAATAAAATAAGTAAAATAATATATTTAAACATTTAATTTATAAAAAAGACATAAATTTTCACTCTTTTATTATTTTTTAGTATTTGCTAAAATATTTCAATTAAAAGTTATTTATTTATTTTACTATTAAAATTATAAAATATAACAAATACTTATAAAATTATAAATTATAAGTAGCACTTAGCAGGCAAGAAAGTGAATGATAAAGAAAATTGAGGAGGACATGAAAGATATTAAGATTGATGTTCTTGCATGTCCTCGCAACTTGGTGAAGTCATATCTTACTATACTAAAAGTAAAATAAGCTCAAAGGAGAAGCATGCTACGTCAGATTAAAAAATCAGCCAATCATGAGGCTGTATTTTGCCATGTCACATCTCATCTTAAGTCGAAAATTAAAAAAATTGGACTTCTTTGTGTGGCTTAAAACTATTTCGTACTGGCCCAATTCCTTACAATTTTTTTTTTCTTTTGCCAGCCTATCTCTTCGTCTTCTTCCGGACGTCAAATTTTTTCTTCAACATTCATCTTCACAACTCCTTCCCTGTAAATCCGTAGATGTTATCATACATTTACTTACATCAATTAATTTGCCAAGCGTTATTACCCTTTATATTTTTCAATTTATTGAAGACTGATTTATATAGATTGGGCGATGGCCAAATCTGATTCTCACTTTCTCTCGCCCATTAGATTTCTGGCTTATTGGTATGATATTATTGGTTTCAAACCCCAAAATCCATGCGCGGAGTGATTCAGATTTGTTATCCTCAGGTAATTTCAATGTGTACTCTCAATGTTGTATCTTTTTGAATGATCAATGTAATTGAGTTGTATGTGTGTGTGTCTCTAAGTTTGGATTAACATGGTTTGCAGGGAATAAAATCTGGATAGTTAATGACATCTACCTCTTCTTAACTCAAACAAATTCCTTAAAAAATCATTTGTCGATCTTCATCTCAAACCACCAGAAGAGGACTAAAAGAAATGGGCTCACAGGTAAAAGTAAAACCATCATCATGCCTTTTATGTTCTTTCCTTTTGCAGATTCTGAATTTCGTTTGTGTATGTTTCTTTTGCAGCTTTGAGTTCTGTCTTGGTATTTGCAATAATGCCATACCATTAATTTCTCATGTTAGAAATATCACGGGAAAGCCCTTTAGATTCTCATTTTTGCATATCATACTTACCTCTCTGTCTCAGATACGATAACTGCAGTCTTTACAAAAATATCATCAGCAAAATATTATTTGTGTTTGGTGTATCATTCAACGATTGAAGGTTTAGAGACATTGGACTACTTGGAAAACCTCAGCAAAAGGGAGCTTTTGCCAGAACAAGCCGACGCAATAACCTTTGAATTTGAGGTGAGGATCATGCAAACATTGATCGTGAAGAATAAGTATTGTCTATTAACTCATATCAGAATGTTACTTTTGATTTCAGATGGACCGAACTTACCTTGGATTACCCAAAGTGGTAGCAGTTATTTCCCATGAATGGAAAAATCATATACCAGGGGAAAATGACTTTCAACCACGGTAAAGAATCATACAATGTTTCATTTTTTTCACTACTAGCTTTTCACACGATACGGTTTCATTAGTTATGAGAGTGATGATGCAGTTGTATGAAAACCATGGGAGAAGAAATCGAAACCATGGTGGATTTTGGGGACAATGAGTACAAAAGCATACTTTGTGTGGATGGTGCGGCAATTGAAAGACCAATTACTTTGAAGCCATGAGAAGGCCGGCTTATGTTAACTGTGTTAAGTCCAGTTTCTGCTTTGATCAACTTGAACTACAGAGGAAAGGATTCTGATTCTGTCTCTTTTAGAATCCCATCTTAAAGAATATTATGCTTATTCCATTGCATGGTCTCTGCAGATTTTTGTACTGCAACATTGGAAAAGCAGAATCATCATTTCTTCTGTACTCTCTTTGAATGTTTGTCTCATTTTCTCAGTAGAGAAGTTTATAAGTTGATGAGTTCTTATACCGGTTTTGGTGATGTGGAGACAAAACAAAAAGGTTCTTTCTACCTAGAATAACAGCTAATGTGAAACTATATACATATGAGACAGTGTGTGTTCGTTACTAACTTTTGAATTTCAGAAACTTAGCAGCTAATTAATGAATCTATCGACACAAACTTTGGTACATAATCATTTTTCTCTTACGATGAAGTTACGCAGCTCGACGATAGTCTAGCTTGGTGGTTTCTCGAAGTTCCTTCAAATCAAAAGGAAGAACCAAAGATTTTTTAAAAAAGAATGCTCTTCAATGGTGTTAAACAGGAAACCTGTAAATTTTTTTTCTTTTGATATTTTAGTGAAGAAATTCAATTTTGTTCAAGATGGATCACAAATTTGCTCAAACTGCATGTTCTAAAACCGAACCAAGTAGAATATGGGAAAAGTTGGTAAAACCCACAATCTTTAGAAACAGCTCTAAGAAAATGAAAAAAAAAACTTAGATGGAGAACACCCATGTTATCTTTGATTGATATCTAAAAGGAGACGTATTTGAACTCTCAAGGTCATTCTATGACGTTCATCAGTCATCACACACATTTATAGATAAACATGTTTTTCTATGTATATTATTTAATTGGGCTACATACTACCGTTTTGTTGTATTACATGAGCTTGTGGACTTGAGTTCGATATTTCTAGGTGTGCTTTATATAAGTTTTGTTGTTAAGGAGGTTGGGAAAGGTTGTATAGGTTGAATAAAAGAGAAGAGGACCATGTAAGGTCTAAATTTATTCTGATATGAAAAGACATATTAGAAAATAATGGGATATTACGATTTAACTAACTTCTTAAATCAAACCATGTTTATACTAAGAAAATGAAAAGAAGAAAAACTTAGATGGAGAACACCCAAGTTATCTTTGATTGATATCTAAAAGGAGAAGTATATCAGCTCTCAAGGTTATTTTATGACGATGTTCATCAATCATAAAACACATCTACATGTTTTCTTATGTACATTTTTTAAATGGGCTAAATACTAATGTTTTGTTGTATTACATGAGCTTGTGAACTTGATATGGAATTTTCTAGGTGTGCTTTAAAATAAGTTTTGTTACTAAGGAGGCTGGGAAAGAAGGTATATGTTGAATAAAAGATACGTGATAATATAAGGTCCAAATTTATGCCGATATGAAAAGACATATTATAAAATATAGGGATAGTACGATTTAACTAATTTCTGTAATTAAACCATGGTTATATTTATTTAAAATCCAGTCACTCAATTATAACAGCGTTACCTAGACAAAATAGAGCCAATTTTATAAAAAAAAATCTATTTACAACATTACTTAGACAAAGGGTGAATACAAACGAAAAGTGTCAAAATCCCTGATTTTAATTTCAAATAGAAAATTTTCCTAAGATAACTCATTTTAGTTTCTTTTCACTAAAAGACTCCTTAGGGAATAAAATTATCAAAAGAGATTTTATTAAAAGGGATATATACATTTATATTCATATGGTTAACTAATCTAAATTTTGATTTTAGAGTTAATATGTGAAGTTTAGAATTTTTCAAAATAAATAAGTATTAAAATTTTCAACACAAAATTTTCATAAATAATTTCAAAAAGCATTTTTGAATTTCAAAAAATTGAAATAAAATTTTTCAAAAATATAAAAAATATATATAAAAAATAAAAGCAGATAATTCGAAACTAAATTTTTATTATTATGTTCTTATATTTTAGAATTTTTTAATTTTCATTTATATTTATATATTTATAAAATGAGGATAAAAATATTTTTTACCTCTTTAATGATACTTTTATGGTCATTCATTTTCGTTACTGAAAGCTTTTTTAATGAAAATAGTTTAAAAATGTTATTTGAAAGAAATGCTCTTTCAGATATTGAATGTGAGACCATGTAGTTTTACCACCAATATAAAAGAATAGAGAAGATTGATAAGGCCTTTCGATCCAAGAAAAGGACGATTAATCGTAAGTCTGAAGAGACAGCACTTAACAAGGAAGCTCTTACCGCAAGCCATTCAACATCTAAGGCTGATGCGAGAAAAAAGGAGTATAAAGCGAAGTGAGACACCATAGCATTCTCTTGGTTGGAGAAAAACCGACCCAAGCTGCATCCACAAAACTCTTAAGGAGGGAGAACCAACACAACTGAGAATATACACACGACAAACCATATAGAAATGTGCATTTACAATTAACACATGGACGTATCAAATAATCGTCGATTCAAAATTGTTCGTTTTCACATACATAGGAATCTAATTACAAAATCATTTTGTAAACATTTAACTTATAACTAAAAAACATTGGAAAATGTTTATAAAATATAATCCGTGCTTATAATGTCACAAAATCATTTTGTAAACATTTAACTTATAACTAAAAACATTGGAAAATGTTTATAAAATATAATCTGTGCTTATAATGTCAAACGGTGAAACAAACATGGGTGTTGACGACAATTGATGTACTCAAGGTAAACACTTCATTATGAAGTAAATTAGGATTTTTCAGGTTTTTCTGCGTATCTATAGTGATAATTTTGCAATTTTCATCTTCTGTTCTTTTTGATGCTAGAATTTTGTCTAAAAGAACATTTGAGTAATTTTGATATTTTGGGAGAAGTCCTTACAAAAGTTCGATAGTTTTAGAATTGGTTCTTTCTTTCCAAGACAAAATTTTGTATCCATTTATCTCTACTAATTTTAAAAACTAAAGCAACAATGAATGTTTAGTTACAAGTTCCTACTCCAGCATACAAACAACACCGAAAAACCATGTTAACTTCTCTACAAAACTAAATACGAATATATTTGTATATGCATAATGTACCTAACGTACTTTCATAAAATAACTTAACATACACTGTGCCCTGCGCCTATATTGAGATATATAATAGTAAATAGCGAAAAGGACATAGAAAGTATTGATTCAAGATTTTAAGATTTTTTTTTCAAAAAAAAAAGATTTTAAGATCTAACTGAGTGAATTTTGTCAACTATGAAAAATTATTATCATTCAAAATAATTTTTGAAAAATAGAGCATGATAGATTTGAAATATAATACATATATAATAAATATTAATATGTTTATCTAAAATGAAGTTTGTTTAACTATTCTTCAAAAAGGAATAATCTGAGCTAAATTGATATGTATATAAATAATAAATGCAGAAAATACAGTAAAGTTAAAACAAAGTTAAATTCATTAACTTAAAGAATCATTAAAAAATTTAAATATTGTCAATTGTTTGTTGTCTTGACATTTATAATATTAAATTTCCAAAAAAATACGCTTTCCAACCTCTTTCAGTTTCTTTATTCGTATCCCCGCAAATTATTGTATCATACCTTCGGATATAATAAGTGCACCCAAAATCTATCTTCATGGATTCATTCACAAATTTTATCTCCCCAACTAGAGAAAAGTTATACAAATCTAAACGAATTTTAATTGAACTTAGCAATTATATTTCAATATTTTAAAAGATTTACATCTTAAAATTAATAAATTTATATGCATTTTCCGCGCGTAGCGCGGTCAAAAAATCTAGTAGAATTAATTTTAATATCTTAAACAAAAATAGAATTAAGATAACTATAGTGGCGTTAAAGTCTAGTTATAGCATTGATGATTATATTTTAAACAAATATAGAAGTCGTTTTCTACCAAAACTGTTTAAACACTTATTTTTACAAATACTTGGTTGGAAAGATTTACGTTCTGCGATCCAGGTAACATATTAATATTTATAAAAATTATCTTATATTGATATATATGTCGAAATTTAATATTCTTTATATTTTATATGTAGGTCTTTATCTTACAGGTTCCATTTCTTAGAGTTAAAAGGACTTTTTCATTTCTGTTCACTATTACTGTTTACTTAGTTTATTAGGTAAGACATTTATTTTAGTTTTGGATTTTATAAACATATATGAATGACTACTTAAATTTGGAATTAAATTAATTTTGGTTTGAAACTTAATGTATTCAATTTTAATTATCTTTTTAAAAGTTTGAAAACCCTATATCCCTTTCAGGGCCGGACTTGCTTTGAAATATATACCCAATTTTTTTTTTTTTTTTTTGCAGATGGAGCTGGAGCGGACTTCAATAGCAATGAGTTTTGCGGGTTTTGGACCGGGCCGGGCCAATCCGATTGACAAGCTAACTCTTGTACATATGTGTTGGATGATAAAATAAAAAAAAAAACAAAATATAAGTAAATAATTCAAACGATGAGAGTATTGTAAAATAATATTCTCCTATTTTCAATAATTATTTATTGTTTGTTTTTAAAAAAATGAATGCTTTTCAATCGGATGCATATCATTTACACAAATAAAAATCCATGATTGAATATATACACAAGTTACATTTATTCTAATTAACATTCATAACCAAAAAGCCAAAATCTTGGAGTGGATTTCTCCCCCCTTTCTCTCTCTTTTCTCAAAAACCCCAACCTCTCAGACAAAACTTTTGATGTTAGATCTCTGCTCCGGTGGTCTTCTTCTCCGCGCGTGGCCACTGGAGGCTTCCTCCTATCACTCTCCTCTTTGTTTTTTTGCTTTGCTTTGCCATCTTTCGGTCCTTTCTTGATATGTGTGATATTGTGGGTGGGGGGGGGGGGGGGGGGGGGGGGAGGCTCCACTGAGGGTAATAAGCTCTCCCTTGCGGGCGACTTGGTGTCTCGTCATCCGTCAAGGGTCTGTCTGTTACTCAGGGTTGGTGATGGTTCATTTCCGTCAGAGCTTGCACCGAGTATGGAGCAGCTGTGTGGTTGTTTTGCTTCTGTGGTTTGCGTTTGCAAGCAAAGTTTAAAGTTCTTGGGATCTGTCGTCTATGGCTGCTCCTCCGCTCCTCTGGTTGTGCCCTACCTTTGTTATGTCCTCGTCATTGCAATGGCGTGTTGCTTTAACCGTCAGTGTTAGAGCTCTCAGTTACCGCATTGGTTGTCTGTTCCACGTCTCTCCAGCTTGGACTCAGCGTCCATGCGCAGTTAGACCGACCGGGTCATGTTCTATGCTCTGGAGCAAGGATTCGGTTCAACGCTCCAAGTTTGTCAATTGGTTTTTGTATCGATGTGGAGACTTGCTTGAGTTAACACAATCCCAGTGCGTGGTGGATTCCTAGTTTGATCTTCCCCGTAGGTATTGTCTATTTTTTTTTTTTTTTGCAGGTACTGAAGAACCCGTCTTTTGCAGGGGTCCTCTCAGCCCGTTTCAAGTCTTTGGACGATGGGATCTCGAGGCTTTGGTAGCTGCGCTTTCGGGTTTGCTATCTCCTCTCTCCATTTGGTTTTAGAGCTTCATAGTCAGTGGAGGTGAAAAGCTTGGGAAGATCTTCATGAACTAGCTACTCTGGTGATGGGACGGAATGTTCCGGCA
Organism: Brassica juncea; assembly: GCA_018703725.1. Taxonomy (NCBI): domain Eukaryota; kingdom Viridiplantae; phylum Streptophyta; class Magnoliopsida; order Brassicales; family Brassicaceae; genus Brassica; species Brassica juncea. The sequence continues at coordinate 44,974,170 of CM031942.1, read as the reverse complement.
ATCGGTGGAAAGAGGTGAATGCCAGCCTCTCATGATTAGCATCAACGGTTAACAGGAATTGATAGTCTAAGAAATCCAGAGTCATCTATGGAACACGTCGGTGTGGTGGTTGAGCGAAGCTAGTTAGGCTCTGTGCTGTATTAGAACATTTTGTTCGACCCGAGTTTGTAAACCGAAACTCGAATTCCCGTTTTTCGGGCAAATTACTAAATAATTATTTTAAGTCTTATGCACACTATTTTGTGACATTCTTGGTCTACAAGAAAACATAAAATAGTAGACTTTGGTAGCTGTATAGATAATTTTTTTTTTAATAAATACAATTAATGTTTTGAAATCTGCAATTTGTTTTTTTTTTAAATTTGCATTTATCATTATTAGATAATAAAACTGCATAGAAAATAAATTTTTTTGAAGCATTTTTAAAATTTTTATTCTAAAATGGAGTGAGTATAATTTAATTTTAGTTTCATAGTTGTATATTAAATATAAATTGTAGTCTTATTACCTTTTGTAGAGTATGGGGACGATTCCAGCTTTGTACTTAGCGATGGTGAGGAAGGCAGGCTGAGCCATGTCGAAGTGAGGTCTTGGTGGGTTGCACCATCCTCCATTGTCACTTGCCTGAGCAAAGTTGGGTGGACAAAAGTTTGTGGCAGACAATCTGGTAACATCCACCGCATGACTTGCCGTCATTGAACAGTGCCGTGCTCAATGCGGCGGTGTTTGTCTTGTAACCATCCGTGTATAAGTTTCCATAACCACAAGCTCCACCTGAAGGTAAAAATATAAATACATTACTTGAGGAAGAAGAAAATTCATGAAAGGACCAAATCATAAGAAGAATACATTATAAAAATATATTTCTTTGTAGATATAGAATTGATGTGAACCAAAACGAAATTATTTATAATACAGGCTTCTCCAAATAGAAAAAAATACAGTTTGAAGTGTTAAATTAAACCAAACCGAATAAAAAATACCAAACCCTGGTTTGAGGACGTACCCATTGTACCAGAAGCATCACTTCCACCATAGAAGGTCGCATGAGCTCGTAGCCACCCTGCAGAAACTGAACTGATCTTCATGAAGAACATTGTGTAGAAGATAACTGCGACCAAAAGAGAGACGATCTTCGCCATTTTCTTAGAAACTTCTTAGGTTTTTATGATAAAAGAAGATGTTGATGATTGTAGAGTTGGATGCAATGATGCATAAGACGTAGACGTCATCACCTATTTATAGTAAAATCACAGAGCTAGTTTTAATTAAATATATGTATAAATAATTATATATGACTTGGAATTAGCGGAAAAACGTTGAAAATAATAATACTGTATGATTTGCTGATGATTGACCCAATGATTATACGAGTGCGTAAAATAGGTCTGGGCATCCGGGTCTTCGGGTCGGGTTCGGGTCGGGTCTTGTTGGATCCAGGTTCTTCGGATCCTGGAAATTTAGACCCATTTAGGTATCCATAATTTTCCGGGTCGGTTCCGGATCAGGTCTTGTCGGGTCCGGGTCGGTTCGGGTAATACCCATAATTTTCGGATTCGGGTCGGGTCCGGGTCGGGTTCGGGTATTTAGGATATAAAAAGGAAATAAAATATTCAAATTCCATCAAATTTAGTCAAAATTTATCATATATATCTAAAATTTTACAAAATAACTTAAAATAAACTATTAATAGTTAAAATAGAACATTTTTAATTCTATATTTTACATTTCAAACTTCATGTTACTTAGACATGTTACAAAATAATGACAAAGATTATTAATAAAAAGATATTTTAAAGTTTTAAAGTCGGGTTTGAATCAGGTCTATTCGGGTCGGATCTATTCGGGTCGGGTCCTTTTCGGGTCCGGGTCTATTCGGGTCGGTTCTTTTCGGGTCCGGGTCCATTCGGGTATAAAATTTTTGGACTCAATAGGTACTTGTAAATTTTCGGTTCGGTTTCGGGTCGGGTATTTTTGGGTCGGTTCCGGGTCGGGTTTTCGGGTCCAGGTTAAAATACCCAGGCCTAGCGTAAAATACGGAGTTTTCAGGTATATGTTAATTAAGTTAATCCTATAAGGCATGTGACTTTAGGTCGTTGCTTTTTGTTTTTTTATTTTATTTTTGACAAGAGTTGCTTTTTGTTTCCTTCATGTAATATAAACTTTACTCTCTTTTCTTAAGTTTTAAATTGATTTATCTTGTCAAACAAGTTTTTATTGAATTTTTAGTACCGGCGTTAGTACAAGACAAATATAACAGACTAATGCAAAATCTAATATGGCTGAAAGTTGATATTAGAAAATTAGAGTATCTATCGAGTTTTTTACTATATTTTGATGTTTTAAGTAATTAAAAGAGACTTGCTAAATCTAATTGTGTTATTCGTTTTATTTCATCCGTTCCTCAAGAGAAAAAAAGATGTGGAAAGGGACTCTCTGCGGTCTGCACTACTATTTGGCGATGGGTGATCCAAATTCAGTTGATACAAAACACATTTACATATTTTATACGTATGTCTGTGATACATAATTATATAAATAATATGAAATTCAGTCATCTTTTATTATTTACATATTGTTTTTTTTAATAACAGGGCTTGTCAATTTCACACACCGGAGGAGAATCGATCATTCGCCTATAAGGTGATTTCTCGTCTGGTGGAAATCAATAAGCCACCACAACGTGGTTGATACAGAGGCGGAGCTAGCTTTATGTTTTTCATGGGTCAATATTCATTTAATGTATAGCTAAAATGATATATGGGAGAGTTGAACTCAAGTCATGGGAGTCATAGAAGAAACTTTTTACCAGTAGACCACAACAATTTGGTATGATATTAAGCCTAAAGCTAAGATTTTGTAGATTTGATATGGGTCATATGATCCCTCTTGAGTCTAAGGCGGCTCCGCCACTGGGTTGATATCAGTGGCAGATGCACGTAGAGACTTACCGGGGCACGTGCCCCCATCCCTTTTTTATTTTTCTTTACTAATTTACATCAGTTTTGTATAAGTTCTCAATTCAAAGTTTAAGCATGATGAGAAAATTTAAGATGTAGTGCTGACTGGTTTGAGAAAACACATGTAGTAGTTCGTGTACTAATATTGGAGTAGTACATAAAGTAGTACAAGAAGTCATTCACGAAGCTGAGCTGCGAGGCGACTGCTGAGATACATAAGTGGACTACATGGGCTCAGCCTATACAAGCCAGGACGTGGCTACTGAGTTGGGTAAACATCTTAAATAATACATCTAAGATGAATAAGAATTTCCATATTCTTGTGAGAAGAAAAAGGAAAGATTGCTTAGAAACCCTAATGTTTAGGGTTTAGCAACCAGATATATACCAGGAGGCCATCAAAGAAAAAGGTGCGCGCCCAGGATATTCTTGAGAGAGGCACACAGGTGTATGGCGTCGTCCCACCAGACAGATGATGAGATCTATTGGTGGTTTAGTTGTAGAGAACTATTCTCTTCGTAAAAACATGGAGTAGTAGTTGCTCTAACCATTGTAATCTAGATAAGAGTGGTAGGCACGTGTGTATGCTGGATACCATATAGCAATTGTAGGTTGCGGCCTTTTCTAGTGAATGGTTTCTAGACGTGGTCCCGGGGATGTAGGAAACAAATTCCGTTAAAAAATCTCTATGTGTCATTTACTTTATGCTCATACATGTTATACATGCACTTGAACACATACTAGCCACAATATGCATTAACAATTGGTATCAGAGCGGGTGCTCGTAAAGATTCGTCTTATTTCGGGTATGATCCTGAACTTGTGGCTAGGAGAAGGTATTTGAAGTTGATGAGCAGGAGAGATTTTCATGAAGAAAAAACACATGATGAAGATCTAATGTGGAATGTGAAAGAGAGGTCTGCTATGTGTGTTCTAATAAAGGCTTGGATTAGGGTTGATATGAAGAAAGAAGAGGTTCATCACATGTGCGAAGATTTTTTTTGGTGCAGCCGTCTATGAGAAAGCAAGGAATTCTGTGACGAAGGTTAAAAAAAAGTTGGAGATATTTCTAGATGCAGTACAATTCTATTTCACAGAATGACAATGTGACTTTGGCATCGATAAAAAAAAAAAAGAAGAAAATATGAGTGGGCCGATCAATGAAGCAAATGTGTCAAAAGTTACAGAAAGTCTGGGTTGTCACCACATGTGTATGAGAGGAATAAGCGACTTTCATCTATAGAGAAGAGCTTCGTGAATTGGTGATGCATAGCAAATCGCAAGCTTAGAAGTTATACAAGAGTTCGTGTTTAAAGAAGCTAACGTGAAATCACTGAGATACGGTTGAAGATATGTGTCTCACAGCCTCACTGTCCTGCCACCTCAGACAAAGAAAGGACTGAGTTGATTTTGATTTTTTTTCTCTGAGAGATAAGCTTGAGTGGACCATAAAAAATGTGTTACGCCACTAAAATAAAAAAAAGGAAGGAAACGTGCTACAGCAACCTTGGCTTTAGAAGAAACAATTCTAAGTTGATGGATCATGTGAAGCTGATGGCTCTGTTTTTGCATGTGATCGAATGGAGAATTTGAGAGTTTGTACTCACTGCAGGAACTCTTAAAGGTGAACTTAGAGAAGTGATTTTCAAAGAAGTCTTAGGTTGGTAGAAGCCTCAGCTGTAGCAAGATGCTGGCTCTTAAGTTATATGTGATGTTGAAACCATCTCCCATGTTGATAAGAAGTGAATCATCAGTTCTTGAAGTACAAGGTTTGGAGGCAGAAAAGGTTTTGTGTTGCGTCAGTTTATGTGGTAAAGGAGAAGGCTCAGAACACATATAATATCATTGGAGAGAAAAGGAAAGCTTTGCCATAAGAACAAAGAGAAGACATGGGTTCAAGTATTGGCTCAAAAGTGTGAGTGCAGAAGAAAAGTAAAACAAGGGTAGTATAGCATCAAGCATCTATGTTATAATCTGAGCTACATGGTTCCTGTAACTCACGGAGAAGACTAAGGTGTTGCAGGAAAGCTAAAAGGTTCTTATTTTTCAGAGAAAACACTTACGATTTCTTAGAAAAAGAAAACCTACTACTGCAACTGAAGATCTGGCTCTAAGGGATAAGAGAAGAGATGGTTCTGGAAACTCAAGAGTTACCGATGTTGAGAATTTAAAGTCTGAAGTTGTTCAGTGGGATTCATGAGAAATGGCAGAGACTATGGAATTGTTGCTTCATCAATTTGTTTGGTATTCCTATCTGTGGTATGCTGGTGCAGAGAGGCTTCTGGGTTAAGAAAAGTATAAAGTTATAAAGAGCATTTGCAAAGATCAATCATAATTTGTGCGTCAAGTTCAAGACGTCCTTCGTTAGTGGTCTCCAAAGTGAATTAAGAAATGACTACTGTACCTGAGAAAAGTGTTAGCTCATCTTGGGTTGTGTGCTAAGCATAAATAGCAGAGACTCGGTGAGATTGCATTGTCTTGACTTTGGTTTATTTGAATAATGCATTGAAGTCGATGAGGTAGAGATGAGAAGGCAAATGAACCAGTTTATTACATATGGATTCGGCTTCTATTTAAGTAAGTATCACATGATCTCAGCACTTGCAAGATAGACGGAGAAAAGTCAGAGTTGGATTGGTGACATAACGGAGAAGTGAAAAGGTCCATTGAATCGTATCTTAGAAGGATGCAGAAGTTGCGACCAGAATCATGTCTCACATAATCTTGTCATGCCAAGAGAGAGAAACGCTGAGCTTACTAGATGTTTTGTTTCGGATGATGAATATGAGATTTCTCAAAGTTGGTTATTGAGAAGAGAGATGAAGCAAATACGAAGGTTCTTAATCTAGAGAAGGGTTATTCAGTAAGCATGACATTGAACTGCAGAGAGGATTCTTGGTCTGAAATTGGTTCTAGTTGGTTGTCCTTACACTGAAAATTTTATGTGTCAAACATGACAGTGTCATATCTCGTGAGAAGGAAGCAAGAACGGTTTGATTGGCTCTGTTTGTGATTATCTCAGTCTAAAGTAGCGCTGTTGCAGTGTGCATTGATGCTTTAAGATGTAGAAAAAGATTTTGTAGTTGCAGACCGAGAAACAGGTTGGGAAGAGCTCTTACGAGCAAGGTTTGTCGAGATCAAGGTGTTTAAAGAAAGGATCAGTGGTGATCTAGCTTCTAGGGAAGGAAAAGCATTTGTTGATGAGAGATCGAGTTCTTTATCAGAGCCAACAAGAGAGATCGTGTTGTTAGTTTGTGCTGACATCTCCGTAACGTTGACTGCACATGGCTTAGAAGCAAGATTCTGAGACTTCAAGGTGAATTATGAATCACCACAGCTGGAATGACAGAGATCCACGGCTATGAGACGATTCGCGGGATGGACCGCATTATCTTGTGTTCCAAGACTCAGTAACAAAGGCAAAGATTGAAAGTATTGCGTAGCTAGCTTCACGGAAATCACGGAGAATTTCTTACAAGTTCTAAAGAGGAATTGCTAAGGGTGCATTGTTAATTCAGGTGTGATTGTGAATGTTACTTCAGTGAAGGTGGTATCAATTTGATTATGAGATAACTACTTCAGAGTTATTTCCATCATGTGTTCATTGTTTCTCAAATATTGGATCATGGTTAGAATCAAGGCTGAGCGTGTGGTAGCCTGCATGGCTATAAACTGTTGGAACAAGACAAAAGTGTTGATGCGTTCTTAGTTCATTAAAGTGAATGATGTTTTGGGCTTAGTTTCAGAATCTAAGGTTCGAGAGTTAGAGGAAGAAGTGAAACAGACGTCTCTTGTAATTAAGAAACAAGAATCCTTGGTTAATTTAGTTCAGGTGTTGCCAGACAAGACCAAGTTCGGGCGTATTTTTTTAGACGCAAACATTCAAGACCAATCATCTGAAGTTGTGTTGAGCAGATGTGATCAGTTTGAGTCATCATGTGAAAGTGCTGTCTCAAGTTTCAATGGCGATGAAGGTTGAAGAGGAAAAAGATTGCCTCGTCTTGAATCTGGCTAGAGTGGAACATGAAGTAGAACTTGTATGGGAACACAACAGAGAGCCAGAGAAAGAAAACATACAGATGATGCTTTTGTAGATGTGCTACAGACTGCTAAGGTTGGATCCGAGTTTCAAAAGAGTTCTAAAGGACAGATTACTATGGAAATTTCTGTACTTTGCAAAAGGTGGATATTAAGTGCTCAAATCTTGTATACGTTGAGTTAAGATTCCGCTGCAACTACTATAAGCTAAATCCTAGATGAAACACAAGAATTTTGCAAGGGTTATAAGAAGAGTTCTTCAAGGATCAGTGCTACTTATGAGCTTTACTTGGTATGAGAAGAGTTCTTCAAGGGTACTGGTTGTTGTGAACTTGTGCAAATTGTTTACAACACTGAAAATATTGTTCAGCCAATGTACCAGTGATTGAAACAGAGGATTGAGGGAGAGACATGCTTCAATGGTCACTGATGAAAGTTTGAGTGAAAACTCAGAGAAGAAGAAGAAAGAGCTATGAATCATGCAAATTAGTTGAAAGAAGAAGAAGAACACGAGCTTTTGAGCTGAGAAAGTGATGGTGAGAAGCCTTGAAAGGTCAACTCAATTTGAGGAACCGAGTGCAACGTATCTTGAGTGACATTATGACAACGTATCAAAAACTGTACCAGAACCTGTGACAGATTCTAAATGAAATCATGATGACATTGGATGTTCCAGAGATTGATGTTTTCGCTGACCAGGAATACTAAACTTGATCTCATGAAAGGGCAACTACTGAAGAAGATTGGCTAAGTAAAAGCTCTTTCTTTTATTTGCTGCATCTGATACGGATCACAAGGATAGTTGCAGAAATCAGTAATAAGATGAGTTATTCAAGGCAACCTAAAGGGATTAAAAAGTGATCTGATTGAGCTGAAATTTGGTGATGATATTCATTGTGCTACTGTCTTGAAATTTAACGGTCTGATTGAGATCTCAACGGTTGATTTGTGTTTTATTCGAGTTTAATCAACCTTCTTTGGGTATTAGCTCACCTAAAGTTTCAGATTGATCAGTTCTGATGAAAACATAAAAAGGGCACCAAACGAATCCGAAAGAGAAACCTTTTGGCAGAAACACTCGAGACATGTGGAACTCCATTCTCGTAGAAGGTAACTGTAGCAGGAGTCCAAGATCATTGGAATTATGGAAATTCAGAGCAGCTGAGTCAGAGATTCGTAGTTATGAGTTTCAGAGGTTGAAGATCTGAAATCTTGCTCAGTGGGCTATTAAAAACGACAAGGACTAACGGAGCCGTCAGAGAGGACTTATGTGTAGACGTGAAGCTATCAATAAATCAAGTACGAGTTACCTTCTGCTAAGTGTTGATTCAGAGTTATGTTCATGGGCTTCAAGCTGAAGTTTAAAGAAGAAAAATGTGTTTGCTAAGAACTGCTACTGCATCAAAAAGAGATTGTTCTGTGCGTACGTCAGGCTCAGATCTTGGTCTATTGGCGACAGCGGTGTCTGGTTGATGTTAGGACAGCTGATTCTAAGCAAATGGCATCTACGAAGGCTCGTTAATTTTTCATTGACAAATGTGGAGCTTAGGTTGGATTAAAGCATCGGAGATGCAAGATGAGGAACATGCTCTCATCTGAATATCACATGAGACATCAGTTATCTGGTGACAGATTCAGAGCTAAAATTTTTTTTTGGATTACGGTCTTATACAAAAGAGTTTGAGTTGTACCGCGCGGTTAAAAATTCTTTAGAGAAAAAAGACCTATCAGCATGTCTGGAAAAGTTTGGGTTGCAAGTGGCTGCGACAGAAAAAAAAAAAAAAAAGAAGACCAAATCTCAGTTATGGTCTTCAAATACAAGCTCCTCAGCAATAAGAAGCCTTGAAAGTCTGGATGAAGTTGATGAAAAAAAGTAAGGGTACGAAGTCTTGGAGTTTGGAAGCATTGGTGATTCATGTCACCTCATGGAATCAGTTACGCCTTAACATGAGCAGAGAAATTATAAGAAGCAAAAGTAGCTGAGTTATGATCGGAGACGTCAGAGACAAAGACATTGTATCCATGGATCTATCAATTGATAAGGGATGATGTGATAAGCTTCAACAACTTTTGTGTGTTTTAACTTAGTTGTGCACTCAAGCAGGGAGAGAAGACAATGATTCATCTTATGTGCCTACGTGGAGAAAGATGCGTGAGGAAAATAGAGTTAAACACATACATGAGTTTTTTTTTTTTTTTTTTAAAAAGTGGATTGCAGCTATGATCAAGGGAGAGTTTTGGCGTTTGGTTCTAAGAATGTAAATTGAAGATTGTGATCTGATACAAGAGCCTGGTTGGATGTCAAAGAAGGTAATAATGTGGTCTGCTACGTTGGTTCTACGTCAAGCTAAGAACCTAATGCTTGAGTATCAAACTAAATTAAAAAGGGAGAGAATGAAGATGCTTGAGTATCTTGTTACTGAAACTTCCAGATGATGTATCAAGAACTATGGAGTGTGTGTGTGCTTGGATTCTAAAACAGTCAACAAGGGAGAGATTATTAGTATTATGTTGACTAGTTTGAGAAGGTGCTTGGATTCTAAAACGCAGTCATCAAGGGAGAGATTGAAGATGTAGTGCTGACTGGTTTGAGAAAACACATGTAGTAGTTCGTGTACTAATCTTGGAGTAGTACATAAAGTAGTACAAGAAGTCATTCACGAAGCTGAGCTGCGAAGCGACTGCTGAGATACATAAGTGGACTACATGGACTCAGCCTATACAAGTCAGGACGTGGCTACTGAGTTGGGTAAACATCTTAAATAATACATCTAAGATGAATAAGAATTTCCATATTCTTGAGAGAAGAAAAAGGAAAGATTGCTTAGAAACCCTAATGTTTAGGGTTTAGCAACCAGATATATACCAGGAGGCCATCAAAGAAAAAGGTACGCGCCCAGGATATTCTTGAGAGAGGCATATAGGTGTATGGCGTCGTCCCACCAGACAGATGATGAGATCTGTTGGTGGTTTAGTTGTAGAGAACTATTCTCTTCGTAAAAACATGGAGTAGTAGTTGCTATAACCATTGTAATCTAGATAAGAGTGGTAGGCACGTGTGTATGCTGGATACCATATAGCAATTGTAGGTTGCGGCCTTTTCTAGTGAATGGTTTCTGGACGTGGTCCCGGGGATATAGGAAACAAATTCCGTTAAAAAATCTCTATGTGTCATTTACTTTATGCTCATACATGTTATACATGCACTTGAACACATACTAGCCACAATATGCATTAACAAAAATATCACGTGCCCCCGACTCAATACTGTTCTGCGTCCGCCCCTGGTTGATATTGTTTATTAGTACTTAGTAGTACTTAATAAGTTGATATTGTTTATCAATAAGCCACCACAAGGTGACCGTGATCCGTGAACATTAGAAACTTCATACTTTCCAAGCGTTAAAGAAGAATACTAAGTTGGCTGAAAATTTGACATAAGATATACATCCTGCTTGGATGGTGCCCACACCAAATTCCTCAGCTATGTAACAAATAAAGACTCTTAATCGGAAGTTAATAAATTATGGTAAAAGAAAAATATAAATTTTATGCAACTAACTGGTCAATACTATTAAACAAAGAACTTGAAAATGAAGTGTAGTGGGTTTAATAAATCTTAAATTCTATCAGAAGCCATAAAAATGCCCCCTTTCTGTGTGACCTTGCAAACCTGCATTCATGCAAAAACATTGATGCGTTAAGTAGAGACTGTGGTAGCCTAGACTCTTTCGTCTTATTAAAAAAAAAAAGGAGGAACAGTGGATAAAGTCTTTACCTTTTAAGATAATTTTTGTATTGTTCTGATATAGTTTATTTGTATTTTCTATAGAAATGCTAGGTCGTCCCAACGAACCCCCTGGATTATATTTCCCTTTCCGAGCTTGTTCTGCCGATGTATCAGATATTTTCTTATTGCGAGGCCCATTAAACACAAAATTATGATAAGGTAGGGAAAAAAAGAAGAAGGTGACACAGAGAAAATAGAGTAACATAAAATAGATAAGCAAGTTTACCGGGTAGCAAATTCTTCGACCTCGGAATCGCATGCAGCGGGATCATCATCGCTACGAAATTCCTTATTCATATCATCTGCCACATCGTCCATCTCATCTTCTACGTCTTCAGTGTAATCAACATCATTTCCTACTCTTTGGTAATTGGACATTTTCTGTTAGCAAGGCACCTGGCATATTATATAAACACATAAATACTACATACACGGTATTAAGAATCTCTACGACCCTCGGGTCACAAAAAGCATTGATTTTTTTCAGAGATCTGTAACCATTTGGATCAATGCGGACGCACCTTAAACGAAATATCTTAACAGTATCGATAGCAAGAGAAAAAGTTAAGATTTTGGAGCGTTGAGTTTTGAGGAACGAAATACACCGATTAGGATCTTTTGAAGTAAAACTTACAATAAGCCTATCCAATGGAGATTGAAAATGGCCAATCCTGAGTTTCATTTCAACAAAGGACACAATTTTTTCATACTGTTTATGATTCAGTAAAAAGAAAAATTACAATCAGAATTAAAGATCGCAAACAAATCAGAACACAGTTCAAGATATTTGAGAAAGTCAAGCACTGAGTCTTTTCGGAAGTGTAATTGTGAAGAAATGGTATAAAACTCTCTTTTTTACTGTTTATGATTCAGTAAAAAGAAAAATTACAATCAGAATTAAAGATCGCAAACAAATCAGAACACAGTTCAAGATATTTGAGAAAGTCAAGCACTGAGTCTTTTCGGAAATGTAATTGTGAAGAAATGGTATAAAACTCTCTTTTTGTGAGATGGAAAAGCCACTGAAACAACAAACCCATTTATAATTCAAACGTTTATATCCGAAGCACTAAGCTTTTTAGTCCGTAGAACCCGAGAAGGCAGAAAACGTTTCGCGAGACTGGATGGTCACATTTATTAAGCAAATTCATTCTTAATTAATTAGTTCTGAGTTGTCATTTTAATTGGCCGTGAATATTTTTGCCTATGTGGCATGCTTGAGAGAGCTTCAATTTAGTTCTTTTTATATAGTTGAGATGATTACAATAATCCCAAGCCTGTTTAGGTCCGGATTCAGATATTTTTCCTAGCCTCATGGCCTAAACTAAGTATTTTGAACATTTATTCTTATGATTTTAATTGATTTTTTAGAAGAATGGGGGCATCCTTCATCATTTTTGTAAGCTATATAATATATAACACATAACCATATAATTTATATAAGCTAGCTAAAAAGAGAGCATCAAAATACCTGTTGTGAATAAAGTGTGAATTATGATTTGAAGAAAGTTAGAATTTCTTAGAAAACACGAAATTGAAGCAGATAACCGTTTTAAAGTTTCTTTATCAGTGACATGAACAAAACATTACAAAATTTTAAATTATATTTATAGCCTTAAACCCGATTTCATATAATCGACATGAAATTGCATTCCTAAATGGGTAGTTGACAAAAAAAAGCTATCCAATAATAAAAAAAAATTATACAATACCAGAAATTTCAAAACGTGTTGGTATCTACTCCATCCGTTTCAAAATAGATGATGTTTTGAGAAGGTTTCATAAAAGAAGATGTGTTTCAATATAAATGATGTTTTGGGGAGGTTTTGTTTTTTCATAATAAGAAGATATTTGCATAAGTATAGATTATTATGATTTTATCAAAATTATGTAGTCAATTATATTTTTATTATATCTACTTATCATTAAATAATTAATTTTAAATAATATTTTAGTGATACTTCTGGTAAAAGATAGTTTTCTTAATGTCAGTGCATTGCGGTGAAACATCATGTAATATGAAATCGAAGGAAATATATATTTTCAATGAAATTAGTCAGTCTTAATAAGGAATCATTGTGATGTATGGTGACTAATTGTGTTAATCCTGAATAACCATACTACGCAATAGATTACAATAATATTTATACATATACATATTCTTCATATATTTATTGAGTACCAAACTATTATCATTTTAATCATAAATTATAATAAGTTTCAAACGAAACTTTAAAAATCTCTAAACTTCAAAAGCAAACCTTAAAAATATAATTTTCTTTTAAAGTTCTAAGAATAAAATTAGATCATTACTTTTTTTTCTCATGATATAATCATGAAAGAATCCTTATATACTCATATGATATACATCATATTCTTGGTTCATAATATAGTTTTTGAGAAATAGAGTTAAAAGATGATGCAGTAACACCAAAAATATTGAGCATATAAATGAAGTTTTAAATGTAAAGTATTTTAATAAACATGACAATAATTTTAGCAGGGGTGTCAAAATGAGCTACCTCGCTCAACTCAGCTTAATTCAATGTGAGCTCAGATATTTCATGAGCTTGTTGAGCTCATTTATTATATGAACTTCAATATGTAAACTCGAACCCAGATCATCGAGATCATGAGTTAAATGAGCTGACTCGCGATCAAACATAAAAAATAAAAATTATAAAATAAAATAATTTTCATAATATAATTTAAAATTAGTCCAAAACATAATATAGTTTAAAATTAATCTAAAATCTATTCCACATAAGAGTCTTGAGATGGTTCATGTTCAAAATCTTCATCTATTCAAATCATAATGATATATATATATATATATATATATATATATATATATATATATATATATATATATATATATTCTGCATGAGAGTCTTAGGAATATTTTGTTTTAGATTTTAATTCTAAAGATATATGATATGAGGATTGATATCAATATTCTTTTACATTTTTGTATATATTTATAACTTTTTGGTTTTACATTTTAATTTTAGAAGATAATACGATTAATATAGAAACTATTTTTTCTTACATAAGAAATATAGAAGTCATCTATATATATATTAAGTATAAAAACATCCAAGCTCATGAGTTAGCTCATGATCATTTAAGATAACTCATATAACTCGTGATCTAATTTAATTTCGATCATTAAGCTCTTTTATTAAATGAGCTTAAAAAACAAAGATCATGCTCATGAAAAATCGAACTGAACTGAACCAGCTCATGAACTATAACTCATTTTAACAACCCTAAGTTTTAGTACCCTGGCACTCATAAACAAGGGTTTAGTTCCCCATTAAAACCTTTTTTTATATTTTTTTTTATAAATTTGTTTAATGACCCAAGTAAAATAAATTCGAAATTTGACAAACAACAAATGTATCATAGTTAACCGTTGTGATCAAGCCTGTCTGGTCCGAATTTTAGGGTACATGTTGAGATCTAATCTAGGCTCCACACAAGCCAAGAGAGGCTTAGCCATGAACAAGTTTTCTTTCGACTCGACTAGTTCAACTTTTCCCGTTGTTTGTGGAGGAATGGTCCAGTCGAACCCTTGGAGAAGTCTTCCCAGCAACGTAACAATCATATAGGTCCCAAGCTTAGTTCCAACGCAGCCACGCCTACCGGTTCCAAATGAAACAAGTCGCATGTCTGGCTCAGTCAACATCACTTCATCACCGGTTAGATGACGCTCAGGCTTGTAGATGAGTGGCTCGTCCCATGTTTTAGGGTTTCGACCAATACCAGGACGACTCACTAGAATATGACTGCCTGTCACAGTGTCACATTAACTCGAGAAGTGCTATATTGAACTGAGTAAAGAAAAAAAAATTAAAGTGATAAGAAAATCCATGTCATGATGCATTTCTTTTTTATATTGCAAACATAATACTCTAGATATATCAAGAACAATAATAAGTGAAATTTTGCTTAATCGCTTAAATCTTTAAACCGAGGCAATAAAATAACGTTCGTAAGTTTGAGTAAAATTTTTTTTTTTTTTGATCCTTCAGTTTGAGTAAATTTATGAAGTTGAAGAGAAAGAGGGGAACTTAAAAGTTATTTATAAGGTGAACATGTTATATAATAAAAAATCTTATTTAATTAATTATCATGGTTTTTAGGAAAAAAAATAATAATAATAATAATAATAATAATAATAATAATAATAATAATAATAATAATAATAATAATAATAATAATAATAATAATAATAATAATAATAATAATAATAATATTAATATTAATGAGGAGATATAACAAAAAATTCTTTCTGCATGTTACAACATAAGTTATTTTAAAGGGCAGAAAAAAAATAGATAGAGAAAGTTAGTTTGAGAAAACATGGTTTTAATGGATAGTACCTCCAGTTTTCCGGTTGTCCAAGAAACAAAAAGTACCTCGAGTTTTACTATTTATTTATAGAAACATAGAAAATGTTAAAAATTAGTATGATATTTTAAGGAAAATAATAATAATTATAATTAGGAGATATAACAAAATTGTTCTTTCTAAATGCTGGAACAAAAAAGTTTATTTTAAGGGTAATTTACTGAAGAAAAACAAAAAGATAGATACAATTAGAGTTTTGCAAAAACATGTTTTTGATGGATATGTACATCCAATTTTCCTAATTAATGATATATATATATATATATATATATACCTTTTGGGACGAAATAGCCAGCGAGAGTTGTGTCTTGACGAGCCATGTGAGGGACGAGGAAAGGGTTGGTAGGGTGAAGTCTAAGAGTTTCTCTGATACAAGCTTTGACGTAATTTAGATTTGGTACATCTGATTCTTGAACAAGTCTGTCTTTGCCCACAACCCTATCAATCTCTTCCACTGCTTGTTCAAGAATCTCTCTTTGGTTCAACATTTCAGCTAATGTCCATTCTATTACATTCACTGCATTATCAATGCCTACTACATCAAGATCCTGCCAACAAGAAAAAGAATCAACAATATTGACAATTAAAATTAGCAATAATGAGTAGATTTTTAACACGAACAATGGAAAGATGTGTGATTTCTTCTGGCGTAAGCAGCGGCTTGCCCTTATCATCTTTGAGAGTGAAGAGGATATCTAGCCAATCCTTGGGCACGTTCTTGTTTGCATCGTAGGTCTTTCTCCACAAGTCTATCTTCTCATCAATAATCATTTTGTTGTACTTAGCGATAACATCAACGGCTTCTCTTAACACAACCTCCTCACCTTGAAGATTCCATCCTCTAAAGAAAGAGTAGTAATCAGCTATGTAAAAGCTAAAGAAACAATCAAGAGCCTTGAAAATGGCGTCAAAATGTTCTTTCTCCATCGGACGGAGGCTCCCATCCTTTGTCGTTTCCTTGAAATGCTTTCGACCAAACAAGAGTCTCATCTTCACATTGTGAGTGTGGGTGCATACGATATCCCTCACGTTCACTAACCCACCTTTCTTGTATAGGTTAAGAACATGTGCGAGGAGGTTGTCGGATTCCATGTTTCTAACGTCGCGTAATAAGTCTAAAGCCTTTGTGGACATTAACTCGGACGTCATCACTTTCTTCATCTTCATTTGTCTCTCGCCGTACTCATCAAACACCACCCCCTTGTACCTAATGTTTAGGCAAAATTAATCGCTTCACATGTATAAAGTTTTATGGAAGAGGTAGGTTATCCTTTTCCTTGACATCAAACAGCTATTTTAATAGTATGAACATAGGTAATTCATATTAAAATTGAGGATAAATAATTGGGGGATAAAATAAATCAGTTATCAAAGGGTTTATATTTCACTAGACCCTTGGGGGATAAAATAAACCCTTGGGTAAACCATGAACCCTAGAGTTTACGATTTATCCAAGGGTTCTTATTTCACTCAAGGGTTTAGGGTTTAGCGATTAAGATTTAGGGTTTACTATTATTAAGATTTAGTGTTTAATATTTATGTTTTAGGGTTTAAAAATTAAACCCATAAACATTAAATCTAAATCTTAATAACACTAAACCCTAAATCCTAATCACTAAACCCCAAACCCTTGGGTAAACCATGAATCCTAGAGTTTACGATTTATCCAAGGGTTCGTAGTTTATCCAAGGATTTAGGGTTTAGCAATTAGGATTTAAGATTTAGTGTTATTAAGATTTAGTGTTTAATGTTTATGTTTCAGGGTTTAGGATTTATCCAAGGGTTTAGGATTAATAATTTAGGGTTTAGGGCGTAGTATTATGTTGATGATGTTAACAATGTATATATATATATAATTTTTTTTTGCAACTATTACTATTAAGTATTTTTTATATTTTTATTTTAAAAATGTAATATAATTTGAAAAATCTTTATTATTTTGTTTCTTTTTTAAAAGATATCAAATATCAAATAGTCAAATATTATTGGTTGGTGAACCTTAGGTTCACCCTATGGAGTAAACCCAAGAATTAATCCCGAAGAGCAACCACATTGCAGAAGTGTTTAAGGTGAGTATCTAAACATGTTAAAAGTATTTTGATAATTTCCAATTAACCATTTAAAATTTTTAGATTAAAAATAAATGATAAAAATGAAAAACATGAAAGACAACAGATCCAATATTTTGTATGAGAACTTGAGCAATAAATTCCAAGAAACCCAATCAATAGCTGTTTATTTTTTGTTGCCAAAAAAGCTGTCTGTTTATTTATTGGTCTAAGAGTTTTATAAAAATAAAAAATAAATCAAAAATCAACATATTAATATTTTAAATTTGTTTGAGAAACTTAAAAAGTACGGTAGAAATTTGATAAATAAATACTTTATAAATTAATAAACGTTATAAATTAATAAAGTTTACTGATTCCAAGTTTGTTTAGCGTAAAATTTGACATAATTCAATAAAATAATAAAATAATTTCTTTTAAATAGCCTTATGTAAATATATGGTTCCGATATAAACATAAATTAATAACTAGTGTTCATAACATTTATATTAATATAATCAATATATTGCATATTTTTTATTTTCATTCATAGTTAAATTTATATTTATTATTTCTTAATCTCTCTAAATATACTAATGATATTATTATTATTATTATCTTTTTTTCATAAAAACAGACTCATATTGGCTCTGTAAACCATAACGGTAGCTCCGCATCGATGTGAACGACGAAAGACGGTTGTTTCCTGACACTACGTGCTAGACTGTCCGCCTTCAAATTCTGCGTTCTTGGTACATGAATTATTTCGGAGCTGAGGAAACTTTCTTGCAGGGTCTTAATGTATTCCAAATAACTTGGAAAAGCTGACCATTCTCCTGGTTCCGAAATCATCTTCACCAATTGAGAACAATCCATTGCAAATGTGACCCAAAACTGACGCAAATTCCTCATACACTCCATTTTCCAAATTAGCGCCTCCACCTCCGAATGAAGAGGGGAAAGACTAGCCCTGACATTTCTTGCCCCCGTCAAACCATCAAAACCTTCTAGAATACTATATCACCCTTGTCCTGAAAAAGCCTCATTCTCCTTCCAGGAACCATCTGTAAAGCACCATCGCCCTGGAATTGACGGTAAGTTAACGTCAATATGTTGTGCCGTCCTCTGTGTGTTTAACACTTGTGCTTCAACCCAAAGTGTTGATTCTGTTTTCGCAAATTTGTTTGTGTTTCTAGGATCAATGTTCAGATTACTGAAGACTTGGCTATTCCTTCCCTTCCTAATGTACCATAAAATCCATGCAAATTGATGATTCTCCACTTGTGGGAAAACTCTCCAGGAGAAGTGATCCATATTTGTAAAGAGAACTTCAGTGGGAAAAATAGCAGAGTTTGATGGTGTATGTGAGAGAGCCTAGACCTGATGTGCTGGAGGGCATTTAAAAAACACATGGTTTATCGATTCCTCGAAGGCTCCGCATCTAGAACATCACATATCCCCTTGTAGCCCTCTCGCTCGCATTTTTTTTTAACCATAAGTCACTTAAATTACATCTATTTTAATAGATAACATAATAAGTGTGAAATAATTCTAAATGATTTATAAATCATTATAAATATACATTTATACAATTATAATTACATATAGAAGCATTTACCATTTTGCATCTAAACAAGATGTGCTCAAGATTTATATAAATAGATTTGATAAAAGTCTCGTAGATTATTTAGAAACTCTAATAAACTGATTTTTAGGCTAGAATTTAAAAAAAACATGTTTTTAAATAATTTCAAAATCTTTACAAATGATTTATAGATCTTGTGTGGGTTTTAAATAAACATAAAATTTCTAATAATGCCTAATATACAAATCTAATTTTTTATGTAAGAATATACTACCAATATATTTATTTCTATAAAAATATTTTAAAATATTTTAAAAAAATCATAAATTAATAATTTATAAAAATAAAAATTGAAGAAACATTATATATTCTTTCTATAATTATGCAATTAGATACCATATATTATTATTTGTAATATTATTTTGGTTTTTTGGTAACTTGTATTAATTGGTTTTAGAGTTTCCTTTTAATTGAAGATTTGATTTAAAATAAATATTTAATGAAAATCTTCAACCAATAACATTTTTTTGAAACTTCATCTATGAGCGACAGGTCAGCAGAAGTCACTAAAGTGACTTCTCAATTAATATATAGAAGGATTTGTAATATTACTTGTGTTTTTTTGTAACTTGTATTAATTGGTTCTAGAGTTTCCTTTTAATTTTAGATTTGATTAAAACAAATATTTAATAAAAAATTTCACCAATCAAATTATAACAATTTTTTTGAAATTTCACCTATGAGCGACACGTCAGCAGAAGTCACTAATTTGTAGGGGGATAAGTTTGAGATTCCCTTGGTTTAGATAGATTGGTTCATTTCTATACAGTGTAGCCAGTGACAATTATACAAACACTATGAACAAAAAAGGGAAAAAATATGAAGACTTTGGATAGCTTAGCCAGTGATAATTGATAAGTGGATTTTGATTATTGATTTCTAACGATTTTAAGTGATCTGGATTTCCTTTCTCACTACTTTGTGGAGTTTTTAATATTTACATCAATATACAAATGCATGACAAAAAAACTACAAATGCATGACTGCACGTCATCTTTCTAATGGTTTACATGCATACAATCTTGAATCTTCTATAGGTTAATTACAAATTTCCTATTTAATATTTATCGAATGTCAATCTCATATCCAGTTACTGGTCTTCAAAATATTTATTTACTCAAAATATTAAGAATCCCCTTGAATTAAATAGTGAAATGAGTTCAATGAAAGAAAGAAACGGTTCGCTGCAAATGGCCTTACTGCTTCTCCTCCAACAAAGGCAATGATATCTCTGTTGGAACTCCTTTTTTACGAAATAATTTTAGATCATTTTTTGGTAAATTTTCAGACGAAGACATTCGTCGAAATAATCAATGTTAGGTACTATGCAATATTGTAGATACATGTCAAAATTGTAGTTGGTTTGAATGAGAAATGTAGGTCCAAGTGTGTTACTTATAAAATATAAAAATGAAACTAAAATATTTTGTCCCACATTGAAATTTTATTGAATGTTCACTTGTATATATAATGGAGAATTATAATAAAGTTTAAAAGCTTTGAGTATATTATGGTATACTAGAAAAAGAGATGTTTAGTCTAAGTTGTGAACTGTGAACTTAGAACATGGCAAATGATCTAGTAATATATTTTGGTCTAATTTCATTTTGCCTTTGTTGAAAAGTCAACAACATAATATCTCTTTTAATTGCCACTAGTGACAAGATAAAGTGTTGATATTTGTAACAACAAATAAAACTCAAACGTATAAGTGAGAATGAATTTATTTTTAATATAGATCAGATTCGGATAGACGGAGGTGTTCTTCGGAGGATCGGCTCGTCTGACACCACTTAATCTAATTTAGATGGACAGCTGACAAAAAAGTGAGAATAAATTCTAATTACTTTAATTCTCCGTTTATAGTTCATGACTACTTAAAAACGTATGTATGAGTTATATTAGCATCCTACTATATATTAGTTGAGAAGTCATTTTAGGTACTTTTGCTTACGTGTCGATCATAGGTGAACTCTTACAAAATTATTATTATTTGATTGATCGATAATTTTTTATTTTTATTTATTTTAAATAGATCTAAAAAAGGCAAGTTTATAACTAATTAATATCACTTGCCAAATAATTTACATAATATTACAAATAATGGTTTATGGTAAGTAATTGTTGAAATTATAGAAAGAATAATAATATTGATCAATTTTTTATATTTATAAAATAAATAAAATAAAACGAAAAAAGTTTATATAAATCAATAAATGATTTTATATTCTTATTTCAAAGCATTATATTTTATATAAATTATCATAATAACTATCAACATCTTCTCAAGTGTATATTAAATATATGCTTTATATATCATTTATAAAAGCATTTATCAAATTATTTATCTTGGCTTACTATATATTTTAAATTATTATAAGAGTTTGTAAGTCATCTATAAGAGCTTATTAATTAATTTATAAAATCTATTTAAAATTTCATCCTACTATCCAATTATATATTAATTGAGAAGTCACTTAAAAGACTTTTACTTATGTGTCGATAATTTATAAAATCTTTAAAATTATAAATTGATTGTTCAATAGTTTTTAATATTTATTTATTTTTTATTTATTGAAATAGATTTAAAATAAAAAAATAAGTCTTCTAAACAGTTAATATCACTTGCCAAATAATCTACATAATATTTATTTATGGTAACTAATTGTTGAAACTATAGCAAGAGTAATAATGTTTGATCAATTTTGTATATATATTTACATACTACATAAAATAATAAACAAAAAAAGTTTATCAAAATCGATATAATAATTTTACATACTTATATAAAGCCTTATATTTGTATATGGCCTTATTTTTATATATAAATTATTATAATAACTATTAATATCTAATAAAATTCATACATGCTTTATAAATTATTTATAAAAATTATAAGTACATTTGTTTAATTATTTATCTTGGCATATCATATGTTTTAAATTATGATAAGAGGTTTAAAGTCATTTATACAAGTTTATAAATTAATTTATAAAATCTATTTTGAAATTTTATTTTATATTAAATGAGAAGTCACTTGATTGATTTTTTCTTAGGTGACAATCATACAGAGTGTTTGAGAAAAAATATTATAATTTTATTTGTTAATGGATTTTCAATTTTTATTTGTTTTATGAATAAGAAAAT
This sequence comes from Brassica juncea, assembly GCA_018703725.1. Classification (NCBI taxonomy): domain Eukaryota; kingdom Viridiplantae; phylum Streptophyta; class Magnoliopsida; order Brassicales; family Brassicaceae; genus Brassica; species Brassica juncea. Next base: position 44,952,129 of record CM031942.1, on the reverse strand, counting down.
AAGTTCTAGATATATTTCACAAAATAATTTACGGTAATTAGATATGTAATTTGTATAATAAATATATGATGCTTCATAAAATCATTTTTAGTAATCAAGTATTATAAACAATATAAAATATTTCATAAATAATTTATAAAATTGATAGAGTAGTTTTATATTCCTATGTAATTGGATATGAATATAGAGAGAATGTGCAAAAATTATATCGTTTTAATCTTTTAAACTTATTAAAGACATTAAACTTTAGGTACAAATTATTTAAAAATCTAAAGTTTCGGTATTATATACATTCAAAACTTAAAAAATTTGATTAAAAACTGAATCATGAATATTATATATAACTACTTTTAGTACAATAATCAATACAAAATATCAAAAAATATTTAAAAGAGTCGTATTTATCTTTTTAAAAAAATATTCTTTGAAAATATTTAACTAAAAAACTCATAATGACAAAAACACATTAGGTTCGACAGATTCTATTCTTCAGTGATGGAAGACGGAAACATATGCAATTATATTCTGGGAATCTGAGCGCTATAAAATTGTTGCACTACAAGACATTTAAAGATTTAAGAAAATATATTAATAATCTTCGCTCTGAAATTATTCTTTATTTGTTTGTTCCGGTATTGTAATTTTTTATTTCTGTTCTTATTATTTTTATAAATATCTGTTGTCCCGTTGTAGTAAAATAAGGTTCCTACAATCTCATGGACAACTTGGATATAAGTAAACATAGTGAAGTGAGTCTGGACATATATAAATAACGTGCAACCCATAGCGAGTCGGTCAGTACTACCAAGAGAAAATGGACTTTGTTGCGGATTAGACTACTTGTAAGTGGATCGGAAATCCTTTAACAAAAAAAAGGAAGTGGGCCGGTTTGCTTGACATTTCTAAAAACAAAAGTTTGAGGGAATATCAAAATTAATTAATATTAGAGGCATTTTTTCTCAACAATATTAGAGGCATATATTTCCATGAATCACCAACTAAAATAAAAATGAAGAGGAAAAATAGAAAAAGTAAGAACAAATAATACACCTAAATAAAATCGCATTCAAATCTTCACAACACAAATAAAATTTTATATTTTTAGTAACAAGAATCTAATTCTACTAGTTAAAAAAAAACAAAGCTTCTAAGAAACTTTCTCAACGGGTTAACTTTCACTTACTTTGTATAAACTGATTTAATAGGTTTTTGAATGAACTTGGCTTTAGTTTCCAAACTCATGTCTTAAAGAATATAGAATTAATTTTAATATCTTAAACAAAAATAGAATTCAGATAACTATAGTGGCGTTAAAGTCTAGTTTTAGCATGGATGATTATATCTTAAACAAATATAGAAATCATTTTCTACCAAAACTGTGTAAACACTTATTTTTACATATACTTGGTTGGAAAGATTTACGTTCTGGGATCCAGGTAACTTATTAATATTTATAAAAATTATCTTATATTGATATATATGTCAAAATTTAATATTCTTTATATTTTATATCTAGGTCTTAATCATACAGGTTCCATTGCTTAGAGTTAAAAGGACTTTTTCATTTCTGTTCACTGTTACTGTTTACTTAGTTTATTAGGTAAGACATTTATTTTAGTTTTGGATTTTATAAAAATATATTAATGATTACTTAAATTTGGAATTAAATTAATTTTGGTTTTAAACTTAATGTATTCAATTTTAATTATCTTTTTTAAAAGTTTGAAAACCCTATATCCTTTTCAGGGCCGGACCTGCTTTGAAATATTTACCCATTTTTTTTGCGGATGGAGCTGGAGCGGACTTCAATAGCAATGAATTTTGCGGGTTTTGGACCAGGCCGGGCCAATCCAATTGACAACCCAACTCTTGTACATATGTGTTGGATGATAAAATAAAATAAAAAACAAAATATAAGTAAATAATTCAAACGATAAGAGTGTTGTAAAATAATATTCTCCTATTTTCCATAATTATTTATTGTTTGTTTTCGAAAAAATGAATGCTTTTCAATCGGATGCATATCTAATGTTAGGAGTTTTCAAGGCTCCTAAGACAAATGTTATAGTATGAGTGAATGTCGAACCAGTTCTGAGGGACTTAAAGCACCAAGAATGCAAGTACCTACTTAATCTAAGTGCAATCGATATTTTAGATGGTTTTAGGTTACTACTAATAATAGAATGCAAATACTGAACAATAAAACAGTAAATAAAATGACTTTCTTTAACTATGACAAAGGAGAACTCATGGGTATAGGAATTAGACCTTGGGTAATCAAGTTTCGAACTAAGGATGGCAAATGATCAACCAAACTATCAACCTTAAGCTTAGACAAAATCTTAAACAAACTCTATGTCTAGATGAATGTTCATTTGCTAACACATTTCAAACATCAAATGTCTTTGGTTGAATAATATGAAAGCAATCATTACTAACAAGTCTATTGACTATCTTAACACCTTTAACAACAAATGTCTTTGGTAAAGTATGTTAAAAGCTTAGGAGAGTTGTCTCAGGCATTTCATAGAACACTTTGTGGGTGGGAAATGCCTAAAGATCCACTTTTGAGAGGCCAACTCAGAAGATGCATTATGAATACTCTACTAGCAAGGAATGAGAATGATCTACACCTAAACATCCTAGATCTAGCCTAATCACCCTTGATCTTCCTAACCCATGAATTCAAAGGAGGATTACTCACTAATCTCATTGATTCCTCTTAAACCCATATTGGATTTCAGATTAATCATGTAGAGAAAAACACAATGATCAACAAGAATCAATAGAATTCCAATAACAGAAAATGAAAATATCATTTCTATAAGATGAAGTTTCTGATGTGTTCTTACTGACCAAAGATCGATCTGCCTGAAATGGCTTACAAGATACTTAAGTTTAGGTTTTTGGATCTAAAAATCATGCATAACAAATTGCAAAAAGGTCTCTGAATGGTTAAAATTCGACAGCCATAAGACGCGGAGCGACCTCTGCACGTCGCTCCAGCACGTCGCTCCGGGGCTCGAGAGCGACCTCGATGTGTCGCTCTGGTTGGTCGCTCCAGGGTCTTCTTCGTGCGACAAGTCAGTGAAAAGAGCGAGCGGCCTGGAAGGGTCGCTCTGGGGCTGGAGCGACTTGATGGTGTCGCTCTCAGACCTCGCTCTAATTGCTTCGACTTCATGCCCTCGCTCCAAGACCTCTACTCGTCCACTGATCACCTTCAACTCCTCTATTGAGCTTCAATTGCACCCAAACATCTCTAAGAACTCCATGTGGTACTCCAATACCTAATAAAGACATATGAATGCAATATGGACCTAGAAATACCTAAATCCTGGTCTAAATGATCAAAATGCATATGGATGAATGGATAAAACAATGTAAATATGCAAGACATCAACTCCCACAAACTTGTTCTTTTACTTGTCCTCAAGTGAACTTTCTAGAACTCATAGGGGAAGAGGTTTGAAGGTGGGAGCTCATAGTCAAAAGAAACACACTTAGCAATTAATCCAACATCTAAACCAACATGATCACACTCTCTCTTATTATACTCTAGCTTCTCAAGGCCTATCTTAGCTCTTTTTGCCCCTACACTCACCATCATGCATTCACACATTCAAATCAGCCAACTCTCATGTTCATTAAGCACAACAACAAGTGAGTTCTTGCAAATGGTCAATTGGTCCAAATCATTTGGGTAAGGGAAGGCTTTTTATTCAAGTGAGTCAAGAGTTTCAAGACATGTGATTTTCAAGGTGGTATACTCTCAAGACAAGTAGCCTTGACATTGCACATAATATATCTAAGAAAGGGATCAACTCATGCATACAATGCTCAATCTCCATTGTTCTACCCTTTTCCCAAACATACATATTACACATTTATTCCTCAATACCAAACCCAACTCACATCTCTCACCCAAAGTACTCAAGAATATTTCTCAACACAAAACTCTTCATTCAACAAGGGATTTACCAAATTTTATGACCTCTTAGCTCGTACTAACTTTGCTAGCCCCCTTTCTTTATTCTTTTTCCTTTTTTTTATTTTTTTCTTTTCTTTTCATTTTTCTTTTTTTTTTTTTTTTTTTTTTTGGGGCCAAGACTTTTCACAAACTTGAGCTATAGGTTTCTCTACTTATCCCATAAAGGCTAGTCAATTAAGCACAAAGAGTTCATTCTTTTCCTTCAACTTTTTCCATATTCCCAAATCAAAATTTACAACACTCACCCCCATCCCATGGCTAGACAATAGTGTGTCTAATCTAGCAAGAATGAAGACCAAGCATTGTCGTTCCCAATACTCTCAACATTATGTGCATGTAAGACTTTCCGAAAAAGGCCTCACTCATCAATCAATGAAAGCTTAAAAGGAGGAAAGGGTTTTGGGAGTGGTCTACCACTAGAGGTTGTCAAAGAGATTGGCATAAAAGATGTGACAACTCAAGTGTGTATAGCCATAATTCAGTACACAAGAGACCATGAGCAAGATGCATTAAGTTCAATTCAGTTCAATTAAGGTTGTAGTTGGCTTCAAAGACTGAGTTTCAGCAATCAATGAGTTTCAGGAAAAGTTTTCAAGGCTCGAAACATACAAGTCTTTTTTGAGAGGTGCATAAACTACTCAAGTGAAAGATGGTGCTCTTTATAAGGCATTTTAAATCATTGCTCCCAATGCAAGTAAATGCAACCTATATGCTCTAGACTCTCCTAACAATGCAAGTGATGCAAACTAAATGATTCTTTTGTATTTTTCGAATTTTTTTAATTTTTTTTAATATGTACAATGCAAGACTCAATGCAAAATCAAAGCAAACATGATCAAATACTTGGTACCTCCCCCAAACTTAAGTCACACAGTCTCTGTGTTGTTAAGTTGAGAGAGATACCCAAAAGAAATCTAAAATGCAAAGATAGAATGGTATATACAATGGTAAGTGATGGAGTACCTCCTATGGGGATCGCGTGAAGGCAGACGGCCCGTCCTCGTCGTCGTGGGGTGGGAAGGAGGTGTAGTAGCCACCTGGTGCTGAGTAGTAGTCTGCATACTGTGTCTGGCTCTCAACTTCCTCAATCCCAATTTCTTCATCACTAGAGGCGAGGGAGGGCGATTTGTTTCCTGAGGTGGACGGTTGGATGTGTGGGTTCCTGTTCCTGCGCTGGAGCTGTCTAGCATTGAGAGGGAAACCAAGGTCTGCAGGCTGGGGTCGAGGCTGTGTAGCTGAAACGTCCGGGAAGTCGAAGTCTGCTGAGCTACAACCCGCTATTCCTCCCCTGGTCAAGACATCAGCCACTTTCTTCATAAACCTGGCTGAAGGCTTAGCCTGCTTTTTCACTGTCCTGCTGAGCGCTTTTCACTTTTCTTTGAGCTTCTCTATCGTCCTGTCTTGAGCCTTGTTCCATCTCCGAAGCCTATCGATATGATCATGGGCGTCACGAAGGGCACCAGGGGGTAAGACTCCGTCGTGTGGCTTGAAGTAGTAGCGCAGAGGCCCATAGACAGGTTCATCTGACGCTGCTGCTGATGATGTCCCCGATGCATCATGTCTGTTTGCAGCACTTCTTCTCTTCGGTGCAGTCATCGGTTCGAGAGAACCGTGGTCACGAAAGAAGTCTTCGTGAGCAATTTTGAAGCTGATAGCTCCAGGCCTCTCTAAGCTGGTCAAGGTCCTGTTCAGAAGGAGTACCTCAGCTGGCTGTCCATGCAGGTAGTAGTGGTAGACATAGCTCCTTCCGTACTTCCCGCTGAAGTATGTAGCGATCCTCAGGTAGGTGGCATCAATGAAACTAGGACCAGCTGAATCTTTTCCCAAGCTGACTCCCAGAAACTCAAGAAGTGGTGTGATCACACCACCAATACCAATCTTCGGATCAGGATCCTTGGTATACCAGGCCCAATCCATGTAATGCTCGAGACGACTCACGAAGAAACCGACCATCCCAAAGGTAGCGTAGATGTCATGGCTCGGAAGAGGCAAGACTCCAAGAGTGGCATAAGGTGATATAGCTGGGCAGAGAAAGCGAAGATCCTCCTCGGTGCAACTGCCATGTTGCTTTCGCGGGTAGAATGCATGGACGAGCATCTTATGAAAATAGCGCACAGACGGATGTTGGATATGTGAGTTCTTGTCACTCCCGGTGCAGTGTTTGTTTCCAGTAATCAGCTTCCATAGCTCCTTCGGAAGGTCTTCACATTTGGGAAGAATAGAGTCCGCCAAATCTTGAAATCCCATGATTCTCCCAATGTCCTTGAAGCTCATGTTGTAGACTCTCCCATGGACGCTGAACTTGATTTTGCCCCATCCTTGCCTCACATGCAGTGTATCATGGTAAGTGACCTCAAGTGAAGATAGGAACTGGCAGGAGACATCCTTGTAAGTAGGGTGAGCCATGGTAAGGAGCTTTGGCAACTTCAAATGTCCCAGCATTGCCTCAATGTCAGATTCCAAGCCCAACTCCTTCAGCAAATCGAGGTCAGCAAACCTCGTTGGAGTCTAGGCGACTCCTTTCAGCAAGTGATCATACAACTCCTCAACAGATGGTGTCTTCTCTCTGTCTCTATCAACAGCTACCTCCTTCCCTTTAGACATCCTGGCTTTCTTTTGAGGAACTTGCTCATCTTCACCTTCAGCATCACTCTCCTCATTGGTGGGAACTGCTACACTTTTCCCTGCTCTCTTCTCTTGCTCTTTTGATTTTTTAGCAGCCAAAGCTTGCTGTCTAGAAGTCCTCTCCGTCCCTGAGCCAGTAGGTGCAGAAATTAAAGCCTTCTCAACTTTTTGCTTCTTGGCGTCCAGCTTTCCCGTGGTTGTCCTAACCATTTGTACCTGAGAAATTCAAAACTTGGAAAGGGGATAAGTTTGCAAACGGAATCAAGATAACTCAATGCAACCTTCTCTACACATTTAGCACTAAGAAGTTGAACCAAAAGCAAAGAATCACACTTCTCAAACTTTTCAAGATATGAAAATTACAAGCTAGGCAAAATTCAATGATTAGCAAGGTTCTAGCATGAGAAGGTTCTTTGATCAAGCTTCTAAACACTTTAACAAGCTACAATCAACCACAAACAAACTCAATTGAGATCAAATTCGAGAAACCCCAAATCCATGAACCCTAATTTTGTCAAAGTTCAAATTATTCTCAAATCCACCAATAATTCATCAACCCAACTTGATAGATAAGATTTTCCTAGTCTATTTCACCATAATCAAGCAAGAAAAGGAGCAAAATTCGATTTTGAAATTCTAGGGTTCATGGACCTACGAATTTGAATTCAAAAACTCAATACCTTGCTTTTGATGAGAGGAGATGGTGAAAGTGTGCGTAGAAACAGACTACATGGGAGAGAACTTGGATTTAGCAACGAGAACAAGAAGATTTGGTTGGGAATTGAGGAAGTTATGGGATTTTTGATGTGGGTGAGCTTGAGAGAAAATGAGTGTTTGTGTTTGTGAAAGGAAGAGTGAGGGAGATGATGTCGACGGTTTTGGGTAGGTCATGCGCGTCCGGTACGGTTTAGGTCGAGATTGGATTGGTTCAATTAGATTGAACCGGGGTTTAAGAGAAGAAGACTTACCTGGACCGGCCGTGGAGCGACGTGAGGTAGTCGCTGGGGGAGGTCGCTCCAAGGTTGTTTTCTCCTCAAGAAACGGTCAAAAGGCGAGCGACGTAATGCACTCGCTGTGATGACCTCGTTCTGGCCTGGAGCGACCTTCACCCCTCGCTCCAAGACCTCGCTTTCGGGTGGTTTCAAGCTCCAAAATCCGTCAAAAGCCGAGCGACCTTCAGGTGCCGCTGTGGCAACCTCGCTCCCATCTGGAGTGACGTCTCAGCCTCGCTCTAGGAGGTCGCTCCCACCAGCCAAAATCTGGTCGATCAAAGCACCTGCATACGTCTCTAACAATACCTTGAAAATAGATTAAAATATGAAAATGAAAAGTACTAATGCAATATGTACAGGGACAGACATGGGACTTCCTCCCAAGTGAACTTGTTTTAAGTCTCTAGCTTGACTTTGCCTCCATTAAGATTAGGCTGGGGTAGGATCAGAAAGTGGAATTGAAGTTCCATCTTCCTTAGGTGTGGTGGCCATGTAGAGCTTAACCTTTTGGCCGTTGACTGTGAAGTCTCTTCCATCATCACTCCACAACACTATCGCTCCATAGGGTCTAACCTCCTTGACCTTGAATGGACCCGACCATCTCTACTTGAGCTTCCCTGCAAACAACTTTAACCTAGAGTTGTAGAGAAGGACTTGATCTCCCTCTTTGAACTCTCTTTTCAGAATGTTCTTGTCATGGAAAACTTTAGTCTTCTCCTTGTAGATCCTTGAGTTCTCAAAAGCATCTATTCTTATCTCATCAAGCTCATGTAGTTAAAGAAGTCTTTTCTCCTTGGCACTCTTGATGTCAAAGTTCAGCAACTTAACTGTCCATAGTGCCTTGTACTCAAGCTCTACTGGTAAATGACAAGCTTTCCCATACACAAGGTTGAAAGGTGTGGTTCCCAAAGGGGTCTTGTAAGCTGTCCTATAAGTCCAAAGTGCATCATCAAGCTTAGTAGACCAATCCTTCCTTGTAACACCCACAATCTTTTCCAAAATGGACTTTATCTCTCTATTAGAAATCTCAACTTGACCACTTGTCTGAGGATGGTAAGGAGTTGCCACCTTATGCTTCACACCCTTCTTTTTGAGAAGTCCTTCAAACAGCTTGTTGATGAAATGAGAGCCTCCATCACTGATCACAACTCTTGGAACTCCAAACCTTGGAAAGATGACACTCTTGAACATCTTAGTTACAACTCCAGCATCATTGGTGGGACTTGCAATGGCTTCCACCCACTTTGAGACATAGTCAACAGCTACGAGGATGTATTTGTTGCCATAGGATGATGGAAATGGCCCCATGAAGTTAATACCCCACACATCAAACACCTCAACTTCCAGGATTGGATTTTGAGGCATCTCATTCCTTTTGGTGATGTTTCCTCTTCTTTGGCATGAATCACACCTTGAAACAAAGTCTTGTGTATCCTTGAACATGTGTGGCCACCAGAATCCAGCTTGTAACACTTTTGCGACTGTCTTGAAGGTAGAAAAGTGGCCTCCATAGGATGATCCATGACAGTGTGTAAGGATCCCATCAACTTCTTCATTAGCAACCACTCTCCTATAAAGTTGATCCTTGCAGAGAATGTAGAGGTAAGGCTCATCCCAATAGTACCTCTTCACATCCTTGTAGAACTTCTTCTTGGCATAGCCCACAAGATTCAAAGGTTCTTTTCCTGTGGCTAAGTAATTCACCAAATCAGCATACCAAGGCTCTTTCTCTTCAGTAGCCATAACCTCTTCAAGCTTTCTGCCGGTTTCACAAGCTGCTATCACTGCTCCAATGGCCATGATTTGCTCTTCTGGAAGTCCCTCATCAATGGGGATGCCACACTCTATTTTCAGCCTGGACAAGTGATCAGCTACACCATTCTCAACTCCTGGCTTGTCTCTGATCTCTAAGTCAAACTCTTGAAGTAAAAGGATCCATCTCAAAAGCCTGGGTTTTGCATTTTTCTTGGCCAAAAGGTTTCTCAAAGCAGCATGATCTGTGTAGACAATAACCTTTGATCCCACTAAGTAGCTTCTGAACTTCTCAAATGCAAAGACAATGGCTAGCATTTCCTTCTCAGCTGTGGCATACTTCATCTGAGCATCATTCAAGGTTTGGCTTGCATAGTAGATCACATGAGACTTGCCATCCTTCTTCTGCCCCAAAACAGCTCCCACATCATAGTCACTAGCATCACACATGATCTCAAAGGGGAGATCCAATCAGGTGGTTGGACAATGGGAGCACTCAGAAGCTCATTCTTCAGCTTCCTGAAAGCTTCTAAACATTTCTCAAAAACCCCAACCTCCCAGACAAAACTTTTGATGTTAGATCTCTGTTCCGGTGGTCTTCTTCTCCGCGCGTGGCCACTGGAGGCTTCCTCCTCTCACTCTCCTCTTTGTTTTTTTTTTTGCTTTTCTTTTCCATCTTTCGGTCCTTTGTCAATATGCCTGATATTGGGGGGGGGGGGGGGGGGAGGCTCCACTGAGGGTAATAAGCTCTCCCTTGCGGGCGACTTGGTGTCTCGTCGTCCGTCAAGGGTCTGTCTGTTACTCAGGGTTGGTGATGGTTCATTCCCGTCAGAGCGTGCACGGAGTATGGAGCATCTGTGTGGTTGTTTTGTTTATGTGGTTTGCATTTGCAAGCAAAGTTTAAAGTTCTTGGGATCTGTCGTCTATGGCTGCTCCTCATCTTCTCTGGTTTTGCCCTACCTTTATTATGTCCTCGTCATTGCAATGGCGTGTTGCTTTAACCGTCAGTGTTAGAACTCTCAGTTACCGCATTGGTTGTCTGTTCTACATCTCTCCAGCTTGGACTCAGCGTCCATGCGCAGTTAGACCGACCGGGTCATGTTCTATGCTCTGGAGCAAGGATTTGGTTCAACGCTCCAAGTTTGTCAATTGGTTTTTTTTATCGATGTGGAGACTTGCTTGAGTTAACGCAATCCCAGTGCGTGGTGGATTCCCAGTTTGATCTTCCCCGTAGGTCTTGTCTATTTTTTTTTTTGCAGGTACTGAAGAACCCGTCTTTTGCAGGGGTCCTCTCAGCCCGTTTCAAGTCTTTGGACGATGGGATCTCGAGGCTTCAGTAGCTGCGCTTTCGGGTTTGCTATCTCTTCCTCTCTCCATTTGGTTTTAGAGCTTCATAGTCAGTGGAGGTGAAAAGCTTGGAAAGATCTTCATGAACTAGCTACTCTGGTGATGGAACGGGATGTTCCCGCAATCGGTGGAAAGAGGTGAATGCCACCCTCTCATGATTAGCGTCAATGGTTAACAGGAATTGATAGTCTAAGAAATCCAGAGTCTTCTATAGAACACGTCGGTGTGGTGGTTGAGCGAAGGTAGTTAGGCTTTGTGTTGTATTAGAACATTTTGTTCGACCCGAGTTTGTAAACCGAAACTTGAATTCCCGTTTTTCGGGCAAATTACTAAATAATTATTTTTAAGTCTTATGTACACTACTTTGTGACATTCTTGGTCTACAAGAAAACATAAAATAGTATACTTTGGTAGCTGTATAGATAAAAATTTTTTTAATAAATACAATTAGTGTTTTGAAATCTGCAATTTGTTTTTTTGAAACTTGCATTTATCATTATTAGATAATAAAACTGCATAGAAAATAAATTTTTTTGAAGCATTTTTAAAATTTTTATTCTAAAATGGAGTGAGTATAATTTAATTTTAGTTTATAGTTGTATATTAAATATAAATTGTAATCTTATTACCTTTTGTAGAGGATGGGGACGATTCCAGCTTTGTACTTAGCGATGGTGAGGAAGGCAGGCTAAGCCATGTCGAAGTGAGGTCTTGGTGGGTTGCACCATCCTCCATTGTCACTTGCCTGAGAAAAGTTGGGTGGACAAAAGCTTGTGGCAGTGATTGTGATTGATCTGCCTTTAAGACATGCACCACTAGGTGGTAACCTGCGTCCTGCGCGGAGTTATAGACTAAAAGAAATTATAACTTTAAAATTATATAGATTAATTTATTGGTGTAATTTAAATATATTTAAAGAAAATAAATCTATAAAACAAAAGAAAGCATCAAACACGAAACACATAATAAGATAGATGCTTAAAACAATATACAAATTAAGAACAACATACTTTTGCATCAACTAAAACCATTTCAATGGTCTCTTTACAGGCAGCCGGGCATTTCAAAATCTTACGACGATTTTCATCTTAATCTTCCACATAGCATTCATTTTTTTGCTTGTTTTGTAGTTTGTAGATTGTGATACGATATGTAAAAGTTATGTATGATATATATATATATATATATATATATATATATATATATATATGCATAAATTAGAGGGTTTAGTGCACAAGAATCACGTAAATAAATTTATTTCATCGCGAGATTTTAGGCAATCAAAAAAATCACAAAAGATTTCATGTATACTTTATCGACTTTCCATAAAAAAATTAATCAGATATTAGTTACTTTCCTATATAAACCGGACCGAACTGCGTCAATACGATTGGGTATATGGTATCCATAATTAGTCAATTATTCCATATTATGGAAACTAATAACTATATATTCAAAAATATTAAAGTCAGATATATATTTTCATCTTTTAACTTTTAACATAATTAGTCAATTATTCTAATCAGTCAACAAATCACATTGCGGGTGGCGTTATATGATTGATACGGCTAAACAAATTTCCATTATAGAAATACAAATTACCATAATAGAAATACGCACCATAAATGAAAAAAGAAACAAAACAATAGAAAAACATGACCGAAATGAGTAATATAATTAGAAAATTATTAATTTCTAATATAACGCCGATGAGTAATATCAAAATAACGTTGATGAGTAAAATTAAAATCGCAGGTCAAATGACCATAAAATCATGTTTACAAACCCTCGATGAGTAATATTAAAATGGTAATAAAATTATAACGTAACGTAAGATGACCACATTGGTCAATTTATACACAATTAAGATGTCTCTTATCTGACGTGGGATTTCCGATGATAAATATATTTTTTAAACCTTATAATGATATCTTATTTTCATAATACAGTAAGAAATCCATTGTTATGTAGCGACATAGTAAAAGAAAAGTATATAAAACATACCAATAGAAACTCATAATGTACAATAAAATCACTATGTAGTAACATGGTATAAGTATGTAGAGATTTATAAGTATATAGTGATATCCAGCCGTAGAAACATATACGATTTTTTAAAGTATGTGAATATCTGAGGTATGTATATAAAAATTACTATGTAGAATAAAATCACTATGTAGAGACATAATATCATAGAGTATAAGTCTCTTCCATATAGAAAACATACCAATAGAGATAAACATGACATATAAGTAAAGGTTATCATGTTAAATGACCAATGGCATAACATGTAATTAATCTAGGCAAGGAAGAATTATTCTCTAAAGACTATGAGGAATGCTCTCATGATGACACATAAGTAATGGAAAATTTGATAATAACACATGAAGTAAAGGTTTAATATTTAGAATGCTCTTCAAATAATAGTAAGGGGATTGTGGCCCTTTGGACGCGTCGCAGACAATCTGGTAACATCCACCGCATGACTTGCCGTCATTGAACAGTGCCGTGCTCAATGCCGCGGTGTTTGTCTTGTAACCAATGTTTTGAAAATCAGACCGGATATCGACTCGGTGCAGCTACTGGTTAACTGGTTGAACCGGTTCAACCGGTCGAACCGGGTTTTATATTTTTAAAAAAATTAAATGTAAATAATCATATATTTACACTATATGGATCTAAAAATTACTTCTACATATAACATGTTTCTCTATTCTTTTTTATTAAATGAAAAATAAACAGTAAACATAAATCTAGCTATATATAAAGTGAACAAGTGAATACTATGTAAATTGAAATTGATAAAATTAAATGATTTACAATTAAAAATTACCATATTTATATATTTTTACAAGTAAAATCTCAATCTTTATGAATATGGGAAAATCGGAATAGTTATAAGACCCAAAAAGAGATTTTTCTTATTTCTTTCTTAAGAAAATTGAATAAAATAAAAAAATATTTTAAATAATGATAATTAAACATTAGTTATGAAATATTAAATTTTAAAAGCAATTGAAAAACATTATTTATATGTTAATTTTTCAGAACCGGGTTTTAAAGTTGACCCGGGTAAAAGTTTCCATACCACAAGCTCCACCTGAAGGTAAAAATATAAATACATTACTTGAGGAAGAAGAAAACTCATGAAAGGACCAAATCATAAGAAGAATACATTATAAAAATATATTCTTTGTAGATATAGAATTGATGTGAACCAAAACGAAATTATTTATAATACAGGCTTCTCCAAATCGAAAAAAATACAGTTTGAAGTGTTAAATTAAACCAAACCGAATAAAAAATACCAAGCCCTGGTTTGAGAACGTACCCATTGTACCAGAAGCATCACTTCCACCATAGAAGGTGAAGGTCGCATGAGCTCGTAGCCACCCTGCAGAAACTGAACTGATCTTCATGAAGAACATTGTGGAGAAGATAACTGCGACCAAAAGAGAGACGATCTTCGCCATTTTCTTAGAAACTTCTTAGGTTTTTATGATAAAGAAGATGTTGACGATTGTAGAGTTGGATGCATAAGACTTTGACTTCATCACCTATTTATAGTAAAATCACAGAGCTAGTTTTAATTAAAGTATATGTATAAATAATTATATATGACTTGGAATTAGCGGAAAAACGTTGAAAATAATTATATGATTTGCTGATGATTGACCCAATGATTATACGAGTGCGTAAAATACGGAGTTTACAGGCATATATGTTAATTAAGTTAATCCTATAGGTAGTTGCTTTTTGTTTTTTGTTTTTTTTGTCAGTCATCGGAAGGGGGAAAAAGAAATTGGCCATGATCGAAGATGAAAGAAATTGCGAGAAAAGAAGAAAGCAAGATATTTTTTTATCACGAGAATCGCATAAACTAGAAACAAAAATGATTATCTCCTAGGTTATATAGGACAAATCTCAACGGTTTGAAACGGTTCTATTGCCAAAATTGAAAAACAATAAATACTCGAATCACGTCTTCAACATCGCCGTTACAGCTGGAATTCGAAAAGATACACGAAGTGACGGCGAGGTGACACGTTCCCCGTTCTGATTGCTCAAGGTCGACGGGAAAGAAATGAGTCATCTCTGTTATTTTCATCAAATCAAGATATTGGGGGACAAATGTTGGACCCAAAAACTACCACAAAATAAGCAGGCTGGAGCCCATTAATATCGTAATGTAACTTTGGCATAAGGAGATCGACCAAGAAGATTTTACGGCCCGAATCAGATGAGAAAGCATAGTTAATCAACAAGCCCCCCATCATTAAAAATCAGTGAGTGGCTTGTTTTCCTTTTAGCGGACCTCAACGAAGAAGAAGGAAGAAGAAGAAGAAGAGAAGAGAAGGAATACGAAGACAAGAAGAAGAAAAGACAAAAGAAGAAGAAGAAGATAAGAAAAGAAGAAGCGAATACCTCCTCCTCCTCCTCCTCCCCTCCTCATGCCTCCTCCTCCCTCCCCTCTCCTCACCTCCTCGCCTCACGCCTCCCTCCTCCTCTCCTCCTCCCCCTCTCCCCTCCTCGACTCGAAGACCGAAGATTTGGAAGAAGTTGGACGAGATCGCGAAGTCAAGCAATTATAAAAGCAAGGTCAAGCTAAGGAGTAAAGGACACACGAAAAAACCTTAGAGAAAGAGAACTAGCAATACATCGATCTCTTTAAGCTCGCTTTAGTTCTATATTCATTTCGATCTCCACTGTAGTTCTCGATCTCATTTTTCCTTACTTGTATTCAATCTTCATCAATCAATAAAAGTCCATTTTTGTCAACTGGAATCTGATTAAATCGTTGTGTTCTAAGGAAGTCGTTGCCTACATCCATTTTTTCCTTATTTTATCATCTCAAACACTACAAAATTCTCAGTGTAGATTTTAGGATCTACAATAACCGTTTTAAAGTTTCTTTATCAGTGACATGAACAAAACATTACAAAATTTTAAATTATATTTATAGCCTTAAACCCGATTTCATATAATCGACATGAAATTGCATTCCTAAATGGGTAGTTGACAAAAAAAGCTATCCAATAATAAAAAAAAATTATACAATACCATAAATTTCAAAACGTGTTGGTATCTACTCCATCCGTTTCAATATAGATGATGTTTTGAGAAGGTTTCATAAAAGAAGATGTGTTTCAATATAAATGATGTTTTGGGGAGGTTTTGTTGTTTCATAATAAGAAGATATTTGCATAAGTATAGATTATTTTGATTTTATCAAAATTATGTAGTCAATTATATTTTTATTATATCTACTTATCATTAAATAATTAATTTTAAATAATATTTTAGTGATACTTCTGGTAAAAGATAGTTTTCTTAATGTCAGTGCATTGCGGTGAAACATCATGTAATATGAAATAGAAGGAAATATATATTTTCAATGAAATTTAGTCAGTCTTAATAAGGAATCATTGTGATCTATGGTGACTAGTTGTGTTAATCCTGAATAACCATACTACGCAATAGATTACAATAATATTTATACATATACATATTCTTCATATATTTATTGAGTACCAAACTATTATCATTTTAATCATAAATTATAATAAGTTTCAAAAGAAACTTTAAAAATCTCTAAACTTCAAAAGCAAACCTTTAAAATATAAATTTTCTTTTAAAGTTCTAAGAATAAAATTAGATCATTACTTTTTTTTCTCATGATATAATCATGAAAGAATCCTTATATACTCATATGATATACATCATACTCTAGGTTCATAATATAGTTTTTGAGAAATAGAGTTAAAAGATGATGCAGTAACACCAAAATATTGAGCATATAAATGAAGTTTTAAATGTAAAGTATTTTAATAAACATGACAATAGTTTTAGCAGGGGTGTCAAAATGAGCTACCTCGCTCAACTCAGCTCAATTCACTGTGAGCTCGGATATTTCATGAGCTTGTTGAGCTCATTTATTATATGAACTTCAATATGCAAATTCGAACTCAGATCATCGAGATCATGAATTAAATGAGCTGACTCGCGATCAAACATAAAAAATAAAAATTACAAAAATAATTATAAAATAAAATAATTTTCATAATATAATTTAAAATTAGTCCAAAACATAATATAGTTTAAGATTAATCTAAAATCTATTCCACATAAGAGCCTTGAGATGGTTCATGTTCAAAATCTTCATCTATTCAAATCATAATGATATATATATATATATATATATATATATATATATATATATATATATATATATATATATATATATATATATATATTCTGCATGAGAGTCTTAGGAATATTTTGTTTTACATTTTAATTTTAGAAAATAATACGATTAATATAGAAACTATTTTTTCTTACATAAGAAATATAGAAGTCATCTATATATATTAAGTATAAAACGACCAAGCTCATGAATTAGCTCATGATCATTTAAGATAGCTCATAAAACTTGTGATCTAATTTAATCTCGATCATTAAACTCTTTTATTAAATGAGTCTAAAAAACAAATATCATGTTCATTAAAAATCGAGCTGAGCTGAGCCAGCACATTAACTATAACTCATTTTAAAAACCGTAAGTTTTAGTATCCTGGCACTCATAAACAAGGGTTTAGTTCCCCATTAACACCTTTATTATATCTTTTTTTATAAATTTGTTTAATGACCCAAGTAAAATAAATTCGAAATTAGACAAACAACTAATGTATCATAGTTAACCGTTGTGATCAAGCCTGTCTGGTCCGAATTTTAGGGTACATGTTGAGATCTAATCTAGGCTCCACACAAGCCAAGAGAGGCTTAGCCATGAACAAGTTTTCTTTCGACTCGACTAGTTCAACTTTTCCCGTTGTTTGTGGAGGAATGGTCCAGTCGAACCCTTGGAGAAGTCTTCCCAGCAACGTAACAATCATATAGGTCCCAAGCTTAGTTCCAACGCAGCCACGCCTACCGGTTCCAAATGAAACAAGTCGCATGTCTGGCTCAGTCAACATCACTTCATCACCGGTTAGATGACGCTCAGGCTTGTAGATGAGTGGCTCGTCCCATGTTTTAGGGTTTCGACCAATTCCAGGACGACTCACTAGAATATGACTGCCTGTCACAGTGTCACATTAACTCGAGAAGTGTTATATTGAACTGAGTAAAGAAAAAAAAATTAAAGTGATAAGAAAATCCATGTCATGATGCATTTCTTTTTTATATTGTAAACATAACAAAACGAACAAATACTCTAGATATATCAAGAACAATAATAAGTGAATTTTTGCTTAATCGCTTAAATCTTTAAACTGAGGCAATAAAATAACGTTCGTAAGTTTGAGTAAATTTATGAAGTTGAAGAGAAAGAGGGGAACTTAAAAGTTATTTATAAGGTGAACATGTTATATAATAAAAAATCTTATTTAATTAATTATCATGGTTTTTAGGAATAATAATAATAATAATAATAATAATAATAATAATAATAATAATAATAATAATAATAATAATAATAATAATAATAATAATAATAATAATAATAATAATAATAATGAGGAGATATAACAAAAAATTCTTTCTGCTTGTTACAACATAACTTTTTTTAAAGGGCAGGAAAAAAAATAGATAGAGAAAGTTTGTTTGAGAAAACATGGTTTTAATGGATAGAACCTCGAGTTTTCCGGTTGTCCAAGAAACAAAAAGTACCTCGAGTTTTACTATTTATTTATAGAAAATAAAAGAGATATAAAAAACATAGAAAATGTTATTAAAAATTAGTATGATATTTTAAGGAAAATAATAATAATAATAATTAGGAGATATAACAAAATTGTTCTTTCTAAATGCTGGAACAAAAAAGTTTATTTTAAGGGTAATTTACTGAAGAAAAACAAAAAGATAGATACAATTAGAGTTTTGCAAAAACATGTTTTTGATGGATATGTACATCCAATTTTCCTAATTATATATATATATATATATATATATATACCTTTTGGGACGAAATAGCCAGCGAGAGTTGTGTCTTGACGAGCCATGTGAGGGACGAGGAAAGGGTTGGTAGGGTGAAGTCTAAGAGTTTCTCTGATACAAGCTTTGACGTAATTTAGATTTGGTACATCTGATTCTTGAACAAGTCTGTCTTTGCCCACAACCCTATCAATCTCTTCCACTGCTTGTTCAAGAATCTCTCTTTGGTTCAACATTTCAGCTAATGTCCATTCTACTACATTCACTGCATTATCAATGCCTACTACATCAAGATCCTGCCAACAAGAAAAAGAATCAACAATATAGACAATTAAAATTAGCAATAATGAGTAGATTTTTAACACGAACAATGGAAAGATGTGTGATTTCTTCTGGCGTAAGCAGCGGCTTGCCCTTATCATCTTTGAGAGTGAAGAGGATATCTAGCCAATCCTTGGGCACGTTCTTGTTTGCATCGTAGTTCTTTCTCCACAAGTCTATCTTCTCATCAATAATCATTTTGTTGTACTTAGCGATAACATCAACGGCTTCTCTTAACACAACCTCCTCACCTTGAAGATTCCATCCTCTAAAGAAAGAGTAGTAATCAGCTATGTAAAAGCTAAAGAAACAATCAAGAGCCTTGAAAATGGCGTCAAAATGTTCTTTCTCCATCGGACCGAGGCTCCCATCCTTTGTCGTTTCCTTGAAATGCTTTCGACCAAACAAGAGTCTCATCTTCACATTGTGAGTGTGGGTGCATACGATATCCCTTACGTTCACTAACCCACCTTTCTTGTATAGGTTAAGGACATGTGCGAGGAGGTTGTCGGATTCCAAGTTTCTAACGTCGCTTAATAAGTCTAAAGCCTTTGTGGACATTAACTCGGACGTCATCACTTTCTTCATCTGCATTTGTCTCTCGCAGTACTCATCAAACACCACCCCCTTGTACCTAATGTTTAGGCAAAATTCACTTCACATGTATAAAGTTTTATGGAAGAGGTGGGTTATCCTTTTTCTTGGCATCAAACAGCTATTTTAATACTATGAACATAGGTAATTCATATTATAATTGAGGATAACTAATTGGGGGATAAAATAAACCAGTTATCAAAAAGATAATTGGGGGATAAACATCTTCTCTATTAAAAGAGAATACCATTTTATTAATTGCATCTATTTAATTATTTACATTATCAAAATCAGTTGAGAAAATTCTAACAAAATCTTACTAAATTTTTTAAATATTTCTTTAAATTTGTGCATTTAATAATTTAATGTTAAATAAAATTTATTATAAACAAAAAAAAATTATACTATTTTTAATAATTATAGTATATATTATATTAATGTTATAAATTTATAAAATGAAATATTATCCGCACGGATGTGGGGATCAAAATCTAGTGAAATACAGTTACCCGCAACTTATGTATTCGGCGGAGTAAGAGTCCGGTCTGTCGGCAAACACCGAGTCTTTCTCCTTGACGACTTCACGGGCAATCTCATCAGACGTTATAGCAATGACATGAACACGACCGAAGCGGAAGCAAGCTATATCCGTCTTCATATCGTTCATCACACGAACTATCCACTTGGAAGTTGGTCTGTTCATGAGCATTCCCACTAAGTTCCCCATCATGGGAATTCCCTGCGGGCATGGAGGCAGCTGCTTACCACCACCATCACCCCCAAGAAGAAGTGCTAAGAACCATTTTATGAGAACCAAAATACTCAGAGTGATACAAAATGTGATATAAAATGAGGTGAAAACCTTATATTCCATCACGTATTAGTCTCACTAAGAATTTTGGGGTAGTTTCTTTTTTGTTTATTTGTTATGTTTTGCATTCTATAAACATAGAATGTATATATATAAGGCCTTAAGGTGGTTATCTAACGTATATAGACTCTATATTTTAAAGGATATATGGTGAGTATCTAAACTTATATAGAATGTATATATTAACCAGGAACCTAAGAGCAACCATATTGCAGAAGTGTTTAAGGTGAGTATCTAAACATGTGAAAAGTATTTTAATAATTTCCATTTAACCATTAAAATTTTATAGATTAAAAATAAATGAGAAAAATGAAAAACATTAAAGAGAACAGATCCAATATATGGTGAGTATCTAAACTTATATAGAATGTATATATTAACCAGGAACCTAAGAGCAACCACATTGCAGAAGTGTTTAAGGTGAGTATCTAAACATGTTAAAAGTATTTTAATAATTTCCAATTAACCATTAAAATTTTATAGATTAAAAATAAATGAGAAAAATGAAAAACATTAAAGAGAACAGATCCAATATATGGTGAGTATCTAAACTTATATAGAATGTATATATTAACCAGGAACCTAAGAGCAACCACATTGCATAAGTGTTTAAGGTGATTATCTAAACATGTTAAAAGTATTTTAATAATTTCCAATTAACCATTTAAATTTTATAGATTAAAAATAAATGACAAAAATGAAAAACATTAAAGAGAACAGATCCAATATTATGTATGAGAAATTGAGCAATAAATGCCAACAAACTCAATCAATAGCTATTTATTATTTGTTGCTAAAAAAGATGCCTGTTTATTTATTGGATAAATCGTAAACTCTAGGGTTCATGGTTTACCCAAGGATTTAGGGTTTAGTGATTATAATTTAGGGTTTAGTGTTATTCAGATTTAGGATTTAATGTTTAAGTTTTGGGGTTTAGGATTTATGATTTAGGGTTTAGGGCGTATTATTATGTTGACGACGTTAACAATATTAATTTATTTATTTATTTGCAACTATTACTACTTTTAAGTATTTTTTATCTTTTTTTAAATATTCGCAACTTTTGATGTTAGATCTCTGTTCCGATAGTCTTCTTCTCCGCGCGTGGCCACTGGAGGCTTCCTCCTCTCACTCTCCTCTTTGTTTTTTTTTGCTTTTCTTTCCCATCTTTCGGTCCTTTGTCAATATGCCTGATATTGTGGGGGCGAGGGGGGGGGGGGAGGCTCCACTGAGGGTAATAAGCTCTCCCTTGCGGGCGACTTGGTGTCTCGTCGTCCGTCAAGGGTCTGTCTGTTACTCAGGGTTGGTGATGGTTCATTTCCGTCAGAGCTTGCACGGAGTATGGAGCAGCTGTGGGGTTGTTTTGTTTCTGTGGTTTGCGTTTGCAAGCAAAGTTTAAAGTTCTTGGGATCAGTCGTCTATGGCTGCTCCTCCTCTTCTCTGGTTTTTCCCTACCTTTGTTATGTCCTCGCCATTGCAATGGCGTGTTGCTTTAACCGTCAGTGTTAGAGCTCTCAGTTACCGCATTGGTTGTCTGTTCTACGTCTCTCCAGCTTGGACTCAGCGTCCATGTGAAGTTAGACCGACCGGGTCATGTTCTATGCTCTTGAGCAAGGATTCGGTTCAACGCTCCAAGTTTGTCAATTGGTTTTTGTATCAATGTGGAGACTTGCTTGAGTTAACGCAATCCCAGTGCGTGGTGGATTCCTAGTTTGATCTTCCCCGTAGGTGTTGTCTATTTTTTTTTTTGCAGGTACTGAAGAACCCGTCTTTTGCAGGGGTCCTCTCAGCCCTTTCAAGTCTTTGGACGATGGGATCTCGAGGCTTCAGTAGCTGCGCTTTCGGGTTTGCTATCTCTTCCTCTCTCCATTTGGTTGCTTCATAGTCAGTGGAGGTGAAAATCTTGGGAAAATCTTCATGAACTAGCTATTCTGGTGATGGAACGGGATGTTCCGGCAATCGGTGGAAAGAGGTGAATGCCACCCTCTCATGATTAGCGTCAACGGTTAACAGGATTTGATAGTCTAAGAAATCCAGAGTCTTCTATGGAATACGTCGGTGTGGTGGTTGAGCGAAGCTAGTTAGGCTTTGTGTTGTATTAGAACATTTTGTTCGACCCGAGTTTGTAAACCGAAACTTGAATTCCCTTTTTTCGGGCAAATTACTAAATAATTATTTTTAAGTCTTATGCACACTATTTTGTGACATTCTTGGTCTACAAGAAAACATAAAATAGTATACTTTTGTAGCTGTATAGATAAAAAAAAATTTAATAAATACAATTAGTGTTTTGAAATCTGCAATTTGTTTTTTTGAAATTTGCATTTATCATTATTAGATAATAAAACTGCATAGAAAACAAAATTTTTTGAAGCATTTTTAAAATTTTTATTCTAAAATGGAGTGAGTATAATTTAATTTTAGTTTCATAGTTGTATATTAAATATAAACTGTAATCTTATTACCTTTTGTAGAGGATGGGGACGATTCCGGCTTTGTACTTAGCGATGGTGAGGAAGGCAGGCTGAGCCATGTCGAACTGAGGTCTTGGTGGGTTGCACCATCCTCCATTGTCACTTGCCTGAGCAAAGTTGGGTGGACAAAAGTTTGTGGCAGTGATTGTGATTGATCTGCCTTTAAGACACCATTGTGGCACTTTGGACGCGTCGCAGACAATCTGGTAACATCCACCGCATGACTTGCCGTCATTGAACAGTGCCATGCTCAATGCCGCGGTGTTTGTCTTGTAACCATCCGTGTATAAGTTTCCATAACCACAAGCTCCACCTGAAGGTAAAAATATATATACATTAATTGAGGAAGAAGAAAACTCATGAAAGGAACCAAGCGCTCGTAGCTTGGTGGTAAAGGAAGTACAGCTGTACTGCCCGCCACCCGGATTCGAGTCTTGGCCACAACGGATTTAACATCCCTTTCGTTGGGGCGCTGGACCCCTTACGAGGGGATAGTTGGGAATGTGGCTGCCCAGATACCAGAGTTACCAAAAAAAAAAAAAAAAAAAAAAAACTCATGAAAGGACCAAATCATAAGAAGAATACATTATAAAAATATATTTCTTTGTAGATATAGAATTGATGTGAACCAAAACGAAATTATTTATAATACAGGCTTCTCCAAATCGAAAAAAATACAGTTTGAAGTGTTAAATTAAACCAAACCGAATAAAAAATACCAAGCCCTGGTTTGAGAACGTACCCATTGTACCAGAAGCATCACTTCCACCATAGAAGGTCGCATGAGCTCGTAGCCACCCTGCAGAAATTGAACTGATCTTCATGAAGAACATTGTGGAGAAGATAACTGCGACCAAAAGAGAGACGATCTTCGCCATTTTCTTAGAAACTTCTTAGGTTTTTATGATAAAAGAAGATGTTGATGATTGTAGAGTTGGATGCATAAGACTAAGACTTCATCACCTATTTATAGTAAAATCACAGAGCTAGTTTTAATTAAAATATATGTATAACTAATTATATATGACTTGGAATTAACGGAAAAACGTTGAAACTAATAATATGATTTGCTGATGATTTACCCAATGATTATACGAGTGCGTAAAATACGGAGTTTTCAGGCATATATGTTAATTAAGTTAATCCTATAAGGCATGTGACTTTAGGTAGTTGTTTTTTTTTTTTTTTTTTTTTTACAAGAGTTGCTTTTTGTTTCCTTCATGTAATACAAACTTTACTCTCTTTTCTTAAGTTTTAAATTGATTTATCTTGTCAAACAAGTTTTTATTGAATTTTTAGTACCGGCGGTTAGTACAAGACAAATATAACAGACTAATGCAAAATCTAATATGGCTGAAAGTTGATTTTAGAAAATTAGAGTATCTATCGATTTTTTTACTATATTTTGATGTTTTAAGTAATTAAAAGAGACTTGTTAAATCTAATTGTGTTATTCGTTTGATTTCATCCGTTCCTCAAGAGAAAAAAAAGATGTGGAAAGGGACTCTCTGCAGTCTGCACTACTATTTGGCTGTGGGTGATCCAAATGCATTTGATACAAAACACATTTACACATTTTATACGTATGTCTGTGATACATAATTATATAAATAATATGAAATTGAGTCATCTTTATTATTTACATATTGTTTTTTTAATAACAGGGATTGTCAATTTCACACACCGGAGGAGAATCGATCATTCGCCTATAAGGCGATTTCTCGTCTGGTGGAAATCAATAAGCCACCACAACGTGGTTGATACAGAGGCGGAGCTAGGTTTATGTTTTACATGGGTCAATATTCATTTAATATATAGCTAAAATGATATATGGGAGAGTTGAACTCAAGTCATGGGAGTCATAGAAGAAAATTTTAACCAGTAGACCACAACAATTGGTATGATATTAAGCCTAAAGCAAAGATTTTGTAGATTTGATATGGGTCATATGACCTCCTTGAGTCTAAGGTGGCTCCGCCACTGGGTTGATATTGTTTATTAGTACTTAGTAGTACTTAGTACTACTTAATAAGTTGATATTGTTTATCAATAAGCCACCACAAGGTGACCGTGATCCGTGAACATTGGAAACTTCATTCTTTCCAAACGTTAAAGAAGAATACTGAGTTGGCTGAAAATTTGACATAAGATATACATCCTGCTTGGATGATGCCCACACCAAATATCTCAGCTATGTAACAAATAAAGACTCTTAATCAGAAGTTAATAAATTATGGTAAAAGAAAAAAATAAATTTTGTGCAACTAACTGGTCAATACTAATAAACAAAGAACTTGAAAATGAAGTGTAGTGGGTTTAATAAATCTTAAATTCTACCAGAAGCCATAAAAATGCCCCCTTTCTGTGTGACCTTTGCAAACCTGCATTCATGCAAAAACGTTGATGCGTTAAGTAGAGACTGTGGTAGCCTAGACTCTTTAGTCTTATTAAAGAAAAAGGAGGAACAGTGGATAAAGTCTTTACGTTTTAAGATAATTTTTGTATTGTTCTGATGTAGTTTATTTGTATTTTCTATAGAAATGCTAGGTCGTCCCAAGGAACCCCCTGGATTATATTTCCCTTTCCGAGCTTGTTCAGCCGATGTATCAGATATTTTCTTATTGTGAGGCCCATGAAACACAAAATTATGATAAGGTAGGGAAAAAAAGAAGAAGGTGACACAGAGAAAATAGAGTAACATAAAATAGATAAGCAAGTTTACCGGGTAGCAAATTCTTCGACCTCGGAATCGCATGCAGCGGGATCATCATCGCTACGAAATTCCTTATTCATATCATCTGCCACATTTCCATCTCATCTTCTACGTCTTCAGTGTAATCAACATCATTTCCTACTCTTTGGTAATTGGACATTTTCTATTAGCAAGGCACCTGGCATATTATATAAACACATAAATACTACATACACGATATTAAGAATCTCTACGACCCTCGGGTCATAAAAAGCATTGATTTTTTTCAGAGATCTGTAACCATTTGGATCAATGCACGCACCTTAAACGAAATATCTTAACAGTATCGATAGCAAGAGAAAAATTGGAGCGTTGAGTTTTGAGGAACAAAACTTATACACCGATTAGGATCTTTTGAAGTAAAATTTACAATAAGCCTATCCAATGGAGATTGAAAATGGCCAATCCTGAGTTTCATTTCAACAAAGGACACAATTTTTTTCATACTGTTTATGATTCAGTAAAAGGAAAAATTACAATCAGAATTAAAGATCGCAAACAAATCAGAACACAGTTCAAGATATTTGAGAAAGTCAAGCATTGAGTCTTTTCGGAAGTGTAATTGTGAAGAAATGGTATAAAACTCTCTTTTTGTGAGATGGAAAAGCCACTGAAACGAAAAACCTTCCTAGATCATTCACCAGAGCAAAAGAGAGAAAGTTAGAGAGAGAGAGAGACGAAGACTGGTTAATCCTTGCTCCGGCCGCCGTCTTGGCTGCACCGGAGGCTTCTTGCCTTCCCTTTTCCTTTGTTTTTTTTTTTTTCTCTCATCCCCCTGTTCCAAACCGGGTCGATATGCAGGCTATTCTGATGCGGTTGGTGTACTCCGGAGTTGGTGTTTAACGGAGATGACGGACCTACTTGGAGTGGCGGCGAGACTTTGGCGAGGCTGTGGAGAGGAGAGTTGGAGTTTAAGGGTCAGAGGTCTTGCCGGATCTAATTTTCTCTCTTCAGATCTAGGTCAAGACCTCACCAGCGATGGCGCGTGAAGCAGAACAGAAGACTCCTCTAACCCAGATGCTACTCCTAGCGAGGCGGTGTATTGGGAAGAAAAGAGATGCGATGACCGGTGGGAAGAAGGCTCGAGGCGAATTTGTCTCCTTCTAAGCCTTGAACAAGATCCTGCTCACGTTTCCTTTGCCACGATCCGCCTTTCATTCCGGTAGGATAGCGACTTAGCCATGGTGGGAGGCAAGAACGGCGGCGGTATGAAACAAATCTGAGTTGCGCCTATTGGTGTTGATGCTGCTTGGTCACGAAATCGAATCATATATTTGGAACCAGTAGCTAATACTTGTATTAGAAACCGGGTTTGGTTTATGTTTAGCTGTGTAGTCTTTGTCTTCGCTAGGTCTTTTAGGAGTTAGTTTCAGTCGGACTGGTCTGTCCGTTTACGTAGAGGACGGTAGCAAGTGAACCTCAATGGAATCAAGCCTCTCTCGGTTAAGCATCTGTTGATGAAGAAGCTAATGGGTCACGTACAAAAATCTGATCTTTGGAGACCACGGGTTGGAGATGATTCGTTTTCAACCGACATAGGTTCAGGTCTGTTTGAGTTTTTGTTTGCTTCTGTGTCCTGTCGATGTTTTGGGCTTGGGACACTAACTGCAGCTGAAGCGATCTAGAGACAGGATCAAGCGCTTCGGTGTTGAGCCGGTACGATTCCAAGAGCCGAACTCCAATCAAATGGTGATCTGTGGCCTGTTCTTATCTGAAGTCTTGCTTTAGATTTTAGCTTTTAGTAGTGGTAATGTCCTTGCATAGAGTGGTAGAAGAAACAGCTTACTTTTACCGTGTGTGGTAAGATGGGTTTGTTTCATGGTTAAGTGATCGGATGATTAGACAAGGTAATTTAGGTTCCAAATGAGTGAGCCTAGGTGATACTATGTCTTCATCCAGTTGATCACATGTGGTTAAAGCCTCTAGTGAGGCAGCGTGGTTATAATTTGTATGTTCCAAAATTTTGGTTCATGAAGAAGCTGTTGTTGAGCCAAAAAAAAAAAAAGAAAAGCCACTGAAACAACAAATCCATTTATAATTCAGACGTGTATATCCGAAGCACTAAGCTTTTTAGTCCGTAGAACCCGAGAAGGCAGAAAACATTTCGCGAGACTGGATGGTCACATTTATTAAACAAATTCATTCTTAATTAATTAGTTCTGAGATGTCATTTTAATTGGTCGTGAATATTTTTGCCTATGTGGCATGCTTGAGAGAGCTTCAATTTAGTTCCTTTTGTATAGTTGAGATGATTACAATAATCCCAAGCCGGTTTAGGTCTGGATTCAGATATTTTTCCTAGCCTCATGGCCTAAACTAAGTATTTTTAACATTTATTCTTATGATTTTAATTGATTTTTTAGAAGAATGGGGGCATCCTTCATCTTCTTGTAAGCTATATAATGTATAACACATAACCATATAATTTATATAAGCTAGCTAAAAAGAGAGCATCAAAATACCTGTTGTGAATAAAGTGTGAATTATGATTTGAAGAGAGTTAAAATTTCTTAGAAAGACACGAAATTGAAGCAGATAACCGTTTTAAAGTTTCTTTATCAGTGACATGAACAAAACATTACAAAATTTTAAATTATATTTATAGCCTGGAATCCGATTTCATTTAATCGACATGAAATTGCATTTCTTAAATGGGTAGTTGACAAAAAAAGCTATCCAATAATAAAAAAAAAATACAATACCATAAATTTCAAAACATGTTGGTATCTACTCCATCCGTTTCAAAATAGATGATGTTTTGAGAAGGTTTCATAAAAGAAGATGTGTTTCAATATAAATGATGTTTTGGGAAGGTTTTGTTGTTTCATAATAAGAAGATATTTGCATAAGTACAGATTATTTTGATTTTATCAAAATTATGTAGTCATGTATATTTTTATTATATCTATTTATCATTAAATAATTAATTTTAAATAATATTTTAGTGATACTTTTGGTAAAAGATAGTTTTCTTAATGTCAGTGCATTGCGGCGAAACATCATGTATTATGAAATAGAAGGAAATATATATTTTCAATGAAATTTAGTCAGTCTTAATAAGGAATCATTTTGATCTATGGTGACTAGTTGTGTTAATCCTGAATAACCATACTAGCAATAGATTACAATAATATTTATACATATACATATTCTTCATATATTTATTGAGTACCAAACTATTGTCATTTTAATCATAAATTATAATAAGTTTCAAACGAAACTTTAGAAATCTCTAAACTTCAAAAGCAAACCTTAAAAATATAAATTTTCTTTTAAATTTTTAAGAATAAAATTAGATCATTACTTTTTTTTTCTCATGATATAATCATGAAAGAATCCTTATATACTCATATGATATACATCATATTCTTGGTTCATAATATAGTTTTTGAGAAATAGAGTTAAAAGATGATGCAGTAACACCAAAAATATTGAGCATATAAATGAAGTTTTAAATGTAAAGTATTTTAATAAACATGACAATAGTTTTTAGCAGGGGTGTCAAAATGAGCTACCTCGCTCAACTCAGCTCAATTCACTGTGAGCTCGGATATTTCATGAGCTTGTTGAGCTCATTTATTATATGAACTTCAATATGTAAACTCGAACTCAGATCATCGAGATCATGAGTTAAATGAGCTGACCCGCGATCAAACATAAAAAAATAAAAATTATAAAAATAATTATAAAATAAAATAATTTTCATAAAATAATTTAAAATTAGTCCAAAAGATAATATAGTTTAAAATTAATCTAAAAATCTATTCTACATAAGAGTCTTGAGATGGTTCATGTTCAAAATCTTCATCTATTCAAATCATAATGATATATATATATATATATATATATTATGCATGAGAGTCTTAGGAATATTTTGTTTTAGATTTTAATTCTAAAGATATATGATATGATGATTGATATCAATATTCTTTTACATTTTTGTATATATTTATAACTTTTTGGTTTTACATTTTAATTTTAGAAGAAAATACGATTAATATAGAAACTATTTTTTCTTACATAAGAAATATTGAAGTCATCTATATATATATTAAGTATAAAAACGACCAAGCTCATGAGTTAGCTCATGATCATTTAAGATAACTCATATAATTTGTGATCTAATTTAATCTCGATCATTAAGCTCTTTTATTAAATGAGCCTAAAAAACAAAGATCATGCTCATGAAAAATCGAGCTGAGGTAAACCAGCTCATGAACTATAACTCATTTTAACAACCCTGAGTTTTAGTATCGTGGCACTCATAAACAAGGGTTTAGTTCCCCATTAACACCTTTTATTATATTTTTTTTTATAAATTTGTTTAATGACCCAAGTAAAATAAATTCGAAATTTGACAAACAACAAATGTATCATAGTTAACCGTTGTGATCAAGCCTGTCTGGTCCGAATTTTAGGGTACATGTTGAGATCTAATCTAGGCTCCACACAAGCCAAGAGAGGCTTAGCCATGAACAAGTTTTCTTTCGACTCGACTAGTTCAACTTTTCCCGTTGTTTGTGGAGGAATGGTCCAGTCGAACCCTTGGAGAAGTCTTCCCAGCAATGTAACAATCATATAGGTCCCACGCTTAGTTCCAACGCAGCCACGCCTACCGGTTCCAAATGAAACAAGTCGCATGTCTGGCTCAGTCAACATCACTTCATCACCGGTTAGATGACGCTCAGGCTTGTAGATGAGTGGCTCGTCCCATGTTTTAGGGTTTCGACCAATACCAGGACGACTCACTAGAATATGACTGCCTGTCACAGTGTCACATTAACTCGAGCAGAGGCGGACCCACCTTGGAGAATGGTGGGTCACCTGACACAGGTTAAATATTATATAAAAGGTTTTTGTATGGCAATTTTGTAGACGTCTGTAGCTCATTTGGTTAATTCCCATAGAAGATGACCCACCTTTCTTCAGTTCGAATCCTTGATTATGCGTTTTTTGTTGGTTTATTTTTTTTTGGAGAATTTATGTTGGGTTAAAGCCCAATAATGACACACCATAAAATTAAACCTGGGTCAGCCACTGAACTCGAGAAGTGTTATATTGAACTGAGTAAAGAAAAAAAATTAAAGTGATAAGAAAATCCATGTCATGATGCATTTCTTTTTTATATTGTAAACATAACAAAATGAACAAATACTCTAGATATATCAAGAACAATAATAAGTGAAATTTTGCTTAATCGCTTAAATCTTTAAACCGAGGCAATAAAATAACGTTCGTAAGTTTGAGTAAATTTATGAAGTTGAAGAGAAAGAGGGGAACTTAAAAGTTATTTATAAGGTGAACATGTTATATAATAAAAAATCTTATTTAATTAATTATCATGGTTTT
The DNA here is from genome assembly GCA_018703725.1 of Brassica juncea. Lineage (NCBI taxonomy): Eukaryota > Viridiplantae > Streptophyta > Magnoliopsida > Brassicales > Brassicaceae > Brassica > Brassica juncea. Next base: position 44,921,132 of record CM031942.1, on the reverse strand, counting down.
TAGGAAAATAATAATAATAATAATAATAATAATAATAATAATAATAATAATAATAATAATAATAATAAGAAGATATAGTCTCTGTTCTTTTCGGTGACGCAGCGTCAGCGGCGAACTATCAAATTTAACAAACAAACCAGAAAATTGTAAGTGCAGCGTTGTCATTCATTTCCCGCCGGTGACTGACGCTACCAATCTTTTCCGCTTTTTCTTCGCCGCTGTAAAAAACAGCGTCTCCCATACATGTCGTGATGTGTGGCTCGCGTCAATTGTAGTTATCCTTTGATTCTTTATTTGAGTTTATTGCTGACCTGTCATTTTAAAGTCTCTTGTATTCTGGTGACGCTCGCCGCAGACGCTGCGTCTCCTAAAAGAACATGCCTATAACAAATAATTCTTTCTGCATGTTACAACATAAGTTATTTTAAAGGGCAGAAAAAAATAGATAGAGAAAGTTAGTTTGAGAAAATATGGTTTTAATGGATAGTACCTCCAATTTTCCGGTTATCCAAGAAACAAAAATACCTCGAGTTTTACTACTTATTTATAGAAAATAAAAGACATATAAAAAACATAGAAAATGTCATTAAAAATTAGTATGATATTTTAAGGAAAATAATTATAATTATAATTAGGAGATATAACAAAATTGTTCTTTCTAAATGCTGGAACAAAAAAGTTTATTTTAAGGGTAATTTACTGAATAAAAGCAAAAAGATAGATACAATTAGAGTTTTGCAAAAACATGTTTTTAATGGATATGTACATCCAATTTTCCTAATTAATGATATATATATACCTTTTGGGACGAAATAGCCAGCGAGAGTTGTGTCTTGACGAGCCATGTGAGGGACGAGGAAAGGGTTGGTAGGGTGAAGTCTAAAAGTTTCTCTGATACAAGCTTTGACGTAATTTAGATTTGGTACATCTGATTCTTGAACAAGTCTGTCTTTGCCCACAACCCTGTCAATCTCTTCCACTGCTTGTTCAAGAATCTCTCTTTGGTTCAAGTGTTCAACATTTCAGCTAATGTCCATTCTATTACATTGACTGCATTATCAATGCCTACTACATCAAGATCCTGCCAACAGAAAAAGAATCAACAATATAGACAATTAAAATTAGCAATAATGAGTAGATTTTTAACACGAACAGTGGAAAGATGTGTGATTTCTTCTGGCGTAAGCAGCGGCTTGCCCTTATCATCTTTGAGAGTAAAGAGGATGTCTAGCCAATCCTTGGGCACGTTCTTGTTTGCATCGTAGTTCTTTCTCCACAAGTCTATCTTCTCATCAATAATCATTTTGTTGTACTTAGCAATAACATCAACGGCTTCTCTTAACACAACCTCCTCACCTTGAAGATTCCATCCTCTAAAGAAAGAGTAGTAATCAGCTATGTAAAAGCTAAAGAAACAATCAAGAGCCTTGAAAATGGCGTCAAAATGTTCTTTCTCCATCGGACCGAGGCTCCCATCCTTTGTCGTTTCCTTGAAATGCTTTCGACCAAACAAGAGTCTCATCTCCACATTGTGAGTGTGGGTGCATACGATATCCCTTACGTTCACTAACCCACCTTTCTTGTATAGGTTAAGGACATGTGCGAGGAGGTTGTCGGATTCCAAGTTTCTAACGACGCGTAATAAGTCTAAAGCCTTTGTGGACATTAACTCGGACGTCATCACTTTCTTCATCTTCATTTGTCTCTCGCAGTACTCATCAAACACCACCCCCTTGTACCTAATGTTTAGGCAAAATTAATCACTTCACATGTATAAAGTTTTATGGAAGAGGTGGGTTATCCTTTTTCTTGACATCAAACAGCTATTTTAATACTATGAACACAGGTAATTCATATTATAATTGAGGATAAATAATTGGGGGATAAAATAAATCAGTTATCAAAAAGATAACTGGGGGATAAACATCTTATCTATTAAAAGAGAATACCATTTTATTAATTGCATCTATTTAATTATTTACATTATCAAAATCAGTTGAGAAAAATCTAACAAAATCTTTTAAATATTTCTTTAAATTAGTGCATTTAATAATTTAATGTTAAATAAAATTTATTATAAACAAAAAAATAAAAATTATGCTATTTTTAATATTATAATATATATTATATTAATGTTATAAATTTATAAAATGAAATATTATCCGGACATCACATGATTTGGTAAGACCGTAACCACTGCTTTAATGATCACTTCATTTCCCCCTTTTATAAAAAACTTAAAAGTCCAACCATTAACCCTATTATTTTAGCGATCCTGAATAAACCCAAAAACTTAATCTTGGAACCGCCGAGATTCTCTGGTAGTCCTAGGTAAGGTCCCATTCCTCCTAAATTTTGTAGTCCCAAAATATCCCGCATCTTCTATCGCCTGGATTTATCAATCTTGTATCCAAATTGAATCGGAGATTTTTGAAAATTTATTAGTTGACCCGATACAGCCTCATACTCTTTCAAAATCCCGAGAACAGTATGACACTCCTCTTTTTGTGCCTTACAAAAGAAAAGCCTATCATCTGCAAAGAGCAGATGATATATGAATGGACACGCTCTGGCTACTTTCATTCCAGTTAATTGTTTCTCTCTCTACGCCTTTTTAGTGTTTGCAATTAAAGCCTCAGTGCACATAATGAAAAAATAAGGTGATAACGGATCCCTTTGATGGAAACCTCTATGTGGGATTATGAGACCTCGTAGTTAACCATTTTGTATAACTCGATATTGAACCTATGATATACACCCCATCATTAGATGATCCAATGGGAATCAAAACCCATTTTGCATAGGAGAGCCTGAATAAAGTCTCATTCCACCCTGTCTTACGCTTTGCTCATGTCTGTTTTGATTGCCATATACTCTTTTTGACATACTTTATTAGTTCTCAAACCATGGAAAATTTCCTGAGCTATGAGAATATTATCCGATATCAATCTTTCTACCGCGAAAGTCAATTGGGTTTCCGAAATAAGTGTAGGGAGACATATTTTCAATCTCTGACATAAAACCTTTGAAATGATCTTGTACTCTACATTGCATAGGTTTTTATACGTCTCAGTTCTGTCTTTCTTGTAGGTCTTTCCGTTTGTAGAATCATATAATGTTTAATCTTGAGTCCATTTCTCCTGAGTTCAGAAAAAAAAAACATATGTCAAAATCAAAATATTCATAAATCTAGTCCATTAGTTGTCTTCGAATATTTAATTATAAGTTTGAGATTCCCTCGGTTTAAATGAATTATAACTTTTCAACAAAGGCAAAATGAAATTAGGCCAAAATAGATTACTAGATCATTTGCCATATTCTAAATTCACAGTTCACAGCTTGGACTACATATCTATTTTTCTAGTATACCATAATATACTCAAAGCTTTTAAACTTTATTAAAATTCTCCATTATATATACAAGTGAACATTCACTAAAATTCCAATGTGGGACAAAATATATTTGTTTCATTTTTATATTTTATAAGTAATACACTTGGACCTCCATTTCTCATTCAAACCAACCACAATTTTGACATGTATCTACACTACTTCATAGTACCTAACATTGATTATTTCGATGAATGTCTTCGTCTGAAAATTTACAGAAAAATGATCTAAAATTATTTTGTCAAAAACGAGTTCCAACAGAGATATCATTGCCTTTGTTTGAGGAGAAGCAGTAAGGCCATTTGCAGCGAACCGTTTCTTTCTTTCATTGAACTCATTTCACTATTTAATTCAAGGGGATTCTTAATATTTTGAGTAAGTAAATATTTTGAAGACAAGTAAATGGATATGAGATTGACATTCGATAAATATTAAATAGGAAATTTGTAATTAACCTATAGAAGATTGTATGCATGTAAATATTAAAGAGTAATTCTTGGGTTCACCCCCTAGGATTAACCTTTAAATTCACCAACCAATAATATTTGACTATTTGATATCTTTTTAAAAAAGGAAACAAATTAATAAAGATTTTTTAAATTATATTATGTTTTAAAATAAAAAAGATAAAAATACTTAAAAGTAATAATAGTTGCAAGTAAATAAACAAATTAATATTATTAACGTCATCAACATAATAATACGCCATAAACTCTAAATCATAAATCCTAAACCCTAAAACATAAACATTAAATCCTAAATTTTAATAATACTAAACCCTAAATTCTAATCACTAAACCCTAAACCCTTGGGTAAACCATGAACTCTAGAGTTTACGATTTATCCAAGGGTTCATAGTTTACCCAATGATTTTGGTTTTAGCGATTAGGATTTAGGGTTTAGTGTTATTAAGATTAAGTGTTTAATGTTTATGTTTTAGGGTTTAGGATTTACCCAAGGGTTTAGGGCGTAGTATTATGCTGATGACGTTAATAATATTAATTTATTTATTTTTTACAACTATTACTATTAAGTATTTTTATCTTTTTATTTTAAAAACATAATATAGTTTGAAAAATCTTTATTATTTTGTTTTCTTTTTTAAAAGATATCAAATAGTCAAATACTATTGGTTAGTGAACTTTTAGATTCATCCTATGGAGTGAACCCAAGAATTACTCAATATTAAAAACTCCACAGAGTAGTGAGAAAGGAAATCCAGATCTCTTAAAATGGTTAGAAATCAATAATCAATATCCACTTATCAATTATCACTGGACAAGCTATTCAAGTCTTCATATTTTTTTCCCTTTTTTGTTCATAGTGTTTGTATATAATTGTCACTGGACAAGCTCCTCGTCATTGCAATGGCATGTTGCTTTAACCGTCAGTGTTAGAGCTCTCAGTTACCGCATTGGTTGTCTGTCCTACGTCTCTCCAGCTTGGACTCAGCGTCCATGCGCAGTTAGACCGACCGGGTCATGTTCTATGCTCTGGAGCAAGGATTCGGTTCAACGCTCCAAGTTTTTCAATTGGTTTTTGTATCGATGTGGAGACTTGCTTGAGTTAACGCAATCCCAGTGCGTGGTGGATTCCTAGTTTGATAGTCTTTGGACGATGGGATCTCGAGGCTTCGGTAGCTGCGCTTTCGGGTTTGCTATCTCTTCCTCTCTCCATTTGGTTTTAGAGCTTCATAGTCAGTGGAGGTGAAAAGCTTGGGAAGATCTTCATGAACTAGCTACTCTGGTGATGGAAAGGGATGTTCCGGCAATCGGTGGAAAGAGGTGAATGCCACCCTCTCATGATTAGTGTCAACGGTTAACAGTAATTGATAGTGTAAGAAATCCTGAGTCGTCTATGGAACATGTCGGTGTGGTGGTTGAGCGAAGCTAGTTAGGCTTTGTGTTGTATTAGAACATTTTGTTCGACCCGAGTTTGTAAACCGAAACTTGAATTCCCGTTTTTCGGGCAAATTACTAAATAACTATTTAAAAAAAAAAAGAAACAGAAAAAATAACATTCATAACCAATAAAACATTTTGAGCATCATAGGTGGTAACGTGCAAGTTAGCCTGCAAAACCTGTTTAACCATGCGGGACAGACCTAGATATATATATGGGCCGGCCGGCCAGTATGGTTTGAAAAATTCAATCCTCTAGAAGTTGGACTATTTGGGCGTACATTATCCGTTGACATCTTTATCTTGAGACAGATAAATAACTAGAGATGCACCTGAACTGATTAATTAAACCTGAACTAATGTAACTCTGTAATGTTTTCTCGTTTTTAGATTATTAAGTTTCTGAAACAAAGACATCTACTTGTATCAAAAGAAATGTTAGTTTTCTTATCGATCACTTTAAAAGAGAAAAAAAAGAATTGTTATGGTTTTTGTAAAAAAGTGCATTGTTAAGGTGTTAAGGTATGTTAACTAAACACATTACCTTTTCTCTACAGTGAGTGGACAAGTGATGATTATTGAATTGGAAGTCTTTGTCTCATTGCAGAATCATCGTAATCCTCCAAACCACGAACCGGAATGAATTTAAAGTGAAGTCTCTCCAAAATAAGAGTTATAAATGTAGAAGCCGGAAAACCGAATTGAGAATAAAACGATTAAATAAACACCATATTAAGGATACAAGATGAAATGAAACCCGATTTGAAAACAATTTCAAAAAACATAACCATAGAGTTGAGATACTATTTCTTTCCTTAACTTTTTTTATATTCGCTACTATGTGCGATGGATCACAGCAAATAGGAGTTCCAGGATGAAACCATGATGAACAGTCACGCGACACTCGTGAACTTTTCCTACGAACTATAACTCTACAAAACACTCTCTAGACTTACGCTGCGAGATTTGCTGGTTTTTACTGTGCAAAACGTAAAGAACGAATGAGAAGGAAACGAGTCATTTAATTAAAGAAGACGCGAGAGTTCAAATTTCGTAATTGGTGGAGCATGTTATTTCTCAGAAATCTCGGAAGTGAAAAGTTGAGAAAATCTCTCCAAAATATTTTCTTCTGTTTGACTCGTTCTGATCTTTGGCGAATAGATAAACTTCATGTTTTAAGACGAACTACACGTCGTTTAAACACAAATATCATGCTATTTTTGGGATGGAAATTGGCAAAAATGTTTGAGCTTAATTGGACCAAAAAATAACATCTTGTAGTGGCCCGAGGGCCATATTTTTCCCACTACAAGAAAACACAAGATTAACGACGGCTGAATTCCTCATGCATTCGTCGTTAATGAGGCATTACGAGGAAATAGCGAGGAAAAACGTTTGGTCGTTACTCGTTCGTCGTAACGCGTATTTCCTCGCCAATTCCACGTCAATTAGCGAGGAACAGTTTTCGTCGTAAAGACCAAGTACAATACTTCGTCGTAAACACCACGTAAGGAACTCGCTACGTTTCCTCTACGTTTCCTCGTAAAGACCACGAAAAGTTTCCTCGTCAATATCACGTAAATATTTTATCCTTAATTACACGTAAAAATCACGAAAACATTTCCTCATAAATTCCACATTAATTTTCCTCGTCATTTCCACGTAAACTTTCCACGTGAAAGACACGTAATGTACTCGAAAGATAATCCTCGTAAAGACCATGTGGCCGCTATGACGTCCAAGAAGCCCTCGACTACACTCTGACGAGCTGTGAACGCAGATTTTGTCGAGGCCAACTCGTTACGCAGCTCAGTGACCTCATCTTCCCGTCTCTGACCATAAGACGATGTCGCTCTCGGAACATCGTTGACGGAACCAATCCCCAACGTACGTCCCTTTTTCTTAGGGACAACCTTAAAACCCAAAAAAAAAAATATTGTTCGTAAAAATTTAAAGTTAAATTAAATGAATAATTTAAAAATTATAATTTTTTAAAATTTACCTCCTCGTAAATCCTATCCACTTCAACTGTGGATAAGGTGACAGGTAGTCCGTCGGTAGACTGCTGTGTCAGCTGGGCCTGACGCTCTTGAACCCAGTCAGCAACTTCATTGAAGATTTGCTCGGACCTAGGATCTATGAATCGACCCGACTTGTTCTTGTGGGTCCTCTCGTAAAGTTCCATAAGAGTCGGGAGCTGTCCCATCTCTTTGGCTTACAAAACATTTTAGAGAGTTAATATATATAAATATATTATATAAAAGAAATTAATTAAATTCAATATTTAATTACGTACCATCTCCATACGGATAGCGGCGTGGGGTTTTTGGCCCGTAGAGTGAAGCATCGCCCCGTGACCGTGCTCATCTACCGTGTTACGGGAGACAGAGAAAGACTGGGCGACTCTCATGGCGTCAGGAGTACGCCAATAATGGATGAAGCCATCCCACACCTCCGTGGTGAGCTCAGCGGGTTTACCACGGTCATATTCCTTCACGATCCAGTCCCCCTTCCAGTTGGAGACCGTGTCCAACAGGCGAGCTTTCACCTTATTGTAGAACGCTTCCTCACCTTCTCATTGACCCCCAAGGACCAATGATACTTTTGCTGTAACAGAAAAAAAAATAAGTTAAGAATTAGTATTAAAAAATTTGAAATATAAAAAAATAATAGTATATATATATAAATTAATAGTAACTTACACCAAAAATCTTGAACCACGTCTTTCTGACGTAGACGAGCGTCTTCTTCCAATTCGGATGTGGCATGGAGAAGTAACCCTTCATCGTGTCGGTTACGTCTAATGCGAGACATCCGTCAACCCCAAAACTAAAAAAAAACAAATTTAAAGTATAAATTAGATACTAATGTTATTAAAAAATTTTAAAAGAATCTTAAAAAATGTAACATACCACAAAGTTCCGTCCGGTCGGTCGGGGTCTATGACTGGTAAACCTTCTCTGCCTGGCTGAGCGAGAATGTCCTCGACAGTGTACTGCGAATAAGGAGCACTCGGCGGCACCATCAAATAGGGATGAATCTGAGCCGGCATCTCCACCGGCATCTCCGCAGCCATCGGTGGAGGCACAGGAGGTGGCACATGAGTGGCACCTCTGGGACATGATGATCATGAGGAGCCGGTGGTGCAACCGATTGTACAACAGAAGGAGAGACTCTCTGAGAAGACTGAGTCTATGGGACGCTATCCGGACCCAAAGAAATAGGAGCTGTAGAAGAAGAACCGGGGTCTAAACGACTACCCGGCGCACCGAACATCTGTCTGTAGTGGGCAGTAAGTTTGGTCTTTCGTACCTATTAAAAAAAAACATTCAAAATTAGCACTCAAACTTCAAATTTTAATAAACTAAATTCATAATTAATCACCTATTCAACACTAATTAACCTAAAATCCATAAACCAATCTAAATTCCCTACACTAACCACCTAAACTACCCTAAACTAGTCAAAGGAAAGAGGAAAGAGAGAGGACTTACCATATTTTTAGAGAGGAAGTGGAGAGGAAATGAGAAAGTGAGAGAGTTCGTGGGTATATATATAGGATAGATTACCACGTAAGTTAACGAGGAAATCGCGAGGCCCGTGTTTTCCTTTACGAGGAAATCGCGAGGCCCGTGTTTTATTTTACGAGGAAATCGCGAGGCCCGTATTTTCCTTTACGAGGAAATCGCGAGTCCCGTGTTTCTCAGTAACGAGGAACTAACGAGGATCTTTTTTAATCCCTAAAATCCAAAACCCTAAACCCCAAATTATAATTTTAGGATTTATGTAATTGCTGGAATTCTTTAAATTATAATTCTATTTTTAAATAATTTTTCAAAGAAAGAGAAGAAAGATACTGGAATTACAAGTGGGAAGAGACCGTGTCTTCCCACTCGTGATTCCAGACCTTTCTTCTCTTTTTTTTAAGAATCTTTCTTCTTTTTAATATTTATGAATTCTGAATTGTGATAAAATGATCTTGGTATATATATATATATATATATATATGTAGTTGTCCTCGTTAATTCCAAGTGAGTTAACGAGGAAATGACTAGGCTAGTCTCTTCATTTCCCGTGTTCCTCGTCAGTTCCACGTGAACTCACGTGGAAATCGCGAGGCCCGTGTTTATTTGCACGAGGAAATAACGAGGAATTGTTCTAAATCCTTACCACCCAAAACCCCAAACCCCTTCTTCTTATTACTTTATAACTTCAACCTCTACTTCTTATAACTTCAACCTCTACTTCTTATACAACCCATCAATCTCTAAACCCCAAACCTCAAACCCCTAATTAAAATACCTTAATAAGGAATATATATTGTGATATTAGAATTTTGGAATTTGAAAAGGAAAATGAGAAATCGCGAGGCCCGTGTTTTCTTTTACGAGGAACTAACGAGATTACAAGTTAAGGAATATATTTTGGTTTAGAATTTGGGATTTGGAATATATGAATTAGAAGATAAAGAAGATAGGGTTTAGGGTTTAGGGTTTAGGATTTTAGGTATTTAAACATAAACCTCGTTATTTCCACGTAAGCTAACGTGGTCTTTACGACGATTTGTGCTTACGTGGAATTAACGTGTTTCTTTTTTTTAGTAATTAAATGATTCTCGTTATTTCTACGCAAGCTAACGAGATCTTTACGACGAATTCTACTTATGTGGAAATCGCGAGGCCCGTGTTTTTAATTCTCACTTTTGTTGAAAAGACCACGTTATATTACGTGGAAATAACGAGGTTTATGTTTAAATCCCTAAAATCCAAAACCTAAACCCCAAACCCCATCTTCCTTATCTTCTACTTCATATATTCCAAACCCCAACCATCTTCCCTTTAACCTCAATCTTTTTATTCCATTTCACAATTCGAAAACAACAATTCCTTAAGTCTGAAAATCAATCATACACTTAAAAGAAATACATCAATACAAATATATCAATCGGATACATCGACATTCTCGTCATCACTAGAAACATCATCATTTTCATTAAACTCGTCTTCAACAGCTTCGTCCGTCGCATCGTCGGTAAGATCTTCGTACTCATGATTATGCGGATCAATGAGAAGTATGTCGTCTGTGGCAGCTTCAGGTTCCTCGACTACATTTATCTGTTATTCTTGCAATGCTGGTTCTTCTCCACTTATGATTCGTCCACGAGGTGTAACTTTGATCACGGATAACCAATTTATTCCCGATTCTCTCATCCGAGGGTATGGAAGGAAGCTAACTTGGTCTGCTTGTGAACCTAAGACGAAAGGCTCAAATTTGTTGTATCTTCGTCCACCATTGACATCAACTACACCAAATTTGTTAAACCGAACACCTATGTTGACGACAGGGTCGAACCATTCACATTTGAAGAGGACGCATTTCAGCTTCAATATCCCTGGGAATTCGACTTCAATAATCTCCGTCAAGATCCCGTAGAAATATGTTTCTCCTTTCACACATATTCCATAGTTACTGGTCGCCCGCTGTCTACCATACTCATATGTGTGAAAAGTATAGCCTCGTGTGAAATACATCTGTGATGTGGTGACCTTTACATGTGGAGATTGAATTACTTCGTGTAACCACTTAGGATAATCTGCATCGTCGTCATAATCAACCTTCAAAAAAAAGAGAACGTTGAAATATTAGTACATATAATGTATGAAAAAAGAATTTGATCGAGCTGTAAAAATTAATACCTGATTCTTCAACCACTTAATAAAGTGTTGATCTTTCCTTTTGTCTACGTCACTTGTGGATATACCTGGGAATGTTTCTTCGACTTGAGAAACAAATAAGCTGTAAAATCACATTTTATATCAATTAATCTTAATTTCACAATTATATAATTTATATTTATTATGTGTGTTTAGAAGTGTCCATATGTACCTTTCAAAATAACGCATCAATGGATCCTCGCAATTGAGTAGAATATAGGTGTGTGCACTATGGGCGTCTTCTTCACTCGACCACCAAACCTCTTTTGATTTCCCACCGAGTCGCCCAATCTGGCTAAAGATGTCTGGAACACCAGCAACTGCATATGTTGGCGCGACACCACCATCATCATATCTTCTAGGAGCTCTTTTCCGGGTACGTACTTTTGACCCAAAGTAGTACGATGTGAAGTGAGAAGTTTCTTCCGTCAAACTTCCAGCAATTATAGAACCTTCAATTTTTGCGAGGTTTTTGGCTTTTCCCTTCAAATATTTCATGGCTCGCTCATACTGATACATCCATCCGTAATGTACAGGTCCACAAAGCAATGCCTCATATGGGAGGTGGATAGCTAGATGCTCCATGACATCAAAAAATCCCAGAGGAAATATTTTCTCCAAGTTGCACAATAAGATGGGAATGTTCTCCTGAAGTTGTTCCACAACTTCTTCTTTAAGAGTGCGTGTGCTCAGATCCCTGAAAAATGCTCCGATGCCTAATTCCAAAAAAAATAAACACATTAGTCATATATTATTGCAAACTAAACCATTATAAAATTACTGGGTTATAATTTACTACATGCAAGTGCTTCATGTACGTTTGTTGGAAGTAGCTCCGCAAATGCAAAGGGAAGTAGTTGTTGCATAAATACATGACAATCATGACTCTTCATCCCAGAGAACTTTTGACCCTTTTCAACACATCTAGAGAGATTTGAAACATACCCATCGGGGAACTTCACTTCTGATGCCACCCAGTTGAACAACACCGACTTTTTTTCTGAAGACAATCTGAATATCGGAACGGGAACTTGTCCATTGCTTTTTATATGTAACTCACTTCTTGAGAAAATATCCGGCAAGTCCATCCTCGATTTTATGTTGTCTTTTGTCTTTCCTGGGATATTCAATATTGTATTCATGATGTTCTCAAAGAAATTCTTCTCTATATGCATCACATTGAGGTTGTGGCGCAAAAGAAGATCCTTCCAATATGACAACTCCCAAAATATACTCTTCTTGTGCCAATTGTGCTGAACACCGTAAAAATCAGGCATATTACCGGGGACATGCCAATTACCACCATGAGGAACTGTTTCCAGAGCTCCATAGTAATCGAGTTGCGCTTCAATTTGTTGTCCAGTTAAATATGGAGGATGAGTGTCTCTCACAACTCTTTTGTGCCTAAACAATTTCTTGTTTCTTCGGTACGGATGGCCAATGGGAAGAAATCGACAGTGACAATCGAACCAACTTGTCTTCCTACCATTTTTCAGTTGAAACGCATCTGTCGTTCCATTACAATATGGACAAGCTAATCTCCCATGTGTAGTCCATCCAGACAACATCCCATAGGCAGGAAAGTCACTTATGGTCCACAAAAGCATCGCTCGCATCATAAAATTCGTCTTCGTTGAGCAGTCATACGTCCTCTTCCCTGATGACCACAAATCCTTCAACTCTTTTATCAGTGGTTGTAGGAAAACTTCCAGAGACCTTTTTGGATGGTTCGGACCAGGTATTAATATTGTCAAGAATAGCAACTCCCGTTGCATGCACATCTCCGGTGGCAGGTTGTATGGCGTAAGAAAGACTGGCCACAATGAATATTGTCTCCCTGACATTCCGAATGGACTAAATCAATCTGTGCATAATCCGAGATACAAATTCCGGCTATTGCTAGCGAATTCTGGATGTACTTTGTTGAAATGTTTCCAGGCTCTTGCATCTGATGGATGAGTCATCTCACCATCCGTCTGAGTGTGCTCGGCATGTCATCTCATCTTCCCAGCAGTCTGCTCTGATTGGTACAATCTTTTCAATCTGTCTGTAATTGGTAGGTACTACATCCTTTGGTACGGTACCCTATTAAGTCCCCGTCCTTGCGGCTTGAATCGTGGCTTCTTGCAGAATCAACATTCTTCTAACTTCTCATCATCTCCCAAGTAGATCATGCAATTGTCAATGCAAACATCTATCATCTCCGAAGGCAAGCCAAGACTATAAACCAGTTTCTGAATCTCATAATAATAATCAGCAGACACATTGTCTTCCGGCAAATACTCTTTAAACAAGTCTGCCCATTCATTCATGCAACTTTCAGATAGATTGTGATCAGTTTTAATATTCATCATTCTAGCTGCCAACGAAAATTTAGAGAGACCTTCTCTACAACCACTGTAAAGTGGCTGATTCGCAGCATCTAACATTTCATAAAACTTTTTTGCATCTATATTAGGTTCTTCATCTTCATCATGAGCTACGAATGCATCAGCTACCATATCAAAGTTGGTAGACTCGAAATTTCGTCGTTAGTTACACGCAAAGGTTTTCCTCATAAAGGACACGCCAAATTTACGTCGACATTACGAGGAAACTTATTTTCCTCGTAAGAACCACGTTAATTTACGTCTTTTTTACGTGGAAATGTTTTCGTCGTTACTTTACGATGAACTGACGTTGCTTTTTAATTTCCTCGTAAGTAACTCGTAAAGGCGACGTTATTTTACGAGGATTTATTTGCCTAGTTAAATTTCGTCGCTAAAGTTGTGTTTTCTTGTAGTGTCCAGACCCAAGCCACGCCCACGACCACGCCGAGTCAGCCGGACGGCAGCGGCGCTCGTGGGGAATCTTCCTCTCTCCCTGAGCCATTTAGACACTCAAAACATGGGAACATATATATAGTACTCACCTATGCTCTACTTCTCCGATGTGGGACTCTCCCCATCTCATTTATTTAAGCCAATGATGCTTTCTTTCTTATGGCCCCAAGACCCATTTCTTTTCACAGATTTTACATTATTTTTATAAGCCATGGACTTTATGCCAATTGATCCAACAATATCCCACATGAATAGAAATGAATCTAAACATATGTAGATTAAATGTAGACTGGATAGACTCTAGTTACTATATTTATACTAATCTTGACTAGACAGACAGACTTATTGAGAGTGTGCAAAAAATTCACTGTGTTAGAGTTGGTGCATTTTTAAGCCTTGAATCACTCATAGTTAATATTTGTCGGGTTCACTTTACCAGAAGGTGAACATGATGTCTTGAACCAACCAATGTTTTATGAGACCGGGACAATATGCATAACGTAACTTCATTTTCTCGTAGAACTTAGTTCTCTATTGTGTTCATTGTGGCCTTGAACTATTCCTAGTTTTCATATGTGAACTTAGAGAATATAACCTTACATTAATTCTCCTAGAAACTGCCCCATTCCACACTCATTAGGTGATTGACCATGAAAAGTTTTGAGTAATACTCCACCTTAGAAGTTATAGAATCATTAAAAGTCTATTTTTCCTACTCACATTTCTTAGCACTTTTATTCATCTTATGAGCTGGGAAGAGACTGCTTTATCTCAGGGTGATCTTGGTAGATTTTGTTTGATTTTGGTTTTCCTTTGAATCTATATCGTCTAGGAATCTCCAGTCATGATAGGTAGGATTGCCGTAATCAATCATCCTCATTCGTTATATGCTTTAAATCCATTACTTTTGATGATTTAGTAGCAATATCTCATGGCAAACCTTTAGTAAATGGATTTGCTAGGTTGTCAACCGATTTGATGTAGTATATTTTAAGATAAGTTGTCTAATGGTTTATATCATCTTCTGATGTGACGAGATTTAGCACTATATAGATTATTCTGAATCCTAGTTATAGTTGATTAACTGTCACAATGTATGGATATAGCTGACACAAATTTCTCCCAAAATATCTTCCAAAAATTTTATAAACCATTCAGCTTCTTCTGAGCCATTCAAATACGTACATACGGTCATACGGACTAACAGTTACATCAATTTACAAAACAAGAAACTAAGCAAAGTAAATGAGTGGTATAATATAAATTTTATTTTTGGGGACAAAGGAAAGAAAAAGAAAGAACATACCATACCTTTTGTATTTATTTTTTTCTAACTTATTGTTATAAATCGAAATATGCTAGTATATTATTTGGAATGCAGGCATAACATATTCCATGTCAATTTCACAAGCAAATGATGAGAAGATCCAGGGCAAACTTATAAACTTGTATATAATACAAACTTATGTCAATTTCACAAGCCCTTGTATATAATACAAACTTATGTCAATTTCACAAGCCTTTAGTCAAAAACCTTTTAAACTTGTATTAATCATTTTCAGAATATGATATCTATATGAAGTTTTCAACGTCAAGATCCATCGTACATGTTGAACATATAGTCAATTAATATTTAAGTAAATGTGGTAAATTTACAAAATATATATGACGTATTTGGTGAGTATAAGTTATACAAAAGCAATATGCGGTGAAACAATGTATATATTACCATAAACAAATACAATCAGATACATTATTATAAAAAATGTAACCTAAAAAACATTATGTTTTCTTTTACCAAAAAAAAATACATCAGGGCTGGCCAGTATATATGTGAATGATGACTGTGCATCTACAATATAATAGTTTGCATATCTATATTATTAAAAGAGAAGTATTTATATAAAATGTTCCTAAGTTTTCCAATTTATTTACAATGGCATGCCACTGAAGTAATTAAATGAACATATCTTTAAGTAACCATTGTCTTTTTCTATTTATTAAACAATTTTCTAAATCAAATTTAGCTTAATTTTCGTATTTAATATATTTTCTAAAAACAAATTAACTAATTTTTTAGGAATATTCGAAATTAAAATCGATTTTAACTTGGATAATGTTACCATTTATTATTTTGAACAAAATTCAAGTTTAAATTCTATATTAAACAATATTATGAATAGTCCTAAATATATGTACCATTAATTATTTTAAACAATAAAATCTATATATGCTAAGATTTAAATATCTTTAAACTACTTATAAAACAATATGAAATATTTGTAATTGAATATTATTTTTAATATAATTAAATCTCGGATAAGATTATACATTTCCAAAAATTTTAAAATAAATTTTTAACCATTTCGGTTACTATTAGTTATTTTCAACAAAAAGATTTAATACTGAAATTTAAATATCTTTGAATTACTTGTAAAACAACGTTTAATGTTTATAACCAAATATTTTCTTTTCTAACGTATCTAATTCTCACCATATGGTTCATATCTGGTCAAAATATTTAATTCTTATTACATTTGAAAAATAATTTCATGTTAAAAAATAATACTCAAACATATCAATAGGTCAATATTAATTTGTCAAAAGTTTAGTAGCGAGCACGGATCACTATTTTTACAGCACATAAATTATTTGATTGTTGTGTTTATAAAAATTTAAAAATACTAGAAATATTTAAAATATAAACCAATAAATATTTAAATAATATTCATTTATATAAGTTCGAAAATAAGTACCCACGAGCTCTAGTGGTTCTTATGATATCAACTAGATCCCTAATTTAGTTACTCAAAGAATCGTTTAACTTGTGTATTCACACCAAACACGTACGATCGTACGGACTACACAGTTGCATCAATTTATAAAACAAGAAACTTAAGCAAAGTAAATGAGAACTAGTATAAATTTTTATTTTTGGGGACAAAGTAAAAAAATTGAAAGAACATATCATACCTTCTGTGTTTCTTCTGCTGACTTATTAATGTAAATTGAAATTGTCCTTCCATAGCTTCTCCTTTTTGTTCTGTGTGCCCATAACCTACAAATCTCTTTAATCAAAGACATAGTAACCAATCAAAACTAATTTTGGACCATGTGGGTTATAACGGAGAGAGAGAGAGAGAGAGGGAGAGGGAGAGACCGAGAGAGATGGGTTAGAGAGGGACAGAGAGTTTTTGGAACTGACCAATAGCTTAGAATGTACCATGAAACCTTGTCAGCTTAGCTAGAGATAGGCACAGAGAGTACAATTTTTTTTAAATGTATAAGCCTTTTAATCCTCCCACTTCTCCAACTCAATTCATAACAAAAAGATGAGAATATAATACACTTTTGATTGATGGATTGGTACATGTATATATATCATATCAAATATGAGTAGGTATAGTTAAGAACTCAAGATTATATAAGAGAAGTCCAATTTATTATTACAATACTGAAAGATGGGGGCATTCAACATGGCAACTAGGGCTCAAGAACTAGCATGTTGAAACCAAAGCTCAAACCACACATCTTAAAGTTCCTCACTATATTATAATCCCCCAGTTGTCAAATTACATTATTATTATTACTTATTTTTCTACAGACTTCCCTTTCCTTTGATATTCTTCATCATCGGTTAACTGCATAACCGAAGAAGACGACGATGCACCCATTTCGCCACGTGACGACCTCCAAGTTGATTCATCGTCTCTGATTACAACTGGAGAAGACGGAGAGTATCCAGCAATACTCATTTCGCCACCTGAAGAAGGAGACTCCCCCACATCGACCCCAAACAGCCTTACTTTCTTCACCGTCGGTGGCTGAGGAGGAAGAGAAGGCGGCAACATTGCTGACGGCGAAGTAAGCCTCGTTGTCGGTAAAACAGGATACGAGTCATAAACCAACGGCTCAGATCTACCAAGATTCCACTGATGATGATGATCCAACGGTCCATGAACAATTCTTCCAAAACCATACCCTAAAAACTCCCTCTCTTGATAAAATGGTGGAAACCTCCGGTAATGCGGCATGGAATATTCCGTCACCGGATAATAAGTAGCCGTTGGATACGTTGAAGACCCTAAAAACGGGTAACGATGATGGTTAATGTTTGTGATGGCTCTATGCCTCCAGTCAATAAACAATATGTTCCTTCGTTTCTCCGGTTCGTTATCGTCAGGGACATGTCCACGGTGGAACGAGACGATGTCTCCGCTCTCGAGTCTCTTCTCTTTGACGAAACGGCTCCACCCTTTGGTCATCACATAGCTCTGGCTACTGTTCCAGTACGAGTAGCGAAGCCTCCACATCTTTCCGGTTTTGTCTTCGAAATCCAATACCGTACCGGTTAGGTTGTTCTCTAGAGGGAAGTAGTTCTCCGCATGTTGCTTTGGTATCACGAGCCGGTTTAGTTTCCCTACGTCGCTTGGTGTTAGCACTTTGTCGAACATGTGCTCTCTCATCGCCGAGTTAAAGTGGTTGTTGTTGCCAGCTGAGCCACTTGCCCTCATCGACATATTCAACAAATTTAAACTTTGTTCTACATATATATATATCCTTTCTTGAGATGATTGATGACTCAATTCAAGATCTTCAAATGGTGTTCCAACTTTTTTTTCTGAAAATGGGTTCTTGACAAGAGGATATAGATGAACCAATTCAAGATCTTTAGGTATTCATACATGAGATAATATTTATCAGAAACCAAATAATACCCACTACCCTAGTAGTACTAGATAACGGGTAAATAAATCGAATATTAGAATCGGAGAATTAAAGAGCAAGTGAAGAACAAATAAAACCCTAGAATCCAGAAGAAGAAGACAGACTTACTCTTTAATTTTGCTTCTTCTTCTGATCTTTTCGTTGACTCCAAAAAATAAAATAAAAATGAAAATGAAATCAATGGTTTTTCAAGTTTATTGGGTGCTCTCTCTCTTTCTCTCACATTCTATCTAAATGATTTTGAAGAGTGAAGAAAAATAGTGGCTTGAGAGGTTTTCTCGATGATAGAGATGAGAATTACATCTTAGAGAGAGTAAAAGGGGTCCATGAATGGTGTGTTTGGGTCATGTGAGAGCTTCTTGTCCTTTTCAACTTAGCTAAATAGACTTGGGGCAACTCTAGATATTTATATAGATAGATATACGTGTATTGTATATAGGTAAGTGTGTAAAAGTTTTCTAGACTATTTGCTCCCTTTGATATCTCTATTTTATTTATTTTCCTCTTTATTCATATCAAATCTTTGGGTATTTACTGTTTTTGTTTGTTGATTTTTTACTTACTGGTTATTTTTAGCTAATCAAATTAATTACTCTTATTTTATAACTAATCTGTGTATACCTTTGAGATAAATATTTACTAGATATTGTCCCACACAAACACGGATGCATGTAATAATTAATTTTATTATATATATATATATCAGAGATAACTAAAACTATAAAAATAGTTAATAACATATACATATTTATTACAAAATAAACATTAGAGCACATTCAGATATTTCTTATCTATACATCTATATTAAGATATGTAAAATGACCATGATATATATATTAATAATTAATTAAAAGATATAAAGTGATCAGGTAAATAAATTGTATATGAATTATGAACTTATAAAAATAATTACCCTAATTCCAGTGAAACTTTTGGATATGATTGTAGTATTTTTAATTTGAAATATTTTTACTTTTAAAGTTATAAATATTAAAATATTGTGGATATAGTAAATTAAAAATGTAAAATAAAAAATTCACTTTAAAAATATTTTCATTTTATACTTTATAAAAGCATTACAATCTAAAAGAAGAAAAATCTAAAATCCCTAAAATATAAGAAAACTTCCAGAAATATTCTTTAAGAAATTGTTAAGAAGGTTTAAAACATTTTCGTAATACTTTCTAACAAAAAAGCCCTTTTATTTTTTGTATTTTTAGGTTTTGATGATTTGAATGATAAATTATTACGGATGGTTCCAAGTTTAAACTGTTAAATAATTTCTCAGATGATAACCGTTTTTTTTTGTATACATGTGACCAATAAAGTCTTCTAGATTATTGAATAGATTATTTATTTATAAGTTATTTTGTTTTTGGTAAGTTTTAATTGGCTTAGTATCTCCTAATGTTTTAACACATATATTTCAATATAATGTTTTTTTTAATTATATAGAGGTATCCTGACTTCACTGTGGCCGAGATTCGAACACAGGTGACATAACTCACATCCGAGAACCTTTTATCACCAGAGCTAAAAACTCCGATGTCAATCTAATATCTCAATTAGAACAATATATGTATTACTTGTGTAAATATGTATATATTATTCAAAATGAAGTACATTTTGTGAATGATCCTTGATTCATCTTAAATATTACAAGTTTTGCAACTTGTTTTTCCTTTTTAAGGAATTAATAAATAAGGAAATATTCTATAGAAAAATTAAACGTAGTATTCTGCACATTTATAATTAATTCATTAGTTTATATCTAAATATAAAAGATAGATACTAAAAATAAAGATAAAGATGTAGAAAATATAAAATACAGAGAATGGTATTTGTGTTTCAAAAAGAAAAAATTGAGATTGGTATTGATATTTACTGGGCCTGCAGGCTCGGTTTAGCTAGGCGGACAGATCCGACAATTTGACAAAAAAAACAAATGTTTTCCACCACCTGACAATTTCTTCTGATTCTGCAAATCTAATTATGATTTGGATGATGTCAAAAATAAAATTAGGATTTGAATTTAAGAAGAAAACGAAATGGGATTAATGTTCAGACAACAGATCCAACATATCAGACTAGTTTCAGGAACACGTGCTTATGTTAAAATCCAAATATCACATATTCTTGTTTTTTTCCCTGCTACAAAATCTGAGATTGCAGAGCAAAGATTTGCAGGAATGTTTTTGAGAAATGTCTTTTAATGACTCAACATAAATTTTAACTCTATAGAAAGTTCAGATTAATCCCAAAAAAAATATAGCTCACATATAGATTTTTAATACGAATATACAAAAATCATCTTTTTCTCAAAATGTAAAAAATATATTCATCCTAAAGTTCTATATAATTAATAGAAATCTAACTTAGAAATTAGGGTTGGATTTAAGTTAGCATGCTGAATAGGTAACTAATACATCGCATGTCTATTGATGATTTTCTATGAAAATGTGTAGTTTATTGATTATATAGGAAAATACAACTATAGAGATGTCAAGAGTACCAATTAACAAGAGAATATAAAGGTATTAAGACAATGGATTGGCTATGGAATAATTCATATCCTATGTTCTTGTTCTTGGTCCTTTTATAAGTCTTGAGATGTTGGACTATAACGGGCGACGCAATAATCGACGAGTATCATATACTTTTATAATTGTCTTTAATGTCTTAATTTCTTTTACTTTTTGGTTGAACTTAGGCAGCACGGTAGGAATTGTTTCATCATCTCAGGATGGGAATCGACCTATGTGGACCTATTGTCTTCTCTTAGACACTAATTACATTGGACATGAATCTTGGACCGGGTCATGAGAGGGGTGGATCCTATCTCCAACAATAGATTTCCCAAAAGTCCAGCGTGTCTCTTGTAGTGAGACATGTCATGTATTAATTCTTATTTGGATAGCGTATTTGAGACCGGTGATTTATGAATTTCAAATCCGTTCAAGACTCCGATTAGGGGAATTAATTAGTAGATTTGACTGATGTACTACCTCCGGTTTTAATATAAGTCGTTTTAAAGGAAATTTTTTGTTCCAAATTATATGACGTTTTCGGTTTTCTATGTAAAATTTATTAATAGTTAATGTAGTATGACCAATCATAGTATATCTTCTATTTTTTCATTGGTTGATTTGTGATTAGGTAATTAATTAATGATGTTTTTGTTTAGAAAATATAAGAAATTAATATTTTTCTTAATCTATGTGCATAGTTCTAAAATGACTTATATTAAAAAAAGGGAGGGAGTATATAAGAGATAATCATTTTGTTGTTAGTAATTATTACATTTCTCGGGTTTCAAACTTTCAAGATGTGAACTCTTTGTATTCCGTCTTCTCTATTTGTCTTACTTTGACGGTTTATGCTCTTCTTCTTTGCTTTTCTGTGTTATTATTTACCGATATTTCTTTCTGAATTCTCCGATGGAGACTTGATGGAATGCCCTCGTGATGAACTTTTAGATGACCTCTTCACTGTTATGCCATTATCAGTTGCAATTCCCGATGGTTCGTCGGATGATGATGATTTTCTCAATGGTCGTCGTTCCTTCGCTGATACTTGCAGGAGACTTAGTAATGTCATAGTAGCTAGTTTGTTGTCGGAGTCGGGCTCCGATGCTTGTCTTGACAGAGAGACCGCTGCTGTAAACCTGTCTGGGAATTTGGGCGAATGACCTTCGGTTGCTATTTCTCATCCCGTATTTTATACTTCGAAATCATGATCAAGGAAGAGTTTATTTCTGATTTGTGAAAATCTCTAGAGAATTTGCCTAAAATTGTCCTCCTCCCTTTTCTATCCGACGGTCCATGGTCTGCGCTGCCGGGGTATTTCACCATTTATGAATCATCCAAAAGCAAGTGTCATTTATGGTTTCCATTGCCCCGTCTTTTCTTAGTTTACTGTTAGAGGCACCACATAATAATTTCTCAACTTTTTGTCAGCGATTACTCAATTGTGGTTGGTTTTGCTGTTTTGGCTGGTGAGCTCGGGGAACTACGAGTTCAAAGCTCTTTGAAGCTTTCACATCTTTCAAGTTTGTTTATGGGAAGTGGTATGCATTATCTTTCTGGTAATCCTAATATCGTTACTAGCAAGGACGCGAACTGGGGGAGCAAATGCTTTTCTTTATTGAGGCAAATTTGATGCAAGTTGATCTTGTGGGCCTCGTACGGTTGGATACGAGCGAGAATTTCAGTTAGTTATCTTTCTTTGTCTCTTTTATTTTTGTTCTCAGTTTTACTGATTGTTTATTTTGCAGTGCGTCCTATGAATCCAAAGCGACATATCAAGGATTTGAGTTCGGTTATCTAGAAGTTCAAGGCTAATCCGAGGCGTGATGGAATAACTATCACTCTTTCTCATATTAAGGCCGTTCTAGATGTCATTTCTGGTAAGATCTTGTTTTGCTAACTTAAATCTTTTTTTGTGTGGTTTTGAGTATTATTTGTGTGCATTTGTTACTGATCTACATGTCGACTTTCCTCCTCATGTTCTTCCTTCTCAATCCACCTCGTGACGCTCTAAGGCTTTTGTTTCTATCTGAGTCAAGAGGTCGGTTGGGGTTGTTAATAGGAGAGAAATATGAAGAAAAATCCCAATGATGCAACCAGTGAGGTTGCGTCTGTGTCTTTTTGAGGGGAAAGGATGAAGTCCTCGAGGGATTCATTGCTGATGTGACCTCACCCAATGGTCCTCGACGTTATGCTGGGAAGAGGAAGTTGAGACCTTTCTCAGAGCATCAACCTTTGGTTAGTTCCCCAGCGCTGGAAAGTGTCTCTCCGTTGCCTGTCACATAGCATTTTGGGGATTCTGAGTTTGATCCTGAAGAAGGCAAGATGATTGTGGGGACTTCTTCATTCCTGCAAAGAGGCATGTGGTGGCAGAGCCAGCTCCATCAAGAGCAGTGGAACATGACATAGCTTTTAAGGTATTTTTCTTCTTTCTAGTGATGTAATGTCTTTCGTTTGT
This sequence comes from Brassica juncea, assembly GCA_018703725.1. Classification (NCBI taxonomy): domain Eukaryota; kingdom Viridiplantae; phylum Streptophyta; class Magnoliopsida; order Brassicales; family Brassicaceae; genus Brassica; species Brassica juncea. The sequence continues at coordinate 44,897,594 of CM031942.1, read as the reverse complement.
CTCTTCCAAAATTTCTGATTGGCTGACGATCCCGTTCTTTCCGAGGGAGGAATGTTCTCTGAGCAAGAGACCTACGAAGGCGTCAATCAATCGAATGTCTCGATATGTTTATCTTCCTGTTTCGTCTTTATTTATGGAAGTTTTGATTTTGATTTTGTGGTGTATTCTTGTATAGCTTATGTGTTAGGTGATTCACCTTTTGTATGATTGCGAGGAGCGGGTTCAGACCGCTTTTGTGAGAAGCAAGTTCAGAATCTAAAAATCATTTTGAATAATAGTTATATAAACATATACATTTAAAACTTTACTTTTAATCTAGATATACATGTATTTATATATTTGTTGGGGCGGAGCGGCATCCGTTTCTTAATTTTTTAGTACTTGTGATTTATTTCGTTTAAGCGGATATTGATTTTCGATATTTTATTTACTCCAAAACTTTACGTATCCAAATTTTTGGATTAAATTAAAACGAATAACAAATCGAATCTAGTTAAATGAATAAAATGTTCAGTCCTATCATCCACTATGATATTTCAGCTTAACACTGACAATTTAAGCTTTAGGACTATCAATCACTGTCAGCACAACTCAGCAATAATGAACATCAAACAACTAAAACGAAAAATTTAGCACTGTCCATCAATTTTTCCTAAATTAAGATCAGCCTATTTAATCTCAAGCTAGCAGTGGATGAAGATGACTATTGAACTTGCTGCCACAACCGAAATGGTTCCTACTCGGTGAAATCGGGCTATTGGAAGACAAATAATGAGAAACATTGTGGTCTGATTTGAGAAGCTGAAATGCTTCCTTCTCTTAACTCTTTGAAAGAAGCAGTGTGGAAAGTTAAGATGACTCCAAAGATCAGAGCCTTTATGTGGAGAGCGGTGTCTAATGCTTTACATGTGGGGGAATTACTGGTAAAAAGAGGGGTGAGAATGGATCCGTATTGCCAGTTTTGCGGATTTGAAGGTGAATCTGTTAATCACCTAATCTTCACTTTTCCTATTGCACGTCAGATCTGGGCTCTTTCTCTCATCCCTTTACCAGAAAATGGGTTTGATTTTATTCATACATCCACTTTTTGTTGGATAGGCTGAATGATAACATCTCCACTAGTGACATAAGAAGGCGATTCTCATGGTTTATATGGCATTTGTCGAAGAATCGAAACGTTTTCTGGTTTGAGGAAAGAAGATTCAACGTATATGAAATTGTTCAGAAGATTAACCACGAGGCAGATTCGATGTTTATAGTAGAAAAATTTGAAGTGAGAAGAGTGGAGGAAGAGAAGGATTGCTCAAGCGGTGGTGGTCAAGTGGGAGCCCCTGCAACTCTCCTGATTAAAATGTAACATAGGAGTGCATTGGAGGAATGACATTGCGTTGGGAGGGGCAGCATGGGTTTTAAAGGATTGTGATGGAAAGGTGCCAATGCATAGTAGAAGAGTCTTTACTGTTCTCAGCAACATAAATGAACTAAAGGTTCATGTGATTTTGCGTGCGATTGAAAGCATGGCAAGTCACCAGGTGAACATGGTAATTTTTGCGTTTGATGATGACATGATTGTTGGAGCGATTACAAGACCAAAAGCATGGCCATATGTCAAAGCGGTGGGAGCTGACATTTTGTTTAGGGTAAGGAAGATTAAATGGTGGAAGGTGGTAAAGGAAGTGAAAAAAGAGAAATAAAAAGGCATTTCGCAATTCTCATTTCTCAAAGTGCGACTGTTGATGGAAGAACTCAATCCTATGTAGCTGCAGGCTATTCCTTTTGGTTGCAGGATGTCTTTGAAAATGAGAAACGTTTAGTCTCTTTTTGATTTCGATTTGGCCTCTTAAGGCTGTGTTTTTTTGGTATACTACGGGGTTGACAAGGTTAGGATGACTTGTAGCTATAGTCTAGAAGTGGTCTCGGTGTTAGGAAGTTTGTTTTGTAAATTTATGGTTGGTTATAATAATAACTTTGAAAGTGAATGAATACATGACGAAAAAAATATCAGTCTATTTTAATTTTTTTTTAAAGAAAAATAAGCTGACAACTAAAAAAACTGACACTGAGATTAGAGAAGCGGTTTTCGCCGTTAAATCTTCAAGTGCTCCTGGGAAATATGGAATGAGTGGATTATTCTTTCAGCAGTATTGGAGCATCATTGGAAGGGAGATCACGCAGGAAGTTAAAGGTTTTTCCTCTACAGGAACTTTCCCAAAGGAATGGAATATTACTCAGATATGTCTAATTCCAAAGATCCCTAGCCCATCGAAAATCGTTGATCTGAAGCCGATTAGTCTGTACTCTATTTTATATAAGATTATTTCCAAGATTTTGGTGACTCAGCTCAAGCCCCTGCTGGATTATGTGGTTTCTCCAACACAGTCTGCTTTTGTTCCGGAAAGGTTAATATCAGATAACATCATCATTGCGCTTAAAATGGTTCATGGTTTGAGAACACACAAAGACATTTCCAAAGATTTCATTGCAATAAAGACAGATATGTCAAAAGATTATGATCGTACTGAGTGGAAATACTTGGAGATTAGTCTGTGCTCTATTTCATATAAGATTATTTCCAAGATTTTGGTGACTCGGCTCAAGCCCCTGCTGGTACATGTGGTTTCTCCAACACAGTCTGCTTTTGTTCCGGAAAGGTTAATATCAGATAACATCATCATTGTGCTTAAAATGGTTCATGGTTTGAGAACACACAAAGACATTTCCAAAGATTTCAATTGCAATAAAGACAGATATGTCAAAAGATTATGATCGTATTGAGTGGAAATACTTGGAGAGGCTGCTAGGTGCTATGGGTTTTAATCAGAAGTTCTCGCAGTGGGTGATGGTTTGTGTCACGTGTTACATAATCGGCGCTTATAAATGGCGAGGATCATGGAACGGTGGTCCCGGAGCATGGTTTGCGCCAGGGTGACCCTCTATGTTGGGGTCAAAATCGGTCACGGCAGAATCAATGCCTGAAAGTCCCCGGAAAGTATTTCTCGGAACAAAAAGTGTCGTATAAATCGAAAAGAGGTTATACGACAAGTTCTCGAAATAGAATATCCAATCTCTCCGACAAACAAGTCTCGGGAAACAAACGGCAAAATGAAAGGAGGTCGGATCTTGGTCTTAACAGGCCACCTCGCCCTAGGGAAAGCTCACCTTTGTTCTCCTTTGAGTCTAGATCAAAATGGCTTTCGTTTCGTCTCAATCGGAGTTTCCGTTGAGATTTTACGAAAAGAACAAAGTCACTGTCCCGGCCACCTCGTGGGTGTACTCGCCCGGCGAGTACAACCATCACGCGGGTCACCTCGCCCTCTGTAATGGCCACCTCGCCCTAGGGAAAGCTCACCTTTGTTCTCCTCTGAGTCTAGATCAAAATGGCTTTCGTTTCGTCTCAATCGGAGTTTCCGTTGAGATTTTATGAAGAGAACAAAGTCACTGTCCCGGCCACGTCGTGGGTGTACTCGCCCGGCGAGTTGAACCATCACGCGGGTCAGCTCGCCCGGCGAGCTCAACCCCGGCGTGGGTGCTCGCCCGGCGAGCTCGACCAGCACGCGGGTCAGCTCGCCGGCGAGCTCAGCCCCAGCATGGGCGTACTCGCCCGGCGAGTATGACTGTCATGCAGGTCAGCTCGCCGGCGAGCTCAACCCCGGCATGGGTGTACTCGCCGGGCGAGCTCGACCAGCACGCGGGTCAGCTCGCCGGCGAGCTCAACCCCGGCATGGGTGTACTCGCTCGGCGAGCTCGACCAGCACGCGGGTCAGCTCGCCGGCGAGCTCAACCCCGGTGTGGGTGTACTCGCCCGGCGAGCTCGACCAGCACGCGGGTCAGCTCGCCGGCGAGCTAAACCCCGGCATGGGTGTACTCGCGGGGCGAGCTCGACCAGCACGCGGGTCAGCTCGCCGGCGAGCTGAACCATGGCGCGGGTGTACTCGCCCGGCAAGCTCGACCGTCACGCGAGTCGGCTTGACCGACGAGCTGACCTGATCCCGGCCTGTCCGACTTACTTCAACTCCCGTATCTTCCGTATAGCTGTGACGTCCGACCTTCGGGACCACATACTTCTTGCTTCGTTTCGATTAAAGTTATTCTCGAAGTTTTACGACTAAAACCGAGAAAATCATATAAACGCCCAAAGGCCTAAAAACGGTCCCCAAGGATCTAAACTTGTCTAGAGGCCCACCTACGATCTCAGAGGGGATCCAAGCCCATAGAGATTATGACGGTTATCCTAACTCTCGGAAGTAGGATAAATGTTAAGTTTCCGAAAATAAATGTCAAGATTCGAGGATTATTACGAAGATCGACGGAAAATGGAATATTCCCAAAAAGAGATAAACTTGGGCCCGAAGGCAAAGGAATAAACGGGCCACCGACCTAAAGCAACTATATAAGGAGAGCTGGAGCAGAAGAAAAAGAATCCGAGAATTTAGACTTAGAAAACTCCTGCTAGCTTAGAGAACTTAGAACTTAGGTGGTTAGACTAGCAAGGCAGGACTTAGAACGTTTGGCCGCCTCTTGTTCTAGTTTTATCTTATCCGCAGACCTCTGTTCCTCTCGGAAGGATCTAACGATTCTTTAACTTCAGAGCTCCGCACATAGAAACCCTAGACATAATCTTCGACATGCCTGTTTCTATGACCAACGATCGTACTAGACGAACTCGCCCAGGCAGTTTGATCTCTTGTTCAATTCTTTCTAACTGAACTACGCCCCACTTGATCCTCGAAAGGGGTACGTAGGCAGCCTTTCTTAAGGTCCAGTCCCAACTCTTAACAAACCCTTTTCCGCATTTATTTGGTCACTTGTCGTTGGCTGTCGCAGAGAATTCGGACCTCAAGGAAAGTAGGGTTTTCCTTGCTTTTCTCCATATTTTATTCATTAAAATCGAAGGTGTGAATTTCGGTTCCCACACTCTATCACCCTTTTTGTTTGACTTATGTATTGAGGGACTAACACATCTTTTGAACAAAGCTGAGAATAGTGGAGAGTTGGAAGGAATTCGTTTTGACGTGGAGGGACCGTCTATTACGCATCTTCTTTTTTCTGATGACTCTTTACTTTTGGTTAAAGCCGAGGAAAGACAGTGTGAGAAGGTTCGGGACGTGATGAAGGAGTATGAGGACAACTCAGGACAAATGATCTATCTGTCAAAGTCTACGATGACTTTTGGTAGGCAGATTGAAAAGCAAAAATAAAAGAAATCTTGGGGATTGAGGCGGAAGGGGGCACAGGGAAATACCTAGGTCTCCCTGAGTGTTTTAGTGGATCCAAAGTCGAGATGTTGCAGTACATACAAGAGAAGATGAAATCAAGATTCAACAGATGGTATGGAAGGCTTTTTTCTGCAGGCGGGAAGAGTGTATTACTTAAATCTGTTGCTATGGCGATGCCCGTTTATGCGATGTCTTGTTTTAAATTACCAAAAAACTGCTTGCAAAAATCTTACTAGTGCTATGGCTAGCTTTTGGTGGAATACACACGAAGGAAAGAATAAAATGCATTGGGTATCTTGGGAGAAGATGAGGATGGATAAGAAGAATGGTGGTCTCGGTTTCAGAGACCTGGAAAAGTTTAACCAAGCTCTATTAGCAAAGCAGGGATTGAGATTATTGATGTTCCCGGACTCTTTGTGCTCTCGTGTTCTGCGTAGTCGGTATTTCCCAAATGGAAGTTTCATGGATGGAATCTGGGTCCTCGCCCTTCTTATGCATGGAGAAGTACTTTGTTCGGGAGGGAACTTTTGGGAAAAGGTTTCCGACGATCCATCGGTTCTGGAGAAGAAACGAATGTCTGGATAGATAAGTGGCTTTTTGACTCCGAACCGAAAGCACCAATGAGGAAACCAGTGCTTTTTGATCTCGATATGCAGGTTTCTGAACTAATCAACCCTCACACAAAGACTTGGGATAGGGGAAAGCTTGAATATAATTTCTTCCTGCCAGATATAGATTTGATTTTGAAGCAGAAACCAGTGGTAGGGGAAGTTGATGCTTTTGAATGGGTTCACAATTATTAGAGATATATATCCCACATCGGGAATTTTAAGAAACATTAACTAATATATAAAGGGTTAGGGCCAATCCACTAATCACCAATTGGTTTTAAGTTGGAAGCCCATAATTAACCCGAATCTAACATGGTATCAGAGCAAAGATCCTAAAATACCCTAAGCCCCTAATTAATATTAACCCTTTCCGACCGGGTATAAAGGTCGTAGTTAATTGACTCGCTCGACCGAGTATAACTGTCTTAAACTTCCGAGATTTCTGGCCGATAAAAGCCATCATCTCGAGGAGGGGTATTAGGGATATATATCCCACATTGGGAATTCTAAGAAACATTAACTAATATATAAAGGGGTAGGGCCAATCCACTAATCGCCAATTGGTTTTAAGTTGGAAGCCCATAATAAACCTGAATCTAACATGGTATCAGAGCAAAGATCCTAAAATACGCTAAACCCCTAATTAATGTAACCCTACCCGACCGGGTATAAAGGTCGTAATTGACTCGCTCGACCGAGTATAACTGTCTTAAAGTTCCGAGATTTCTGGCCGATAAGAGCCATCATCTCGAGGAGGGGTATTAGAGATATATATCCCACATCGGGAATTTTAAGAAACATTAACTAATATATAAAGGGTTAGGGCCAATCCACTAATCACCAATTGGTTTTAAGTTGGAAGCCCATAATTAACCCGAATCTAACAACAATAGATGGGGTGCATACTCCGTTAAGTCTGGGTATTGGCTTGCTAGTCAACTAGATAACTCGGAAGTTAGAAGAGAGTGTTTGACTAAACCATCGATTAATGGAGTCATAGAAAAGGTATGGAAGGTCAAGACCGCTCCAAAGATAAATATCTTCATGTGGAAAGCTTTGTCAAATGCTCTATCTGTTAATGATGGTTTGAGATCTAGAGGTTTGATGGTCGATGCGAGATGCCAGCGTTGTGGATATGAGGGAGAGTCTATTAATCACGTGCTCTTTACGTGCCCTGTTGCAAGACGGGTATGGGCGCAATCATGTTTTCCTTTCCCTCGTAGAGGTTTTGAACACATGACTTTGCTGGAGAATTTCAACTACCTCCTGAGTATACCCAAAGAATTGAAGATTCCGGAGGAGTTAGAACGTTCTTTTCCTTGGATATTGTGGATGATTTGGAAGAACAGAAATAGCTTTATCTTTAAAGGGAAAGAGTACTCGGAAGAGGATACTGTTATGAAAGTGATGGAAGATTCAAAAGCATGGTTCGATGCACAAAAGATTGAGCTATCACGGACTGATGCAATGGACCATAATACGGATAGTGTATCTCGCTGGGAAGCACCAAGCGTGGGTTTTGTAAAGTGTAATGTTGGCGTCTCGTGGTCAAACAAGAAGAGTGTGGCGGGAGCGTCTTGGATTGTCCGTAATGAATAGGGTGACGTTTTAATTCACAGTAGGAAAGCTTTTGGGAACGTTAAATCTCACGCGGAAGGGAAATTCTTAGGTTTGATGTGGGCAGTAGAATCAATGTCGAGCCATCGTCTCCATCAAGTTGTCCTTGAAACAGAGGCGACGGACTTAGTTGGGGCGGTAATGAGACCAAAAGCTTGGCCGGCTTTCAGATACCAAGGAATAGAGTTGAGAAAGGCTTTGAAGAGAATCAATGGATGGAGTTTGAATGGTGTATCTGATAGACTGAATAAATGTGCTGGAAAGGTGGCTTTTAGCGTAACCAAGGAGAAGCGTTATCAATCGTACGTTGCTCAAGGTGCTCCTAGTTGGTTGCGAGATCTTTTGGAAGCTGATAGGCAGGGAAGATGATGATGCTTATGAGTGTTAGGAAGGACCTACGAATGGATTTTTGATGTCTGAAGTTTATGAGCTGGTCTTGATGGCTCTTTTTCTCAGTGTAGGTTTTGTTTTGGTTTCTTGTTCTCTGATTTTGTTTTCTCTCCTGAATGTTTCTATTTGGTCTTATGACCTTTCTATTGCAATATACAGAGTTAAAAAAAAAACTAAAAAAATTGACAATTAAAATGAAGTCCGCAAGAAAATAAAGTAAAAGTTTGATTGGCAGAGCATTAGCATAACCATTGTGTTCGTTATTATCCAATCAACACTTTTCATAAAAGCATTTACAAGAGCATTTACAAGATGCTAATGCTCTCCAAATGTTTTTTACTCAATGCTTTCATATGAAGTTTTTGGTAGATCATTTGCTTTAGAAAAGACATTATCCAATTAACATTTGTTACAAAAGCATTTAGAAAAGCATTTACTAAATGCTAATGCTCTCCAAATGCTCTCTGGTAAATGCTCTCATATGAAGCTTTTGGAAGAGCATTTGCATTTATAATTTATAAATTTAAGAATAATATATAATTAGTTCATTTATTTGATTTAATAATATCATAAAATTATTTTTATATCCAGAAAATGAAATTTTGATTTCTAAAATAAATATACCATATAAATATATATTTTAAAATATTATTTCACATTTAAAATATAACTTAATTACATTTAATTAAATTAATTATATAAATTATATTTTAAATTAATTATATAAATTACATTTTATTATCTTTCTATAAATCTATTTTTATTTTAATATATAATCCCCTTTTCCTATCCATTTATTTTTCCCTGCCCACTATATTTTTAAATCGATCTTTTAATTGTCAATTTATTTTTAAAATTTTTTCGATATAAACTAATTTTTAAAATTAGTACATAAATAAATAATTATATATCTTTTATGTATTAATATATATATATATTAGTATATAATATATATTTAGAATATTCCATTATAAATAAATTATTATTATTATATACTACTTTTAATATAATTTTAAATAGCATATTCATGCTGCTCTACCAATCAATCTATTAAACAGTTTAGGAAAAGCATACAGCTTCTGCAGCATACTGTTTTTATAGCATACTACTACTGTTTTCTCATCTGCTTTGCCAATCAAGACCTTAATCGCTGAGTTCCAACTTCGAAAAACAAAATTCACTTGAATCCACGGGTAAAGCTAGGAAGGGTGGATTGGGTGCAATTGCACTCACTTTTTTTTTTGAAACACTACTTCATTAAAGATGTTAACCAAAGTTTGGTGGAGCATTGATGGCTAGTTCAGCAGACAACACCTGCTTTGCTAAACCATCTGCCACAGAGTTTTTTTCAGGAGGGAGCCAAACAAAGGAGGCTAGCTCAAAGGAGCTAACCAAATTGAAAATGTCAGAAACAACACCTTACAAATCTGAGTTTGCAAGCTCAGAGTTCACAATCTTGATAAGAGTCGCTGAGAAGCTTTAATGAAGTGCAGAGAGCTCAACCTCCCTCAAATTCGGTGCAAATGCACTCACTATTTTCGGTATTTTCATATTTTTCCAAGGTAAAATTACATAATAGTGAGGTTACTGTAAAAACTTTATTTAGTGCACCTAGTAAATGTCTTTCTTTATTTTATGTACCCATTATTATTAAGTTCTAGATTCACCCATTTTTAATTCCACGGTACAATGTTTAATATTCTTAGATATTAAATTCAAATTCAACAATTCGTGTTAGATGTGGAGAATGAAAATTATCCTAGAACCATTTAAATAAAATAACAATTCGTGGCAGTGGCAGGTGTACAGCCGGTTCTGCATTTCTCTCTGGTAAGGGATTTTCTGAACCTATCTACAATAGAGATGTCACGGAAATTCTCGGCATCTGAGATAACGAGGTGAATTTCATCTTCATGTGGGTATCATCGATGGTTGAGAATCGCAATCTATTCTCTAGAATTACGAATTCAAACTAGTGGAACGCGCCGGGAGTATTGGATTGAGCATTTTAGACAAGCCAAGAGAAGTATTCAAGCCCATACTAATTAGGTTCTTACAAATAGTTTGTTATATAAATATGTCTTCAAAGTTCTTGTAATATAACCTTGGCTGCACAGCAGCCTCTCCCTTTTTCATTTTGAATGAAATAAAATCGTGTCTTTTAACTTTTGCAGACAAGTTAATCTTTTTCTTTTCTTTAGTTTCTAGTACTTCTATAAAGATTTCTAAAAATTGTTGGGGAAAAGAGACACGCGCAGCGGAAAGTTACGATCGTGTTCTCCTGACCTTGTGTGAACCTGTGAGGAAAATACTTCGACGATGGCAGAATATAATATAGAGAATTTAGGCTCTATATACATCAGAAACTACGATATTTGCGGACTATCTCGGACACTGTTTAATTTTTTTAAATACCAAAATAACCCTATAGGACCTCTCCTTCGATATCTTGTACTTGTAGATTTACTGTCAGAGCCTAGTACCCTAGAGTAAACACAACACGCCATGAGCTGTACAACACTATTACTCATAATTACACGAGAGGGCAAAAGAATCGACGCCAATTACATTGAAGAAGTGTAGAAAGACTCACACTCTCTTCCATTTAAACCCATATTCTCTAGAGATCCCTTTTCTCTGTAAGTACCTTTTTTCATAACAAAGCGAGTTACCAGTGGGGATGGAGAACATGCAACTGCCGGATAGGATGTTCGCCGCTGGGCACGAACCAAACGGAGAGAGGGTTAATACGTACCATAAACCCAAGAGAATCAAATCTATAATTGAGGCCTTAGATCCAGAAGAGATTGAGTTTCTGCGAAACACCACTTTTGGGAAGATTATAGCGCAAGCAGAGAACCCCTCGTTTTCAGGAAGCTTCGGACAATTCGTTATCGTCCGTATGCTGCGCGTGAAGAAGAAGTACGAGATTTGGTTCCTTTTCTGTGGAAAACCTGTTAGGATGTCACTTCATGAGTTTGCTCATGTAACCGGACTCAACTGCAAGAGAATCCCATTGAAAAACAACAAGAGGAAGAAGAAGAATCCCATCAACGAGAAGTTATATTGGGGAGAACTATTTGGATCTCTCAAGTCCTGTCAAGTAGACCTAGCAATCGAGATGCTCAAGAAAAGGGCCGTCAAGGATCGCGAGATGAGGCTGAAGTATGCGTGCCTTGCTTTTACATCGTCTGTTCTCCTTCCGACCTCTCATTTTCCCCGCATTATCCCAGAGCACGTTGAAATGATTCGAGATATGGATGAATTTCTCGCATATCCATGGGGTAGGGTTTCCTTTGAAATGCTAGTTACTGGTATCAAGAAGAAAGATGAGATTCTCCTCTCTCAAACCAGTATTGCACTGCCTGGATTTGTAGATGCCATTCAGTTTGTGTTCATTGCTGCGGTGCCTCATATAAAAGAGGTTATTCCACTGGTTGAAACTGTCGTGGTGATTGAGTCTGATTCCGAGTCTGACTCTGGAAGCGACGCTGCGCCAGCCGATGTAATCGACGCTCCGGGGATACGAAGCCAGAAGCACCCACAGCAGTTGTTCGCTTCTGCGTTAATCCAGCACACGTCAAAACGCTAGATGAAGAAGGGAAGGTTAGCGACTAATTATTCTCTAATCTGTAATCACATTTCTTAGACGAAACGGTCTCGTATTAGTATCTACATGACAAAAAGGAACGATACTGGTTCAATTATCACCTACCGTTGTTTGTTAGTCATCTCTCATATAGCTGCTTTCTGACCGCAACACACACTGATTTTAGTGGGTGTTAAACATAGCATGTAAAACACCCACTAAATGCCTGTAATTGATATCTGCATTTAGTAGAAATCATGCATAGTAATTGCTAAGCCCTTGTAAACACCTCTAACAATTTATACACAACTGTTCGGGAGTTGCTAGTAGTTAGCATGTATAGTAGGTGCTAACACACATTGTAGATACTACACCTTCGTAGTGTCAGGTAACACACAAGGTGAGATGTATGATTTTTTGTGTCTTCGCTTGGCTGCAGGTTGAGGTAAAATCAATGATTGAGGACACCGCACACTCAGCCGATGATTTGCTGTGGGATGACGAGGTGGGAGATGAAACCGTAGATGCACTTGTACGACTAATAAGGGAAGGCTATGCATTCAAGAAAACAATGTTTGTTGGAGGCCTCACCACAGCCGACCTTTCCCGTATGAGAGAAGAGAAGAAACAAAAGGAGAAAGAGCCAAAAGATAAGAAGGAAAGAGAGAGCCAGCCGGATTCACCTGAAATAGATGCCTCTGAACCTTGCGACCACAACCATATTGCAAAACAGGTCGCGGTTCTTGTAACACCGACTATCACAGATGCAATTGCAAAGGAAGGGGATAAACTAGAGGTGAAGCTTGCCGCAGTTATTCAAGCTGAAGTTCAGAAGATGCAGGGAGCAGTCTTACAGAGTTTAATTTCTTCCCTTGGTAAACAAAGAGACAATTCTCTGCGTCCGGAAGAAAACACTAACACTGCTTACGAAAGCGGTGATAATACGCAAACTGCGTCCGAACCTCCATCACCTTCACCGCCTAATGAAAACCCTCCCGAAAACATGACGCCAGATGGAGTTAGAGACGCTGAAATGCTCTCTCCCACACATCTGTCAACAAACAAAGGTGGCGATGCTGAGGTTGAAAACGTGATCAAAAACGTCGTCAACGATGTGCAGGCTCTACTCAACGCTGATGAGGTATGTCTAAAGTGTTTCCTATTTACTAGGAGAGATCTATACAAGATGTCGTCTGAATAATTATGTTTTCTTCTATTGCAAGAAATCATATGTCCCCAACGAACCACCCAATCCGCCAATGGGACAAACGGGTGAAGACGCTGATCCAGACTTGGGAGAAATATCTACTGGAGCAGTAAATGTCAGTCAAATGCAGGCTCAGAAAAGTCCAACACCCCCACAGTCAATGCCAACGCTCGATGAAGAAGGGAGTCTTGGAGAGAGCGAGGTACAAATACCATTACTGAGTAGCAGTTACTTACTTGTTTAGCTTATAACATTTTATGAAAAAGGTGAAGCTCAGTTATTGGAATGATCATTGTCAGATCGATTTCCTTTTATCTCTGATCGAAACACCGACATTCTCTCTCGGCCTATCGCAGGAGGAGCCTGGCCGGATGCCCATTATTCCTCATCAGCCGGTCGACGATGGTATATGCGAGACTAGAAAGAGCAAAAGGACGAGGACACTACCTCCCATACTTAGCGACTACCAATGTGACCCTAAGGTCAAAGCTTTCAGAGTAGAGAATACTGTTGCGCCCTACGACCCCAAAGTTGAAGAAGTTTATCTATCTATGAGGGAGAGCGCTGGACACAACAAGTGAGCTAGCATCATTAGTAATGGTTTGTTATTGTCATACCAGAATGCAGCAGGGCTAACACTAATGTTTTCGCAGGTGCTTCACGGTTGCCAATGGCATCACTTTAAGCGTCGAGGAAATGGACAGCATTGTCGACCTGTCACAGCAGATGCCTCCCAAGGTAAAAGCGCAACGTTAATCTGAATATGTATCGTTCGAATAATAACAGGGTAACTAAATTGTTACTTGCCAAGAGTTCCTTCTGACATATATCTATATTTGTAAATGTTACAGGTCTATGTAACGACTAACTAAATTGTTACTTGCCTAGAGTTCCTACTGACATATATCTATATTTGTAAATGTTACAGGTCTATGTAAGGACTAACCAATTTTCTAAATTCGCAGGTCATGGATGTTCTGATCTACTACATATCCGTTGATCGCTCTCGGAAGAGACCCCCTACATCCAAACCCAAGATCGCGTTCTATGACTCCAACTTCCCAGCATCGCTCATGAAACTTTATAGCAGGCTAACAAAGACTGCTGTGAAGGACCGTGGCAGGATCAAATATGATGACGCCATTCTCAGACTCTTCAGATGCGATACCAATGAGAAAGAAACCTATGATCGAGTCTACTTCCCATTCTACATCGACAAGCAGCATTGGGTGGGTATTTGCCTTGACCTGACCGAAGGGACTGTCTTGATCCTCGACTGCAATGCTTGTCTCCGCACAGAGAGCCAAGTGAAAAAAGACATCAATCCAATCACCATTGTCGTTCCCCACATCCTCAATTCCCACAACCTTCAAGCGTCAACTGTCGTCAGGAAACAATTTGATCTGGTAAGGGAGAAGAGTACACCACAGAATACCAATCCCACAGAATCAGGAATCATGACAGCTCGGCTGCTACAGGCCCATGCTTTGAATGGGATGGAGGGATGCAAAGAGGTAAAAGAAGATTCGCTGTCATGTGCTGCGAAACACTTGGCTGTACTAATCTACCGTGATATCACCCCAGCTTGACGGTGATGGATTATCATCCCGTTTCGTCGGTGGAACTCCCCGTTGTATGAAAACTCTTATGTTATCCTAAGCTGGAAGTACGTTTCCTATGTTGCACGCTGCTTATGTTGAACCAAATGTCTTCCTCTATTAATATGTTCCCTTAGATTCACAGTTGCATCGTTATACTCCAACAGAAGAAATTAGCACATAGCGTTACTAACAAATTATAAATGCACCAATTCCGTTTTGTTTCGTGCAAGTTTAGGGATGCGTGTTATCTATTTTATTAACTACTAAGAAGCATCATACAAGTTAAAGTGCATAAATAAGTAGCATCACAAATAAATAGTTAACACAAAATGACAGTAAAGTAGACTCGATAACGGAGTTATTTAAGTTACAAATCATGTTAACGGTCAGGCCTTCTTATTAGCAAAGAAAGAATACTGCTACATATTTTTCATCATTTGATCACATTTATAAGAGCTGCATCATACCAGTTTCAAATCATGTTGAATAGCATTTGATCCCCTTAAAGTGCATAAATAAGTAGCATCACAAATAAATAGTTAACACAAAATGACAGAAAATAGAGTGGCGGATGTAATTATTAAAGGTACAAATCATGTTAACGGTCAGGCCTTTGCAACATTTTTCATCCTATCATCACATATATAAGAGCTGCTAAACACAATGATTGTTGAATAGCCTTGCCCCCATTAAAGTGTAAGGCAACAAAGAAAGCACTAACAGTTCTACTTAACTACTTACAAGAATCATACAAGTTACAAATCATGCTGAATAGTATTTGATACCCTTAAAGTGCATAAATAAGTAGCATCACACATAAATAGTTATCAAAAAATGACAGAAAAGTAGATTGGGCAACATTATTATGAAAGATACAAATCATGTTAACGGTCAAGCCTTCTTATTAGCAAATTAAGATTACTGCTACATGTTTCTCATCCTATCATCACATTTATAAGAGCCGCTAAACACAAATACACAATGATAGCGCTGTCTATACGGTCGTTCCACTTATTGTGTCAATTCTTTTCTAGTTACAATTCTCTTATAGTTTTTCAGTGTGATATGTTGCTTTCTTAGTCACATATGTACTCAAAACAACAGTTTATATAACATATTTTTATTTCATAAAGGGGTCATACATCCGTTATTGAGATCTCAAACTACATATTACACAGTAGAGCCGTTTTGGGAATCCCATGGGGAACAATACATATTAAACAGTGAAAATTGGTCGCCCCACATCTGACCTATAGCAAAATACTTAGCTAACTTGACCCCTTCTCGAACCCCACTTAGTCTCATATTGGCATCTTACAGGTGGCTCGGTTGTGATCCGTCCCACCGCACCTGCGACAAGTCCTGATTCTGCGCCCTAAGACACCCCGCTGTATAGACATTCACCACCAAAGTAAGTTAGAATATGTTTATGATGATGGAATTAACAAATACTACCAATGCATAACCGTTATTCTTTTAAAATATCATCCAACTACCTTGAATTCACCCCTCGACAAGATCCTTGATTTCTTGGGCCTCCCTGGCGGACGCTTGGTTGTTGGAGGTGCTAGTTGAAGTGACCCGAGAGCATCTGGCTCTGACTCAGGGGTCCAGTAGTTGCCTGTCGGATTTATGCTCATTGAGTATGCTGCAAACCAAGTGTTTCTGCTATACTTTTCACCAACCAGTGAATCAACCCTCCTGTTGGAGTGGACTGCAGCAGCGACATCATGCACACAAGGTATAAGGTGCATATCAAATTCAAGACAGCTACAAACCTTTTGCTCCAAGTCAACCCTTACAGGCAATCCGTCCACACCCTTCACTTCGTACTCAGCTTTGATAATATGTCGGACCACATAACCAGTTGAGGCATCGAAATTCTTTGAGATAATCTCCTCCACCTTTGGACTTACCTGTCCTCCACAACTAGCTGCTGCATCACGCCTTCCAGAGAACCACCCCATTAGCATTGTCCTTATGTACTCCAGCAGCGCAACTATGGGAAACTCACGGGCCTCGGCCAGAGCTGCATTGAGTGACTCTGCAACATTGCTGGTCTTTATATTGTAGCGTTTCCCATGAGAGTGTGACCTAGTCCAGTGCTCAAACCCCACCCTGATTAGATAATCAGCACAGCCAATGTCCACTGTCTTTATCTCATTGAAATGCCTGTAGAAATCACACACGCGATATGCCCTTGCTGCTTTAGAAACAAGGTAGGCCAGGTGTTTCTTCTTGAACATCGTTATGATGTTCCTCTGTAGATGAAGAAGACAAGCACAGTGTTGTGCATTTGGATACACCTACAATTAACAGAAATATTTATCATTAGCAGTTAATAAATCTATCAGTATTCATCTTGTAGACTAGTATGCTAAATCCATAAATTTAGTAGGTAGCGTCCAACTACCATTAAGTACGTCTACTAGCTATTTGTATCCGCTAACATGATATGTAAAACTCAATGGGAAATATTTATCATTAGCAGTGTTTGGCATTTGGACACACCTATAGTTAACAGAAATATTTATCATTAGCAGTTACAAAATCTAATAGTAGACATCATGTAGACTAGTGTGGTAAACCCACATATACTTAGTATGTAACGTCTACTACTATTAAGTATGTCTACTAGCAATTTGTATCTGCTAATAAGACGTCTTAAACTCGTGGGGAACATCAAGAAACAACATGTCCTACTATCTAAGCAAACAAATAGAATATCATAAACTCACACGCACCTTTCGCAACCCAGCATATATGGACTGATGTCTGTCTGAGACGAAAACCAGATCATGCCCATCCTCAACGACGTCCAAAAGTTTGCTGAAGAACCATGTCCATGCCTGGTCATTCTCCCCATCTACCACCGCGAAAGCAATGGGGAAAATCTGGTAATTGGCGTCCTGAGCACTAGCGGTCAACAGGCAGCCCACGTATTTTCCTTTGAGATGTGTTCCATCGACTACAACCACTTTCCTCATATACACATAACCCTTCACCGAGGCAGCAAAAGAGAGGAATAAATACTTAAAGCGTTTGACATCACTACCATCACTTGCTGTCTCTACAGCGACAACGCTTCCGGGATTTGAATAGCACAACTGCTCCAGATACTTAGGTAGCAACTTGTAGGAGTCGGTCGTGTTACCCCGGCCCCCCGATCAATTGCAACCTCTCTGGATTTCCATGCTTTCCAGTAAGTGATTGGGACTTGGTGGTCATTGCGCATGAACTCGCGCAGTGCTCCTGGCTTGGGTCCAGGACCCGTCCCCGTAAATTTGTTACTGACCATCTCCCCGATCAAGTTAGCGGTAGCATGTCGCTTGAAATCACCCCTCTCGTCAACAGTGCATGTATGCTCATCACTCAGAACCTTAATCTGAAACCTTGGACAACCTGCCAACTTTGCTGCAGACACCCTCCACTTGCACTCATTACCCTTACACTCCAACACCATCTTACCAGGCTCAGATCGACGGCAGTAGAACCTGAACTTCTTAGCTAAAGCATACAACGACATGTGGGTTTTAAAAGCTGACCGATCCATGAAAACCTGCCCGACATAAAGATGCTGCTCTCCTTCCTCGTCTGAATCTGCCAAGCCAGAAAAACATCTTTACCATAACATAGTAACGATTAACAGTATGCAAACGAAATAAGTGATCCCGGGTGGCGAACCTTCATCTGAGTAGTCGTCATATGGATCCGGGTCTGGGAAGTTTGGGTTTGTGGCTCCTACAGCCTTCACTAGGCGAGGTCTATCAGGTTTATCTCCATAAACTCCATCATCCGAAGCTTTTCCCTTGCCCTTCGTCAGATATTCCAGTATAGAAACACGTTTCTGTTGCGGCTCAACTGTACAAATATTCGTTAACTTGGTTAAGTAGCCACTAACAACATTATATAATATATATGTTTCTTTTTAACAGTTACCTATTGTTAACGCCATACTGGGCCGACTCACTAGCGGTAGATCACCCTCATCCAGTCTAATAACACCTCTTTGATCGATCGGGACCACAGCATTCAAAGGAGCAGCGGAGGAGTCTGTGGATGACTGAGTACCCTCAGTACTAGCTGCGCATAATGCATGAGGCGCCCTTGCCTCAGACACATCATTTTTTGGTAGCAAGCCAATGTCCTCATCAGTGCACACATCCATGAGGTACTGCTGGTTAGCTGACACCCAGCCTTGAGCAAGCATACTCTTCCAATAAGCCCTTCCATCAGTGAACCCGCCATGTAAGGCAGTCCATGGTCCGAAAGTGGGATTGTTAACGGCACTGCTACCCCGGTAAGAGTAACTATTAGGTGGAAGCACTCCAGCCGAGCTACCGATAACAGTGTAATTGTCCCTTCTCTTGAATAGGTAACATGCAACAACATCGTTTCCTATTGTCACCAGCAGCCTCAAATCCGGGATTTCCAGCCTGATACCCATGAAAAGATCCACATCTCCATCTTCCCTCACATCACCCGGAGGCGTTGAGACATCTCCAGGAACTCTCATCCATTCAGGGAACTCGTAGGTCAGAGCAACTGCTGTTTGGACCCCAACACTGTAGCGTGTTCGAACAAGATCCATCAACGATGAATATGTTTGGCTTTCATGAACCATGACATCATATTTCCGTTCTGTTGGATCTTCCAAGAACAGCCACCCTCCACCACCAACTTGCTCCCACACACCAACGACCAGATTAACAAGCTGCCCCATGCTAACCTAGTTATCTGCAAAGTACATGAATGTCATTCTCATGAGGACACTAAGATTTGTAGTAATCGTTAACATAAATGCTTGGTATATAAGACAGAAGAATAAAGTAGCTCCTAAACACCATTAATGGCAGAGGACAAAAATATGAGAACAGGAAAATCACAAACCTTAATCGAAGTGATAACGACTACTGTAAAAGGAGAATTTCTACTTTTGGTTGCTCTCTTTAACAGTCTTCGTTTTCTCTCTACCAGATCAAGTTGACATTTATGGCATCGCAGGCCTCCTTTAAATACAAAATCGGAAACCCTAAACATTGGGCGGTAACCTCTACAATCCCCCATTCTCTGCTACAACTTGATCTTCTCGCAGATTTTCCGTAGATATCGATTTGTACCTTACACAGCTCTCAAACACAACGAGTGTCTGGGGAAGCGTAAGCTGGCAATCTACTTTTTCAACAGGGACCTATGCTTGTACTTGGAGATATCACGCCGATTCAATCTTGTACTAGCAGAGAAATCTCGAAAGACAACTGTTTCCCCCTTTCTCTCTACGCGTGACCTAGATAGGGGCAAAATCGTCCGACTGCAAACAAAATGAAACAGTGTTAGCGGGTTTATTTTTCATTTGGGTACTTTACAAATTTCCGACCCATTGTTGTATATTGGCCCAATAATCTCTATAATATAAGCAATAACTAAATAAGACAAGCAATTTTTACGTTGGAAAACCTCTTCGATGTGAGAAGGAAAAACCAACGGGACCATAGTCCACTCAAACAATCCACTATATAAATAGGTATGAGTACAACCACGTCTTCCCTGTTCAACAACCTGAACAGAATAGAGACTCTAGCTAAAAAGAGCTATCTCCAACACAAGAACAGCAACAACAACAAGAGAGCAACACAAAGCTTCAAAACCGGCAGCAACCAACCGACCTCAGCTCACAAGGATTCCGACAACCAGAGACTAAGCCCACTGTACAAATCCAAGATGAACAAGTCGACAACACCTCTGCGAAATTTCAGCTCAATCAGAGAAGATCTAACCGTCGTATTTACCAAACACTCAAGACATCAGTGCAGAAGAACTGTGACTACCAGCTTCACCAAAACTCAGACAACAGAAGATCCAACCGTTAGAATCCAAATTCCTTCGGTGAACCTTTAACCCACTGACTGGAGAAGCTTCCCACAAAATAGCAGCCCGATCAGGATCCGTTTGACTCTCTAAATCCTGCCTTGACAAACCCAGATGAATCTGCCTCCTCTCTTTTTCTCTCTTTTGTCTAATGAATCTTCTAAAGTACTCTTCTTTCTTGTGTCAACACTTACCACACAAATTAGATTAAGAGACTTTATATAGTGTCTCATTAATCCTAAAAATCTTCAAGGTCCAATACTAATCTCATGGACTAATACCAATGACCCAATTCCAAGTTTGGTTATCACCAACCAAACCCAATGAATTTCTTCTATCTAGAAGGAACCCAACAAAACTATCTTTCATGTGTCAACAAAGCTTAGTAAAGCTATAATGTTGAATGTTTCTCAAATGCTGGAATGGAGCTGGTTAGGAGACTTTTTTTTGTCAACGGTTAGGAGACATTTAATTTGAGAAATTTTGTTTGAATTGAATCTTGTAATCAAAAACCTATTCCCGGTTTCGGGTGGATATAAAAGACATACCAACCTTGTCGAAAATATGGAGAACTGACTAGAAAAATAAAACAGTAAAGCGCGTGATCTATAATTGCGATGCGAGCCATAACCTTATTTATAGAAAGGGAGGAAAAGGTCAAGCTCTCTAATAAATTGTAACAAAAGTTATTTAATTCAGATTGATAATCACAGTTATTAATCTCAAAACATAAGGCCCACCGTAAAACACTAGTCTCAGTTTCTTGGACGATTCTCCAACACACACTTGGCACTCACGCTTTAACTATATAAACTGAATGAGAAAAACAAAAGAAAATCAAAACTTTTTTTTTTGTAACAATGGCCATCAACAGAATCGCGATTGGAACACCAGGAGAGGCTAGCCATCCAGATGCGATCAGAGCGGCTTTTGCCGAGTTTTTCTCCATGGTTATATTCGTTTTTGCGGGTCAAGGCTCCGGTATGGCTTACGGAAAGCTAACAGGGGACGGTCCAGCTACACCTTCCGGTCTAGTGGCTGCGTCTTTGTGTCATGCGTTTGCGTTGTTCGTGGCGGTTTCAGTCGGTGCAAACGTTTCAGGCGGTCATGTAAACCCTGCGGTTACATTCGGAGCTTTCATCGGTGGAAACATAACATTATTAAGAGCTATACTTTACTGGATCGCTCAATTGCTCGGAGCAGTCGTAGCTTGCTTGTTGCTCAAGGTAAGCACTGGTGGGATGGAAACAGCAGCTTTTTCTCTTTCCCATGGAGTTGAGCCATGGAACGCAGTCGTTTTCGAGGTTGTGATGACGTTTGGGTTAGTCTACACGGTTTACGCTACTGCCGTGGATCCCAAGAAAGGCGATATAGGAATCATTGCTCCTTTGGCAATTGGGTTGATCGTTGGAGCTAATATTCTCGTTGGCGGTGCTTTTGATGGTGCGTCGATGAACCCGGCGGTTTCATTTGGTCCGGCCGTGGTTAGCTGGACCTGGACGAACCATTGGGTCTATTGGGTTGGTCCATTTATTGGTGCAGCCATCGCAGCTATTGTTTATGACACTATCTTTATGGGTAGAAATGGGCATGAACCACTTCCTTCTAATGACTTCTAAGTTAGGGTTTTTTTCTTGTTTCTTGTTTGGGAAACAAGAAAACTGCTGTTGTATATCCTACTATAGTAAGGGTATTTTGAGATAGGTTGATGTCAGTCTCTTAATTCTCTCTAATGTTTTATTTTTAAATGTGGCTAAGATGTTACTTTTACTGCTTTTATGTTTTAAATAATTAACATATAAAATCTTGAAAACTTTCCTTTAATTTTTACTAAGATGAACGTGTAGAGTTCACGTAGCATGTCACACATAATATAAATAAATAAAATATATGTGCCCAAGAGAAAATAAGAATGCCCAAAATTAAGACGCAACCATAATGCTGCTGCATGTATACCAATTAAAATTTGTAAATATGCCAATAAATCGAGATGTATAAACAAACAATCTTTCTACATTGTAAATGAAAAGTAACCAAGTTTAGTCTAGTATATTGCCTGACCAATAAAAATATATATCATAGAGTTGGAAAAATGAGAAAAAAATCTTAAACTATATACTCACAAGTTGAAATAGAAGTTTCAATAATTTAAGTAGTAATAATATAGATGATTAAATTTATCTTTTAGAATTGGAGGGTAGTTGACAAGATTTTGTGAAAGTTAAGATAAAATTGAGGTTATATTTCAATTTAAGTAATTCTTTTACTATAGTAAGAGTAGGAACAGAGAATAACGAGTCTAAAAGTAACGTATAATATTAGTTAAAAAAGCGTATAGTGTAAAAAAAACATTCTGATAAATAAATTTAATATTCATTCAGAAAAAAGTCCATGAAAATCAAATACTTCTAAACCAGGAGATTTTCGGATGCGTTACTCTCATTTGATGCCAAGTCTGTGATGTACGTATGTTATCCAGAGGCGGATCTAGGTAGAGATTAGGGGTGTCAACTGACATCCCATAAATATTATAAATCGGTTTTGTAGGTTAGGGCTAATTTATCAACGTAGCTCATTTGGTCAAGATTCCTTCGTCTGACACCCCTAAAATCCCAAGACCCTGGTTCGATTGCACAAACTAAACCTAGTTTTTTTTCAAAAAAAATTAATACGGGCTAAAAGCCCAATATCTCATTTTAATTTTTTTTTGTTTGGATCTAAATTAATTTTCTTTGGGCTAGACAAACTTTAATATTGTTCTTGTCTTTTTATTTATTTCGGTTTCCAAAAACCCAAATTGATCATTTGTGTTTATTTTTTTATTTCAACATTTGTGTTTATTTTCAGTTAAAAATTTGGAAATTTTCACATTATTAACAATTTTTAATATATAATATTTTCATTTTAAATAAGAAAACATTCTAAATTTAACATTACATATAATCACTATTTTAATAAATTTTAAATTTTTATTTAAATTATTATTTAAAAAAAATTAAGTTAAATAATTAATTTAATTTATGACACTTCTAAAAATAATTTCTAGATCCACCACTGAAGTTATCTTCATCTTGATTGGAGTAATGGGTTAATTACCAACACACATTATTCTTTCTCAAAAAAAAAAACCAACACAAATTTCATGAACTATCTTCGATTTCTAAATCCCACCAGCAGCCTAATAGAGATAACTGAGAGACAGACGTACGTATTCTTCGAAATGAGTACATAACTACTTCGTATACATTGAATTATAGATATCCGCAGACATGAATCACTCATCAGTTAACAATATACAAATATATACACACATATTGTTGGAACCAATTAATATAAGCCTCATGGGCTGTTTATTAAATTGGATGTGTGAATAGAAAAAATTTTATAAGTCTAATGGGCTGAGTAAAATTTTGATTTTATGTGAAGAAATATGGAGATATTGGGGTCATTTTACAATCTTAATTGGCTGAGTAAATTGATTCACTTTTTGGTTTTGGCCCTATGATGAAAAAGGCTTAAGCCTTAAGGGAAAACTTGGTAACCAAGCTACAAAACTTAGCAACCAAGCTAAGTCACCTTAGTGACCAATTTAAGCCAACTTGATTTGCAAGATTGGCTAACTTGGTTTGCAAGTTTGGTTAACTTGGTGACCATGCCAAAACTTAGCTATAAATATCCATGATCATCTCCATAATCTATATCTCACAATCATCTCTCTCACTAGAAAAAGAAGCTTTTTCTCACTGAAAAAAAATTCTTTAGATTTTTTCTTTTTTATAATAAGTGTCTCGAGAGTATATCGTAGTAGTGAGTTCGTAGATTCTGTTTCGGGTGTTGCGAAACGGTCTCATCACGGTTGTATCCTGGGATTCAAAAATCGCATAAAAACCGTCACACATTACGGGTGATTTATTGAGTTAAGGAAAGAGATCAAATCTCGACTCCGTGAATTCGTCTATTTCCTTAAGATTTTTAAATGTTTTTAATCTTTATATTATCATTTTATATGCTTCTTGTTTCGTAATTTTCAATCAGGATTTTCGCGGTCCTACAATCTTAACTCAACAAATCCGCTTTTTGCTTATCGCTTGAATCGGATTGAATATTGCGAACAATTTTTTTTAAAACGATTTTAGAAAACGTTTTTAAATCAATCTGAAACGGTTCTAAGAACGCTCTTTAGCTTTCTCTAGAACGTTTTGGAAAAAAGACGAATCATATTTAGAAAATGATTTACGCGACATTCTCAGAAAGGCTCGCGATCTCATTTTTCTAAAGAAAAAAAAAATAGCGTTTAAGAACGTCTTTAAGACGAGTTCTGGGAACGACTACTAAAAGTTTAATTGCTTATTGAATTGAGTTCTCAATACTTACTACGGTTTGCATAATTTGAGAATAGATTCAATAGTGATTAATGATCTCACTAACGAGCTATAAATTTTAAGCTCTTAAGATAAGTCTTGTACATTATAGATTTATTTTAGAAGATTGAGTTCATAATACTTTTGAATAAATCTTAAAAGATTGAGTTCATTATACTTTTGAATAAATCTTAAAGGATGGAGTTATTAATATTTTTTGAATAAATCTTAAAAGATTGAATTCATAAATTTTTTTTGGATAAATCATGTAAGACAGAGCGTCTTAGTACCTTCAGGTAAATATGAATTTAAAGATCGAGTCCAAATAATTCTATTATGGATAAATGAAAATATAAAGATTGTGTCCACAAGGATAAATCTATTATATAAAAATTGTGTCTAAATGACTATAAAATATTTATTTTTGAATAAATCTAAATCTATATTTAGATTGTATTTCAAATATTTTTTTTTTGAATAAATCTAAATCAAAAGATTAAAGATTGCGTTCAAATAATCATGAAATATTTTGTTATACAAATATGACCAGTGAGACGACAACCCTAATTGGGAATGGTCATCCATTTGGATTGTCTTCATGTGAAGATTTGTCTATGCCTAGTAAAACCACTATACAGTGAGTTGAATACTTCCATGAAACATTGAGTTTCGATATGGAGAAATCAAGGCTAAGAACATAAGCTCAAAGAAGTTTGCAGTGGCAAACTATCTAATTAAAGAGTTGTGATTCTTCATGCATGAGATAAAGACTGCATGTATGACAATTTATTTGCATACTAGGTTTATAGTTAAACTGGAAAATTTCCATAAAAAACTCTCTCTCATAAGCAAAGGCTGAGTGCCATATTATGACTTGATTGTCAGGCAAGACAAAAATATGCAAATCACAAAGTATATGTCATCACAATTGTGAACATAAAATGAAAGTGATTCAGCAAAAGAACAAGAAAAGCCTAAAGTTCATATTCAATTATACATTAGTTTTAGAAAGCAATGTGCTTAAAAGAAGTTCAATGTATAGTTTCGAAAAGCTGACACACATCGCAGCAGGGCTGGCGGATGTTGTAGCAATATTGGTTTACATAGAGACAATGTGAAATCTCAAACCAATTTGATAAAAACTAACACATGAAGTGTAGTTTTGAGTCAATATTCCATAATGGAATAGAATGTGGCAACTTAAACGAGAATAAATGTTTTCTTAAGAGAATTAACATTATTACTCGTCTCCTTGTTCACTAGAATCCAAATGAAGTTGCGGAACAAAAGTTCTAAACTCTTTACGGATAATTGTAAGCATGCATGATCCTGAGTTATCTCTGGAAATGTGGGGGGAGCGTTACTTACCACATTCAAATATTGGCAAATGACCATGTACTTTGAAAAGGTAATGTAAATTCATACAAATACCTCAAAGTGTGGGGGTGCTTAGCAATATCTTGGAAATTTTCCAAATAAAAATTATTGACCAGATTCATAATGTAATCTGAGTTCATTGCTTTTGGTAAAAGCAGCAGAAGAAGCATAATGGCTTTGTAATTTCTTGGAAGATATTCCAATGTGGGAGAAACCAGTCCCAACTCTACGCTTATACTGCGATAGTCAATTGACTATAGCTTGGGCACTGGATAATCTCTATAATGGTAAGTCGCATCACATAAGATGACATAAAACCATTGTAAACTGTGATATCAAAAAGTCAGCTGACAACCTAATGGATGTTTACCAAAGGGAAATATGAGATTAAGTTTTGAAATCATCGAAGGAAATAGGTTTATTGCCTATGATTAAAGGACGTTTGATGGAAACCCTACCAACATGACTGGAGATCCCAAGAAGTTGGTTCAAAGGGACAACTAAATCAAACAAAATCCATTAAAGCACTGAAACCTACCCATATCCCAAGATGATAACAGTGCTCCTGTAAATTTAAGGTTAAGCATTGACTTTTAATGAGATAAGACCATGGCCTTCATATACATGTATATAAAGTATTACAGGGTATTTTATTGTGTATATGATAGGTGCACATGGCAATCACCTAATGAGTGTGAAATGGGGCCGTTTCTAGGAGAATGAAGTTTAGGCTATACTCTCCAAGTTCACTCATGACAAACCATGCAAGTTCACGGCCAAAATGAACACAATAGAGAACTTAACTCTACGAGAAAACGCAGCTGGGTTATATCTGTTGTCTCGGTTTACATAAAATTTCGGGCGGTTCAAGACATCATGTTCACCACCTGAAAAGTAAATCCGGCAGATACTAACAATGAGTAGTTCAAAGCTGAAAAATGCTACTACATCATATACAGTTAGTTTTTCGTTTATACTCTCGAAAAGTTCGTCTGTCTTGTCTAGCGTTAGGTTTAGTTGTAGAGTCTTTCAAGTCTTTAAGTATTTAGAGTAACTTCTATTCATGTGGGGGATTGTTGGAACCAATTAATATAAGCCTCATGGGCTGAGTATTAAATTGGATGTGTGAATAGAAAAAATTTTATAAGCCTAATGGGCTGAGTAAAATTTTGATTTTATGTGAAGAAATATGGAGATTTTGGGGTCATTTTACAAGCTTAATTGGCTGAGTAAATTGATTCACTTTTTGGTTTTGGCCCTATGATGAAAAAGGCTTAAGCCTAAGGGGAAACTTGGTAACAGAGCTACAAAACTTAGCAACCAAGCTAAGTCACCATAGTGACCAAGTTAAGCCAACTTGATTTGCAAGATTGGCTAACTTGGTTTGCAAGTTTGGTTAACTTGGTGACCAAGCCAAAACTTAGCTTTAAATACCCATTATCATCTCCATAATCTATATCTCACAATCATCTCTCTCACTAGAAAAAGAAGCTTTTTCTCACTGAAAAAAAAACTCTTTAGATTTTTTCTTCTTTATAGTAAGTGTCTCGAGAGTATATCGTAGTAGTGAGTTCGTAGATTCTGTTTCGGGTGTTGCGAAACGGTCTCATCACGGTTGTATCCTGGGATTCAAAAATCACATAAGAACCGTCACACATTACGGGCGATTTATTGAGTTAAGGAAAGAGATCAAATCTCGACTCCGTGAATTCGTCTATTTCCTTAAGATTTTTAAATGTTTTTAATCTTTATATTATCATTTTATATGCTTCTTGTTTCGTAATTTTCAATCAGGATTTTCGCGGTCCTACACATATGCCGACAGAAACAGAGGGACCGTCAAAGGTAGAGAACGGTTATTGATGCATAAGGATAACTTGATTCGAACTACCGGAACGCGCCGAGGATATGGATTGAGCGAAAGTAGATAGAAAACGGTTGATTTATGTAATTTTGTGTGAGTCGGGTTGTATTCAAAACTTACTCCCGTTTATGGGTTGATTATTAATATATATATATATATATATATATATATATATATATATATATATATATATATATATATATATATATATATATATATATATAAAACAGAGGGATCGTATAATGAAAAGAGAAATGATAGTTGCTCAAAAAAGAAAAGAAAAGATAAATGATATAAAACTAGATATTCATACGATATGATTTTATAGACCGGATGTAATTCATCTCCAACATATGATAGAACTTTTTAGCTTCATTAAATTGTTAGTACAAGGAGATATTATCATAGCCACAGCCACTATCCTTTTTTTTTGTTCGTGTCTTGATTTGAAAATAACGATACAACTATTACCGGTTTCGTCTATTAAATTGGTCTAAATTACGATTCAGGTACCATGTTATCTTAACAAGCAGGAAGAGCATCTCCAACCTATATAACACTATTTTAGTGTGAATACCACATTATTTTAGTGTCTAAAACTTTACATAGAAATTGAAACGGATACGCGGAAGCGGAATCATATGGAAACATAAAAACAAGATTTTTTTAAGAAATTAGGAAGCGGATACGTATCGGAAGCGTATATTTATATATGTATATATACATATTAAAATATAAAAAATTACAAATATAATTAAAAATTATATGATTCAAATTAAAACAAAAACATGTTAAAACCGTGAAAATATACATAAATTAAGTTTATAAGATATTATTATACTAAGTATTTGTAATATTTTGTAAATAGTTAACACAATATATTTGAATATATACGATATATCTCTAATAAACCATCAATGCATAAAGATAATTTATAGTATTTGTTTTAATATTTGTATATTTATATTCTCTATTTCACTATTATATAAAAACAAAAACGATGTTTCTTATATTTTTATTTACTTAAGACATTATATTTTTTTTAAATGGAAGCATGATTTCAATACGTAATCGTAAGTTTCCAACGTATTTTCAAAGTAGTATTTTTGGAAGCGCATTGGAAACGAGATTCCGAAATTTTTCACAAGCTTCCGATTCCGGTTCCGAAGCGGGAAGCGGACGTATGACAAAGCTTCCATGCAACCTATATTATTTTAGCACCAAAAATGTGTTCTTCTCCAACCACAACACTAAACTTCACACTAAACATATTTTTATAATATTATATATATTTATTTTGTTGTTTATCCTTTATTTTACTGTGTATTTTATTAATAAAATAAATTAATAGTATTTTAGTGGAGTGAATAGTGTTTTAGTGTGGTGAATAAGTGTCACACCAAATTTAGTGTGAAATTATAGTTACACTAAAATGGTGTGATTTTTAGTGTTGGATTGAAGATGGTTTTTGTGTAAAAATCACACTAAAATAGTGTTTTGCAATTGGGTTTGAGATGGACTAAAATCGCATACTGTTGCTAATTATAAGTCCATATATTATTAATATATATGGCGTACTATTCGGCATGTAAAGCCCATTGAGAAGCCTTTTCGACCGTTTTTGTTTTGTTTTGATGAAATACATTCATTGTTATTAATATATTTTAAAGACTCTCCTTCCCAGATCCAGAGTCATTTTTTATTAATGATATTCTAAAGAATAACCTACTATCTATAATTTTCCTATACGATCATGCCTAACTTTCTAATAATTAACTTATAATAATGCATGGCTCCTAAATCTTTAGTTAAATTCAAACTAGCATAACCAAAGAAATAGTCTTTGTAAATAAAAGTCTTAACAAATAGTCTTTGTAAATAATATAAACTTTAATTGTAAAAATATTCAATTTTTAGTTTTCTTTTACAAAGGAATTCTATAAAAAGTTGGAAACCAAACTCTAGAAGTCGCTCTCATTTCTTCAAAGTATTGGTGGATAATGACGAGAAAGAAGAACAATCTATTGACATAAAAAAATATAAAAAGCATACTATCTTTGAACTAAAATTAAAACAAAGATATTTGATAAAGCAATAACTATTTGTTTTCATATTTATTAGTGCACTCTTTTTCCCTCCTTCATGCCAACTCTATAGTAAATTATTTACCATTTTGCAAAGATAATTTAAAGAGAAGATAAGAATGTTCAAATCATCTAATGGATAAAGGAAAAAATCACCAAACAAAATACTTTCCAGTGTAAGGTCATCCTTATCTCACATTTCTTACTCGTCTCTAAGGGGGGATGGCCCGCCATTTTAAGTGAAAATATCCCTTATTTGGGGAAGAAGAAGAAACGTATGCAGTGGTTTTTTGCAGGCCCCACGACACGTGGCAGCCCGCAGTTGGTACTGTTTTTAATTTTTTTTTAATGCGAAAAAGTAAAAAAAAAAATAAAAAAAAAAAGAAATTTTTACATGTCTCTAGGATAAAAATGCCCTAAAGCTGCCAAAATATAATAGAATATTAATCAATTAAGGTGGCTAACATTCAGTACGTAATTGTTAATAGTTTCTTCCAATGACCAACCTTTTTTCTTCTTCTCATGTGTTACGATAAATACACAAACCAAGTTCCACATCATATATTATACCAAAAAATTTAATATAAAGTAACGTTCAACTCTATTTACATATGGATTTTTGAGAATAAAATTTTCAAAAAAAAATCCGTAAAAAACTAGGTCCATAGTGAACAATATCATATTAAGTAAGGAATTAAGCATACGATGACAGACACTATATAGAACGTCTGACTCAAGGAAAAATGTTTGGTATAACTCTAGTAAAGCGTCTAGTTCATAAAAAAAAAACAATTAGTCTATCACAATAAATTAGTATCAGAACTCAATATTCCATGGTTCTTAGTATGAGAAGAAATTGTTAGGATAAATAAGCAATCCAATCTCACATTATCGACTGCATTGACATTATATCTTCTCTCAACGGTTTAAGCTTGTTGTCTAGCTAATATAGCATATCACTACAAAAATTATCATCATATCTTATTCTTATTTACACGTATCAAAAATTTACATTATCTTTAAATTTTAATGACTTATAAACATATTTAAGTATCGCAAATTTGTTTCTTTTGAAAACTGTAGTCAGATGCTACAATTATAGAGGAACACTATGTGCCTTGTCTGTTAACCCACCTACTGATTTATCTTATTTGAAAGCATTGGTTCAATCATGCAAAAACTACTTTAATTATTTATAGTTTTCTAATCAATTATATATATATAGTTTTTTTTTTTTGAAAAAGGGCTTATATATATATAGTTACGTCTTGCGCTTTAGTTTCGGTGTTACAAATCGGTATTGCTTTCTTTGATTGCGCCTAAATTCAATAATAATATGTATCGAAATTCCGAGACTTGTCTCTTTCAAATGGAACGACCAAAAACTCCAATATGACCAAGCTTTTTGACGCATTTCGTTTTTTTTTTCCGTCAAGTTTTTTAAATTGATAATAAAAACGGGCCAAGTCCTATTACAATTCCGAAACCCATCCAAAGCCCATACTACAAGAAACCCAAAAAAATTAATCTACGGGCCAATTAAACCAGAAGAAAACCGGACGACCAAAGCTGGATCACGTGTCGAGGAGTCCGGGCACGTGTAAAGATCAGAGATTTTGGGACGCCACACGTCATTCTCTCCTCAACTCGACCGTCACCACTTGGAAATGTCACCGGATTTATCTTACCGCAGATTTCGTTTCGTCAGAGCTTTTGAAACCGAAAAGCCTCCGTTGAAATCACCACTTCCCTTCAACGCTTTATCTTCCGTCGGAGAGCTTCATCGATCCCGTCGAGATCTCATCCGACTGCAAAGCCGAGGATCACTTGACCTCACTCGCCAAGCACCGAGAACCACACACAAACCACACACAGAGCCCAAACCAGTCCAAAAAACGGACCAAACTAGAGCCGGCGAGGCAAGGTTGAAAGAACTTTTACCCCCCGAAGACAAGACCGACGATGATGAAGCTGACGAGGCCTTCACCTTCCGGAGACAAGAGCTGGCATCGACGGAGCTGCGGAAGCCTCCACCTCCCAGAG
Organism: Brassica juncea; assembly: GCA_018703725.1. Lineage (NCBI taxonomy): Eukaryota > Viridiplantae > Streptophyta > Magnoliopsida > Brassicales > Brassicaceae > Brassica > Brassica juncea. Next base: position 44,865,766 of record CM031942.1, on the reverse strand, counting down.
ACAGAAACACAAACTACAAGACGACTAGATTCACTGCTCTCTTCACACGACCGCGCCTCAACTCCAGCGACAGATCCACCACGGATGGGGTCTGAACCAGAACTTTAGTAAGGCAGAAGGTAGGGGATACGATAGAGCAGCGAAAACGAAGACTTAGGCAGCATTCGAGGAATTCCGGCGACGATACGCATACTCACGCACCGACCACTCGCCGGACCCTAAACTAAGATCTACTTTCTCTCTCTCACCAATGACTTTTGAATATGACGCATTTCGTTTATAGACTAAATATTTGTTTCTGTTTTCATGAAATATATGTTTTGGTCTCGTCCATTTGCAAATACTTTCTGTATCCACTAACTTGAGTTGCAATTATATAAGTATATATAAACTCTTTCTTTGTTGACAACAAAAAAAAAAAAACTCTTTCTTTCCATTTATAAGAGAATCAAATAGCTGTTTTAAAATAAATCACCAAAAGTTGGCAGTTGAGCTACTTATTCGGTAAACCATCTCTAAGGACGTCTCAAAGCTACTCTCACAACGTTATCAGGAATATAAATTATGTAATGGTTAAGCGTAGGTAATTAGACAAAAATTGAAATCAGTAACGATCAATATTGTTGGGGTCAAAAACGGTTATCTCGAAATCTACGGCCAAAGATTCTTCCAAACTCGAAGATTTCCCACACGAACGACTAGCGGGGGAAGAGATCGAGCAACGGAAAACCCACGGACGGCAATACGGCCTGGCGCCGGCGGCACCCTGGTCTGGCGCCGGTCCACGGCCCTCATCCTGGTCTCGGTCCCATTGTGCTCGGTCCAATCCCATCTTGGCTTATTCGGATCAATCCTCGTGAGTTTGGTACAATCAAGGCTACGGAATAAACATCTTTCGATTCGGTTGGAACCATCCTCAATGTTTTACGATAGAAACTGGAGGGGTTGGATTTCACGTAGAAGATATCGTATAAAAAAAAGATCGATTAACTTGAACATCGATCCTTTAAGCTATACGGTTTATTCTCCGAGAAAGATCATCTTTCCGAGAAATCGTATAAAACGTTTAACGACTTAAGACAAGTCCACAGACTTACTTACGATTTTTCAGAATTCAGGCCCAATCAGGCTATGACGGTTTATCCGATTTCCCGAAACGTCGGATAAACATCAAGTCATCGAAAGATAGCGGAAAACTCGGGGATGATTACGAAGACCGACGAAAATGGAACATTTCCTGAAGAGATAAGCTTGGGCCCAAAGGCGAGGCCCATCATCCTAAGGCAAACCGACCTAGGAGTGGGTATATAAGGAGAGCAAGAGCAGAGGAGAAGAGCATCCCAAAAAATCCGAGAATTAGACTTAGAGCATTCTGCTAGCTTAGAAGAATTAGGGCTTAGGTGGTTAGACTAGCGGAGCAAGGCTCAGGACGTTTGGCTGCCTGCGACTCTATATTTTTCTTTAATCGCAACTCTCTCTGTCTTTCGGAAAATCCTTGTACTCGTAGCTTTCATCTAATAAAACGCCTTCGGGCAAATATTTCAACTCTTATTTTTATCTATTGAACTTTCTCGATTTTGTGTGGCAACGCAGAGAATCCAGACCTTCAAGGAAAGTCGGGTTTACTTGGCTTTCCTCCGCAATCTTATTTATCAGAAATTGACGGTGTGAATTTCGGTTCCCACAGTTTGGCGCTAGAAGGAGGGGGGGACGGATTCTCTAACTCGAAAACCACCGATCGATCGAAGTTCAGTATGACTTCTTCGTCAGCCCGCAACATCGTATCTTTCGAGGACCGAGCAACGGCCTGTACGGCCAAACCTCACAACGATCTCCTCGTAATAGAACTCACGATCCAGGATATTGACGTAGCAAGGGTATTAGTCGACACCGGATGCTCGGCTAATATTATCTACAAAAGCACCCTCGAGAGGATGGGCGTCGATCTAAGCATCCTTACAGATGACCCCAGCCCAGTATTCGGACTCTCGGGAGAAATTATGACCCTCGGCTCGACTAACCTCCTAGTCAAATCCGGGAGCGTTGCCAAAAACACGGAATTCCTGGTGATCGATGGTCCAACATCCTACAATGCGATAGTTGGAACTCCCTGGCTAAACTCCATGAGAGCGATCCCATCAACATTCCACCTATGCCTCAAGTTCCCAACGCCTTTCGGGGTCGAAACAATACATGGTAGTCACGGAGCAGCGCATATCTACCTCGCTACCGAACTAAAACGGAAAAACTCCGAAATCGAGACCTCTCGGAAAAAGCAAACGATTCACGACTCGCCGGAAACCTTCTGGCAGTCTCAAAGAGCTGAGGCCCTGGAAGGGAAGCGTGAACCAACCTGCGAACCGGTGGTCTCAATTTGTCTCGACGATTCTTTCCCGGAACGGTGTGTCAAGATCGGAGCTAACCTCCGCGAACCAATAAAAGCAGAGCTCATCGCATGCCTCAAAAAGAACCTCAGTACGTTTGCTTGGGCTGCGGAGGATATGCCAGGAATCGTCATTAGCGTAACATGTCACGAACTTAACATCGACCCAACTCACAAACCCGTAAAACAATAGAGACGAAAGCTGGGACCTGAGCGTGCCACCGCAGTCAATGAGGAAGTCGAAAGACTCCTCAAAGTAGGGTCGATAGCAGAAGTCAGGTATCCGGACTGGCTTGCCAACCCCGTCGTGGTTAAAAAGAAAAACGGCAAGTGGCGAGTCTGTGTCGATTTCACGGATCTGAATAAAGCCTGTCCAAAGGATTGCTTCCCTCTCCCACACATCGACCGACTGGTCGAAGCAACCGCGGGAAACAAGCTTCTGTCATTCATGGACGCTTTTTCCGGATACAATCAGATCATGATGAATCCCGACGACCGCGAAAAAACTGCATTCATCACAGACCGCGGAACGTATTGCTACAAGGTAATCCCTTTCGGTCTTAAAAACGCAGGTGCAACATATCAGCAACTCGTCAACAAAATGTATTCCGAGCAACTCGGAAAAACTATGGAAGTATACATCGATGATATGCTCGTAAAATCTCTTGACGAACACGATCATATAGCCCACCTAGAGGAATGTTTTGCACGACTCAACCAGCATAACATGAAACTCAATCCGGCAAAATGTAGATTCGCGGTGGCATCGGGAGAATTCCTTGGATACCTCGTAACGTATCGCGGAATCGAGGCCAACCCTAAACAAATCGACGCACTGATAGATATGGCCTCCCCGAGAACCAAGCGAGAAGTCCAGAGGCTAACCGGAAGAGTCGCGGCTTTGAACCGTTTCATCTCGCGCTCCACGGATAAGTGCCTACCGTTTTACGAAACATTGAAGGGAAACAAGAAGTTCGAATGGTCCGAGCAATGTGAAAAAGCTTTCCAACAGTTGAAACAATACCTGGCCACTCCACCAGTCCTCGCAAAACCGGTGGAAGGTGAACCTCTTTTCCTCTATATCGCAGTTTCCGCAACAGCAGTCAGTGGCGTATTGATACAGGAAGAACGCGGCGAACAAAAGCCAATTTTTTACGTAAGCAAGACGTTACTGGATGCGGAAACTCGATACCCGCTAATGGAAAAATTAGCATTCGCCGTCATAACCTCGGCAAGAAAACTAAGACCATATTTCCAGTCTCATACTATAGTGGTTCTCACCACGTTCCCGCTGCGGATAATCCTGCATAGTCCGAGTCAATCCGGTAGGCTCGCAAAATGGGCAATCGAACTGAGTGAATACGACGTCGAATATCGCCCAAGGACGTGTGCAAAGTCCCAAGTACTTGCGGATTTCTTGGTAGAGTTACCCACTAGAAGCATGACTAACGAGGAACCAAACTCAACTTGGGTCCTCCACGTCGACGGATCTTCATCCAAACAAGGATCCGGAATCGGAATACGACTCACCTCTCCTAACGGGGAAATCCTAGAACAGTCTTTCCGATTGGCTTTTCATGCTTCAAACAATGAGGCAGAATACGAAGCACTCATCGCAGGCTTGCGGCTGGCCCATGGTTTAAAAATCCGTAATATTCACGCTTACTGCGATTCTCAGTTAGTCGCCAATCAATACAGCGGAGAATATGAGGCAAGAGACGAAAGGATGGACGCATATCTAAAACTCGTCCAAGAACTGGCTCGAAATTTCGACCAGTTCGCCCTGACCAGAATTCCTCGCTCGGAAAACGTCCAGGCCGACGCCTTGACCGCCCTCGCCTCAAGCTCAGATCCAGGGCTCCAAAGAGTAATCCCGGTCGAATTCATCGAGCATCCAAGCATCGGACCACCAGTGGTCTTCAATCTAATCTGAGACGAGATTGAAGATGCGGAAGAAGTCGAGGATCAACCGGAAGCGAATGTGAACCCGACCGAGTATGGCTGCGACAGCCCTTGGTTAGAACCAATCCGAGCCTATATCGTGAATGGAACCTTACCCGCTGAAAAATGGGCGGCTCGTAAAGTGAAAACCCAAGCGGCACGGTACGTCACGATAGAGGGAGAAATTTATAAGTGGTGTTTCTATGGTCCTCTCATGGCATGCGCAGAAGGGGAAAGAGCGAGAAGAATCATGAAGGAGGTCCATTCTGGATCATGCGGAAATCATTCTGGCGGAAGATCTCTCGTGGTCAAAATCAAACGCCACGGTTATTATTGGCCAACCATGGTAAAAGACTGCGAGAAATTCGTCCGGAAGTGCGAGAAATGCCAAAGGCATGCTCCAACAATCCATCAACCCGCGGAGATCCTCTCCTCAATCTCGTCCCCCTATCCTTTCATGTGATGGTCCATGGACATCGTCGGACCTATGCACCCATCAAAACAAAAGCGCTTCCTCCTAGTCCTTACGGATTTCTTTTCCAAATGGGTAGAAGCAGAATCCTACTCAAGTATCAAAGACACACAAGTCGAGAACTTCGTCTGGAAACATATCATAACTAGACATGGGGTCCCGTACGAAATCGTAACAGATAATGAATCTCAATTTATCTCTACTCGATTCGAAGCATTCTGCGAAAAATGGAAAATACGACTTACAAAGTCAACTCCCAGATATCCGCAATGCAACGGACAGGCAGAAACCATCAACAAAACCGTCCTTGACGGACTCAAGAAACGCCTAGACGCCAAGAAGGGGCGATGGGCAGAGGAGCTCGAAGGAGTTCTTTGGTCGCATCGTACAACCCCAAGACGGGCTACGGGTGAAACTCCATTCGCCCTCGTTTACGGAACGGAATGTATGATCCCCGCGGAAGTAGAATTCCCCGGAGTACGGAGAAGATTCCTCTCCGAAAGAGAGGATTTAAACGACGCTATGATGCTGGACAATCTCGATCTCATCAATGAGCGCCGCGACCAGGCACTCATTCGAATCCAGAATTACCAGCACGCTGCCGCAAGGTACTACAACTCAAACGTACGCCATCGCAGGTTCAAAGAAGGCGATTTAGTCTTACGCAAAGTCTTCCAAAATACTGCCGAACGAAACGCAGGAAAACTGGGAGCAAACTGGGAAGGACCGTACAAAGTCATAAAAGTAGTCCGACCAGGCTCATACCAAATCGCAAACATGCAAGACGTCAAAATCTCGAGAACTTGGAATGCGATGCACCTCAAAAAATACTACCACTAAACAATAAAACGTGGTACAAAAGAACTACGAGATGGCTTGATCCCTAGACAAGGGTACGTAGGCAACTCGCCAATCGGCGGATTCAGCTATCCCCCCAATTTAAAAAAAGGGGGGGAGTGGGACGTATACTCGTATACTCCCACAAATTTCGAAGACTCTAAAATTTTCGAAACTTTTTCACGACTTTTTCAAAATCAGCCGAAACGGCCACAACAACGGATCTAGTATCCACTAAGCGATTATCACATCCAAAAACAAATCCCGGATAGCCAACACTTCACGAAGCACTGTGAATGTAGACGCTTCTCCCTGGGTCAAACTTACGCGACCCCTTGGTCCCGTGTCCAAAACGGAAACAACAGTTTTCTGGCTGCGAACATTCGCAAAAGACATCCCCAAAGCCCGCAAGCGTTTCAACACGAGATGCGGCATAAGGAAAAATCAACCTTCAGCACTGCGAGACGTCGCTAACGCTTGAAGGACATTTTTTTCCGCAAAATATTGCAGACGAAATCTTCGTCTCTGAACATACAAACACACCTCAAAACGGTATCATTTCGTTGTTGCTGATCACAACAAACGAACTCTAACGTCCTAAACAGACAAATAGCCGCCCTTCAAGGGGTAGGCTCTCTTACATCCGACGAGGATAAACATAGCGCGCTACACAAGAAATCCAAAATTTTGGTCTAGCTCTTCGTAAAGGAAGTAGCTCGACTCACGCCCAAACAAATCATATAAGCCGACAACAATTCGCGGATTTTAAACGGTACGAGTCAGGTTAAAATCGCAAACAGGCAAAACGAAAGCCGATTTGTCATCGCAAAGCCTCAGTCCGAGAGTAAACCTAGGTCTTGCCCTAAACCCAGCCACGCTGGATCTTGACATCTCACAGACATAGTATGGTATACGAGATCCAAAAATTTGTCTCTTCACTTAAGCCTATTCGTTTCACGAGTTTTTTGCGTAAATCGGTAAACCGCGGAAAATCTCGCTTTATGCAGACAATAGGTACGGTGATCATCGGGGAACTAGGAATGAGACGACAACTCACACCCTCTTTCTCATACTTCGTAAAACTGAAGTTCATAAATAATCGAAAACGTTTCATAGATTGAGACTGCCGAAATTCAAACAAAACCCCAAAAAAGGGGCAGGGATTCGAAGCCACCAACGGCCAGTCCCGGTAAATACATCATGGCCTCATAAACGGCCGAAACACATAAAAAGTGAAATCCTAGAAGGGATTTATAAACCTAGACGCTCCCAGGAGCGTCATCTTCATCCTCACTCGCGATAGGGACAGCCTCGCCGTCGCCTCCCTCAGTCGCATCACCACTACCCGCCTCGTCCGCGCCAATCTCGCAATCTTCTCCCGTGCGCTCCTGATCTTCTGAGTTTTCGGAGGTCGGAGCTAGGGTGCATTCGGCTTGCAGGCCGGCGAGGATCGAATCGAAATCTCTCTCGATGGCCGCCCACTCTCCTTTACAGAACGATAATCTGGCTTACTCCAAGTCCAAAGACGGGGCCTCGTTACCTCGAAGCAACTCGAGCTCATTCAAACTCCCCTCGATCCCCGCTAAAGCCAAGTCCCTCTTGCGGATGGCTATCAAGGACTCAAACAGGATGGCCATCCTCGTCAGACGACCAAAGAAGTCGTCGCTGGCATTGGAAACCTCCGAGGATCTACGGGCGTTCATCTCCTCGTGAGCCTGAACCTTCTCCTGAAGACGGCGGACTTCCGAGGATTTACTCCTCTTCTCTTTCTTCACTTTGAGTAACGAACTCGCGGTCTTCCCAAGGTCACGCTCAAGATCGCTGATGCGAACCTCAAGCTGGGACATCTGGGCAGCATGGGTGTCCTCGACAGTCTGCAATGCAGCCCTAGTACGCTTCAGCGCTTCCTGCGACGACTCCAGTTCCTTCGATAGACGAATGACTTCCGACCCGCACTCGCCAAGCATTCCGTCAATCAGCGACACAAACTGCCCGCAAAAAGGAAGGAGTAAGTATCATCGTAAAAAAAAAGGTGCAAGAATTTGCGGACAAATTAAAATCGAACCTTGGAACGATGACGCGCCAACGGCTCTGAGAGTTCGCTTTCCTCGCTCTTCGCACCCCGCTTCTTTTTAGCTCCGGACGCGGCGCCAGCCCTTGCCCTTCCCTTGGGCAACGGCGCGGCACCAGCCGCTGGCAGTCCCAAGACGAGTTCCCTCTTCGCCGGGGGAAGAGGTGCAGATTTTATCGCGTCCTCTCTTCCGGAGATCACGATCGGAGCAGTCGAAGAACCCGATGGATGGATCTGAACATCAAGAGTCTGTTCAGGAACAATAACCCCTTCTGTAGACGAGAGGGCATCGGATGGGACTTCGGGGCTGGGAACCGAAGGAGCAGGCAAAGGAGTTGGAGCCGCGGAAGGAACATCGGGTGTCTCAGTCCTCGCCCGCTTTGAGCCTTTCGCAGCACTACGCCGGGATAGCTTAGCCTTGAAAGAATCAAACCCATCAATCAGGGACGGAGTAGCCTCCTGAACGGCCTGAACGGCCGGAGCTTGACTGGCCGGAACCGACGGAGCTTGGCCGGCCTCGCCCATCTCAACATCAGAATCACTCTTTTCAACTTGGGATGAAGACATTTTCTTTCTTGAAAGAGAAGAAGAGAGAATTTGAAAAGATGTGAAGAATGAGAAGGGAAGGCTGGCTATTAATAAGAAAAAGGGGGTGATGACACAGGTTTCCTGCGGAAAAATCCTTAGCCGAAAATTTCGATTTTCAAAAAATTCAAATCACTCGCCCGCAAAATCGTCTCCGATCTTACGAGCTGGGGGGCTAACTGTTGGGGTCAAAAACGGTTATCTCGAAATCTACAGCCAAAGATCCTTCCAAACTCGAAGATTTCCCACACGAACGACTAGCGGGGCAAGAGATCGAGCAACGGAAAACCCACGGACGGCAAGACGGCCAGGCGCCGGCGGCACCCTGGTCTGGCGCCGGTCCACGGCCCTCGTCCTGGTCTCGGTCCCATTGTGCTCGGTCCAATCCCATCTTGGCTTGTTCGGATCAATCCTCGTGAGTTTGGTACAATCAAGGCTACGGAATAAACATCTTTCGATTCGGTTGGAACCATCCTCAATGTTTTACGATAGAAACTGGAGGGGTTGGATTTCTCGTAGAAGATATCGTATAAAACAAAGATCGATTAACTTGAACATCGATCCTTTAAGCTATACGGTTTATTCTCCGAGAAAGATCATCTTTCCGAGAAATCGTATAAAACGTTTAACGACTTAAGACAAGTCCACAGACTTACTTACGATTTTTCAGAATTCAGGCCCAATCAGGCTATGACGGTTTATCCGATTTCCCGAAACGTCGGATAAACATCAAGTCATCGAAAGATAGCGGAAAACTCGGGGATGATTACGAAGACCGACGAAAATGGAACATTTCCTGAAGAGATAAGCTTGGGCCCAAAGGCGAGGCCCATCATCCTAAGGCAAACCGACCTAGGAGTGGGTATATAAGGAGAGCAAGAGCAGAGGAGAAGAGCATCCCAAAAAATCCGAGAATTAGACTTAGAGCATTCTGCTAGCTTAGAAGAATTAGGGCTTAGGTGGTTAGACTAGCGGAGCAAGGCTTAGGACGTTTGGCTGCCTGCGACTCTATATTTTTCTTTAATCGCAACTCTCTCTGTCTTTCGGAAAATCCTTGTACTCGTAGCTTTCATCTAATAAAATGCCTTCGGGCAAATATTTCAACTCTTATTTTTATCTATTGAACTTTCTCGATTTTGTGTGGCAACGCAGAGAATCCGGACCTTCAAGGAAAGTCGGGTTTACTTGGCTTTCCTCTGCAATCTTATTTATCAGAAATTGACGGTGTGAATTTCGGTTCCCACAAATATGAAAACTTTTCACTTAATTGCTTTCTGATTAAATATATTTGTATTTATTAGGATTTCTTTTACTAACATTAATTGAATTATCGGTATTAGAATGTTCTACAAACTGTTTGTGTTCATACTTTTAGTGTGATTAGTAAAAAATAAAGTGGGGAAAATGAAAATTAACCTTTCCTTATTAGTGATGCAGAGTAATTCAGATCACAAAAATCCTTCGAAATTAAAACTTTGGGTAACCTTGAGAAAATAATTACTCTCATTACTTTTAGAGAAAAAAAGGTTATGGTTTTTAGCATCAAGCTTTTCCTATGTAAGAACAAAAAACAGTTATTCAGTTTACAAAAAAAAAACAGTGATTCAATACATATTTTCAAGGGGAGTTTTGCAAAATTGATTCAAAATTCAAAATCAAACACAAAACTAACCTATGCTTTTTTTTTAATTTTCTTTTTGTCCTATTCATCCCACAAGTTCACATTATTCACGAAAATGCAATTAATTTTTTTAAATTTTTTTTCCTAAAATTGTCTTTTTACTCTCTCAACCTCATCATCTTCAAGTATTTACAAGATTGTCATTGCCATAAATACTCCAACCACCATGAACAATCAATTTGAAGCTCTTAATGCAACTCAAATCGATTTACACTCTCTCTTTCTCAATTGCTATGAACTAAAAACAACATCTCTTTCACTTTCTCTCCATATTCATCCAAGAATATTGAATTTTTTGTTTTCCCAGAGACGACTTACCGGTAAGTCGTCCAGGAAAAGTCAAATTTCTGACACAATTCGGTCAAATACAAAACTAACCTGTTTATCCTAGGTGACTTACAAGTAAGTCGTCTCGAGTTTTTTTTAACAAATAAAACTGGACGACTTACAAGTAAGTCTTCCCATTTAGAAGTCAATTGCAAAAATAACCTGTCCGGACGACTTACTTGTAAGTCGTCTAAGTCTTCCGGACGACTTACTTGAATGTCGTCTGCGTCAATTACAAAAGACTTACTAGTAAGTCATCTGATAAGTCTTCTACATAGAAGATTTACCAGACGACTTACTGGTAAGTCTTCTACAGAAAACATAGGAGAAGAATTTCAATTTGTAAATTTGACTAACTTGTATTTTTCAGTCTTCTACACTAGTTTTTAAGTCTTCTACGCTAGTTTTTGAATAACTTGAAGTTTTAAGAGTGTTAAGTAACTTCAAGATAAGTAAAACCTAAATTTTCAAAATATGTTTTCTCTCTTAGTTTTACTAAATTTGACTAAGTTTTTTAATACAAACTTGTAAAAAATGTGATATGCTTTGACCAGTTACTATTGTTTGTTTCCATCTCTTAAGTATTATTGTTATAGACACCAATGATGATTGTTGTTATGAGTTGGAAGAATGATAAAAATGCTTTTTAAAATGTTGTATCAATATGAGACTACCAACATTCTTGTTTATTAAGATGAGAAGAAGGCCATTGGAGTTTACTATTTCATATGGGAGATCCAAAGATAAGAGAAAAGCTATTGAAGTCAATTATTTCATTGATTTGTAAATATGTAAACACATTGTTAGTACATATATTACATATTGGAAAACATTATTACTGATTTTACAAAAAAATCACAACTAAAGGAGTACACATGCAAATCACAAAACACACCACAAACAAAACTATTATAGATCATTCCTCTACAAATACAAGCTTGGACTCCACTTGATATGGAAGAAGACTTCCAGGAAGTCCAGACGACTTCCAGGAAGTCTTCCAGACGACTTCCTGTAAGTCGTCTGGACTTCCTGTAAGTCGTCTGTGATGTGCCCCGGTTCCAGCACCGACCTGCTTGGATCATGGACACGGTCCAAGGTGGCAATCTTGTCGACCAGCTAGACCTAACCGAGGTTTTCTCATCAGATCATGCCAATTCCCTTATCATCTATACAACCTTGGACGAGCTAAGGCCAGCTGATGACACTGAGGACAAGCTGAAACCAGCTGAAGAGAGTGTGCATGAACCGAAACCTGTTGAAGTGAGAGTAGATGAGCTGAGTGAGCTAAGTGACACTACTTTGGAGCTGGATGAGCTAAGTAACACTAATTTGGAGCTGAGTGAGCTAAGTGACACTGAAGATGGAGCTGATTTAGCTGCTGGACGAAATGGGCCTTGTTGAGACCAAGGAAAAGTTCATAAAAGGTGCAATATTGATTTGTTTCTTTCCAAATTCGACCAGCCCTTTACCAAGTACATTTCAAGCCCATTCTCATGAAGAATACCAAGAGGGAGTCAGCAAGAAATTCTTGGTCGTGCATGGGAAAAAGAATTCAACAAAAATCATTAATCTTTATTTTCGGTCTTCTATGTCTTGTTTTTAGCACATTCTTCTTTGGATTTCTACAACTTGTAATCCTATATATATGGCCTAAGAGCCACGAAATAAATCAGATTGTTTTCCCTTTTTATGAGTTTTTCTCTCTATTCTTTGTCAAGAACACTTCATTTGGTGTGGTTATCTCCAAGTTACACACTCTTTCTCGTTGGACCGGTGCGTCACATCCGGCAACAGATCGAGATCGTCTCCTCAACGGACCTGTGAGTCATATCAGGCGTTGATCAGACACCTTGGCAGTATCATTGGGTCTTCCGCAACCCATTGTGTCGTCATTCAAACCATCAGTTCTCCTTTCGGAGTTCATATCCCCCTTACCGGTCAAGTAGCGTTTCCTAGGGTTCATCAAGTGGTATCAAAGCCACTCTTCCGGTAACTCTATTATCATTCCATCTTCTCATCTTTCCATTTCTTCTAAACACTTCTACTTCTTTCTATCTTGAATCCGGGCCCCTCATTGCCATCCACATATAAAAAAAAAGAAAAAAAAAAAGATCTATAAAAAAAAGAAGTATAAAAAAAAAGATTCAAAAAGAGATTGATTTGTGGATTGGTGGTGGAAGAGTAAGCATGCTGGCTGAGGAGAAATTCAGCCTTTGAGGTGGTTAAGGTGGATTCCAAAACCATAAATCTCTTATCTTTCTCTCTTACACCAAAAACCCTTTTATTTTACTTGGATGTACCCATTGGGATTCCTTGATCTGTTCTCTTAGAACCTTGAGAAGAAACTCTTGTGTGATTACCATAAAAATCTGAGTGAAACACGTGTGTGGGTGAGGATCAAACACTTGAGAGAGTGAGGATTTTTATTTACTAACTTTTGTGTTGAGATTTTCAGGTTATGATGTTTGGTCTTCAAAAGAGAAGTAGCAAGGAGAAGCCCCCACGATATTCTATCTCTCAAACTCCATTTAAATATCCTTTGAATAATTTTGATGAGTTTGTTAGTGTGCAGGAAAAGCCAAACCAAAGATGTAGAGAGCAGTCTAGACCATCTAGAGATGTGGGTGATCCAAAGAGGCAACCTTTTCAGTTTAGTGTCCAAGAATTTTGTGATAACTTTGTAAAGGGAGTGTACAAAGCTCTCAAGGACGTCAACAAGATCCACAAGAAGAGCACATCCACACGTGCCCCAATAGCTGAGCCATCCTTTTTCATCAGCAAGAAAACCCGAGGTAAATCTGAAAACCATTTTGAAGAACTTAAAGATTTTTCAGATTCTTTACCCATTTTTGATGAATCTGATGAAGAGGCAATTGAAAGCTTGTTGATTTGTGAAAAAGATATTGATCTTCCTTTTCTTGAAACTGAGTTTATGAATGATAATGAACAGACTATTGCTGAACTAACCTTTTTGCAACCGGAGCATCCGAGTAGTCTTGTTTTGTCTCGACAGGTTTTTGAAGAAGAGCCACTGAACTATCCACATCAAGGACCACGTAATGACACTGGGATATCTTTGGATGATGGTCCAGATCCTATCTTTGATGAGGAGGACGAGCCTGGTCCAGTATTTGATGAAGAAGCAACAAGCATCACATCCATCGCTATGGAAAGTCATCTATGCTTGATCCTGGCACATCTCCTGCCCCTTTGTCTCCTGATCTTCAAGAGCACTGTGAGAAACTTTCTTTGCCTAATTCTCTGCCTGATATTTCTGTGAAGGTCAGTTCTCATGATGTAATTCGTTTTGGTCTCGACAAAATGAAAGAGTTTTGTGTTTCAAAATCTATTTTTGAAACCATGATTAATTCTTTTCAAATCTTTAAACCTGATGAACTCCTTGATCAACAACGTTTTCAAAATGTCAAAGGCATCAACTCTGGAATTATTTTGAGCTTTGATCAGTTCTTGGAACATAACAAAGATTTTCATTGTCTTGAAAAGTCTCTTAAACTTGAATTGCAACAAACTGATTTCTGTCCTACAAAATCGTTTGATTCTTTTGTTTTCAAAAGAGATGGTTCTGATCTGAGTTCTTATAAAAATTCATTGATCACTGGTGGTGTGTTTGCACCCCCTCTTGTATTGAGCGAAATTTTGACTAAACAGTTGCTGGAAAATAAATCACTTGAAACTGAAAATGATTTTTGTGATCTTGATCTTTGTGATTTTATTTTGCAGCCTGATCTCTTGAGTCCTGAAACTGATAGAACTTGGAATTTTCTGAGATAAATTTGTGATAATTGTGTTGTTTTGAGCCCTGATGATATTGTGGTTTACAACACTTTCTTTGAAAAACATCTTGAGTCTTTGATAGTTGATTCTCAATCTGAACTTAAGCTTGTGTGTTCAGAGGTTGAGCAGGATATGCACGTCTTGAAAACGAATACTATTGTTGCATATCTTGATAAAATTCTGGTCTGTAATGTCTACTTTGATGTGCATCTTGACAGGCTTAAATGTATGCTACTTGTTCTTGGAAAAGATATATCTTGATTTTTTATTTGAACAAGTATTTGTCTTGCACATTTGATCCTGGTCTTTTAGTTTCTGTTTTGAGTATCCAGGAAAGACAGGTTCAGCCTCTGAAGAATGAAAGAATTGACCTAGACCAACAGCCTGAGATTTGGAGCTGCATTGTTGTCCAACCTGGCTACCTTGGAGATGCCAGCGACAGAGGTTCAGTCCAATAGTATCTCGACTTTCAGAAGGTATTTTATCATGAATTCAATTTTCCTGGAAGGCCAACTCACCAAGGATTCACTGAGGCTTGGAATCAAATAAAAATCTTCGCGGATGAAGGAGTTATGAATTTTTCAAACCGGAGGATCTCCAGTCCATCTATCCGCGAGTACCAGTCTTCTAAAGGAGATTCAAGCACAAGAAAGAAGCGGCCTAAGCCAAAACCGATCTTCCATGAACCAAAGGTGTTTCCTCAGTCCACCTCCTGTCCAAACCAAAAGCACTGTAAGGATCATGGGTTGATTGTCTCTGCTCATCATGAAAATGTTTTTAAACCGAGAATTTCTAAGCAAAAACAAATCTTTACTTGTTTGAAAAACGTTTTGCTTAAACCTTTTCATGAATTGTTTTCATTGAGCTGTGTTTTGAAAGAACTTTGGTTTAGAAAAATGCATGAACCAAAATTGCTTAGGCCAAAGAATCAATTTGATTTCGTTCATGAAGAAAAGCTTTCAGATTTGGCAATGTCTCGTTCTGTTCCTAACAGTTTCATACCTTGGCCTGATTTTGAGATTGATAAACCATTTTTTGGCAAACGATTTGATTGTTTGCTGCTTGCCCACATGTTTGATGATTATCCTAAGAGCTTGAATTCTGTTTTTGATGTCTTAAGGTTAGAGAAACCCTTTGACTATTTCTTTATCAGATTTGATGTGGTTTCTCTAGTTGTTTTGAAAATACAGAATAAGCATGATCAGTTTCCAAGAAGAGCAAGCACAGATGGACACCAAAGGACTTGGAACTGGAAGTACTTGAGGATAACAAGTTCAAAACTCCAAAGAAGTTTCTATCCAAAATTCTTCTTCATTGAGTTTTACATGATTTTAAAATTCTTTTTGTCTGATTCATTTTCTTTTGATTCAGGTAAAATGGATTTGAGGAAAAATCCTTTGGAAGAGGGAGAGTATGATGTGCCCCGGTTCCAGCACCGACCTGCCTAGATCATGGATACGGTCCAAGGTGGCGATCTTGTCGACCAGCTAGACCTAACCGTGGTTTTCTCATCAGATCATGCCAATTCCCTTATCATCTATGCAACCTTGGACGAGTTAAGGCCAGCTGATGACACTGAGGACAAGCTGAAACCAGCTGAAGAGAGTGTGCATGAGCCGAAACCAGCTGAAGTGAGAGTAGATGAGCTGAGTGAGCTAAGTGACACTACTTTGGAGCTGGATGAGCTAAGTGACACTACTTTGGAGCTGAGTGAGCTAAATGACACTGAAGATGGAGCTGGTTTAGCTGCTGGACGAAATAGGCCTTGTTCAGTCCAAGGAAAAGTTCATAAAAGGTGCAATATTGATTTGTTTCTTTCCAAATTCGACCAGCCCTTTCCCCAGTCTATTTCAAGCCCATTCTCATGAAGAATACCAAGAGGGAGTCAGCAAGAAAGTCTTGGTCGTGCATGGGAAAAAGAATTCAACAAAAATCATTAATTTCGGTCTTTAGTCAAAGTCTTTATTTTCGGTCTTCTATGTCTTGTTTTTAGCACATTCTTCTTTGGATTTCTACAACTTGTAATCCTATATATATGGCCTAAGAGCCACGAAATAAATCAGATTTGTTTCCCTTTTTTATGAGTTTTTCTCTCTGTTCTTTGTCAAGAACACTTCATTTCGTTTCTTGGTGTGGTTAGCTCCAAGTTACACACTCTTTCTCGTTGGACTGGTGCGTCACATCCGGCAACTGATCGAGATCGTCTCCTCAACGGACCTGTGAGTCATATCAGGCGTTGATCAGACACCTTGGCAGTATCATTGGGCTTTCCGCAACCGATTGTGTCGTCATTCAAACCATCAGTTCTCCTTTCGGAGTTCATATCCCCCTTACCGGTCGAGTTGCGTTTCCTAGGGTTCATCAGTCTGGACTTCCTGTAAGTCGTCTGGACTTCCTATAAATCGTCTGGACTTCCTGTAAGTCGCCTGGACTTCCTGTAAGTCGTTTGGAAGACTAACAGGTAAGTCGTCCCAGAAGTCTTCCAGATCTGAAAAACCTGCATATCCAAATCTAAAAAACCTGCACATCCAAAAAAGTTCAAATGGCTTATAACAGAGAAAATGAGTGGAAAATTAGATAGATATACTTTTATAGAACACACAACGTACATATCCAAGTGGAAGATGAGAACCATCTGATTAAAAACCTGCAAAAAAAGATAGATTAGTGAAAAAGACATGAGACAAAACTGAAAAATTCATATAAAGTTTGGTGTTTTCAAGTCTAAGAGATTAGAATGGGTTTAGAGAGTTTTAGTTTGGGAAAAAAGGTAATAGATCTACAAAAAAAAACATATCTAAAATTAATAAATCTACCTTTAAATGAGTGAAATATGAGAACCATGTGATGAAAAACCTGCAAAAACAAGATAAATTAGTGACAAAGACATGAAACAAAAACAATAAATTCATATAAATCTTGGTGTTTATAAGTTCAAAGAGATTAGAGAGATGTTGGAGAGTTTTAGAATGATGAACATTACATTTTTGTTGCAGCTATTTGAGAGGAGGAGAGAGAATGTGTAAATTTTTCTTTATATAGGAAGACAAAAAATCCAATTAGGTTAAATATTTTCGATTCAGAAGACTTTCAAGTAAGTCCAGAAGACTTCAATATTTTTAGCTGGAAACTAAAATATTTTTAGCTGGAAATTAAAATTTTTTTAGGCGGGAATATTTGGACGACTTTCAAATAAGTCGTCTGGACGACTTACTGGTAAGTCGTCTACCATAAATATATTCACTAGACGACTTACTAGATTGACTAAATTAGTAAGTCGTCCATACCCTAAATTTAACCCCTAAACTAAATTGACTAAATTAACTAACTAAACACGTTATAAAATCAAATTAAATTTAGATAGTGTTTACTATACACAGAAATAAACACATTTAGATAAATTTTTAAAGTTTTCAAAAAAATATTTATGCTTTCCAAAATCTAACCCTAAGAACACATACAATACTACAATATATGTTTCGTAAAACCTAAACCAAAGAATATCATGACTCACTACTTTCACTCATCTATGTTGAAAACAATTCACTTTTGTTATATCTTAATTTATATGACTTAAAACATATGTTAATTACATGATTTCAATTTTTTACTTATCAAAATATTTTTTACAAAATTTTAAAATTTTTCTTTATATAGGGAGACGAAAAAATCCAATTAGGTTAAATATTTTCAATTCAGAAGACTTTCAAGTAAGTCTTCTGAATAGAAGACTTCCTAGACGACTTACTTGAAAGTCGTCTGGACAGAAGACTTGCGGGGGTTAGAAAAGTAAAAAAAAAAATTATGTTTTTTTTGTTTGTTCACAAAGGGCTGGTTGTAATTTCAATAGCCTTTTAGGTTACTTTTGCATTTGATTCAAGTTTGGGTTTAGGATTGCATTTGATTCAAGTTTAGATTTAGGATTGCATTCGAAATCAAGTTGTGATTCATAGTTGACAATTCTACCTATTTTCAAAATTGATATCATTATTAGTTATATCTAACCATCATCAGTTATCTGTAGGTCTTTACCGCTTTCCATCGGTCAATGGATCTCCCGTTCATGATTTCATCCAATGGGACCATATATAACAAGAAATTGGAATGAATTGTCTGCAAACATTTTAAATCAACACTTGGTATTTTTACCATATTTTGTCTTCCTTGATACAACACTGTAAATTACTTCTTGCTAAGTTACCATCTAAAAATTTCCTACCTAATCACGTATAATTATAGAATTTTCTTATGATAAATTACATAAATATGAATATATTTTCATAACATATGTACCCTAATAAAATTTTATAAGTTTTTCAGACAATTTTTTATATGTTTTTCTTATGCACCTCCGTATTTTTCCAAAAAAAAAAAAAATCAGAATAATTCAGTCACCTTTCTTCATGAAGTGTTACATCAAGACTATCACTTTCAATAGTGTCAACCCACGTCATTTCTCACTTATCTTATGTTCATATCTTTTATACTACTTAAAATGCTCCTATTCCAAAAGAGGCTGTGAGAGTCCAGAGATAGTGGACATTAAAATGTTACATCTGCAAAAATTTCCACTCTTTTTTTTCAATTTAGATCATAGAAAAGTCGTAATGTTTTATTTCTCGATGAATAAAAAACAAGTATAGACTCCACTGATTTTTTTAGTTGGCTATCTGATAACTTTTCTCTCTCTTATCGCACTCCAGATCTAAACGACTTTGCCTTATCTCCGACGACCGGACTATGCGTGAACGCACGTACCAGCGCCGGAAGAGTGCTCTCTGTTCTTTATTCTCTCATTTGTTTTTTTTGCTGTTCCGCCGTCCTTTCACTTTCTCTATTTTCTTCATGGTTCTGGGTTGACAGACGCCTCTGGTTTTCATCTCCTCACGTGAGTAGCTCTGGTTCTGGTAGGGTTTGCTTGGTTTAGGAGTCCGGAGGTAGGGTGTTTTGTTGTCCTATCGCCGCAGTCGAATTTTAGGGTTTCGCAAGCAAAGTGTTTATTTGCTTGTAGATCCAACGGCGAGTGGAGGAGCAAGACTGGTGATGCACCCTAGGAAACGCTACTCGACCGGTAAGGGAGATATGAACTCCGAAAGGAGAACTGATGGTTTGAATGACGACACAATGGGTTGCGGAAGGCCCAATGATACTGCCAAGGTGTCTGATCAACGCCTGATATGACTCACAGGTCCGTTGAGGAGACGATCTCGATCTGTTGCCGGATGTGACGCACCGGTCCAACGAGAAAGAGTGTGTAACTTGGAGCTAACCACACCAAGAAACGAAATGAAGTGTTCTTGACAAAGAACAGAGAGAAAAACTCATAAAAAAAGGAAAACAATCTTATTATTTTGTGGGTTGTGATTACATATTTATACTACAATGAGTCAAAGAGAGACTTAAAAGTTTTTGTGGAAAATCACACCTAGAAAATGAAAACAAAGACTAGAATATATTAAAGAGAGTCAAAGACTCTTGATTTCCAGATCTGGACAAAATGGACTCTTCAGCTGATGTCCAGGTTCATTCTGGTCGTGCAGGTCCATGCTGGGAAGGACAAGAACACACGCGTGACGATCCACACAGCCCGAATTCGCGAGAACTGAAGATCACCTGATTTGTAAATTGCATAACTCTCACATCTGAACTCTGTTTGATCTGATTCTTCTTCGAGTAGTTTCATAATTCAGTTGAGAACATTATCCAAGCAGTTTCACGCGAAGAAACATCATGGATTAGAAGATATGCTTCAAACAGTGAATGTGTGTCTGTTTTGCTTCTCGGGTGGTCGGGTGGTCGAACCAACTCAGAAGATTGAACCAACTTGCTCAGCTTGTCCAAGTGAGTGTCAGTCCTGCTAAGCTCGTCCAGGATATTTTCAGTCCAGCTCATTAGATTATTCAGCTTGATCAGCTCGATCAGGGGCACATCATACTCTCCCTCTTTAAAAGGATTTGTCCTCAAATCCATTTTACCTGATTCAAAAGAAAATGAGTCAGACAAAAAGAATTTTAAAAACATGTAAAGTTCAATGAAGGAGAAATTTTTATAGAAACTTCCTGAATATATAGATTGATCTCCAGGTCGCCAATGTCGGGTTTGAAGCTGACTGAATCGGTTAGCTTTCAATTGAGGCAAGTGTAGAACTGGTTTGACCGGTTTTGAAAAATAGATCATAACTTTATAATTCCGTGGCCATTTCTCCTGATATTGGTCTTTCTGGAAAGCTGTGAGATCCATCTGGAATCCTATGATCGGTTTCGGCTCAGGCCGTTTCTTTCCTGGGCCTAAATCTCCTTGGGAAATCTGGTACTCGCGGATAGGTGGACTGGAGATCCTCCGGTTTGGAAAATTCATAACTTCTTCATCCGCAAAGATTTTCATGTGATTCCAGGCCTCAGTGAATCCTTGGTGAGTTGGCCTTCCAGGAAAATTGGATTCATGATAAAAGACCTTCTGAAAGTCGAGATACTCTCCTTGAACTGAACCTCTGTCCCTGGCATCTCCAAGGTAGCCAGGTTGGACAACAATGCAGCTCCAAATCTCAGGCTGTTGGTCAGGGTCAATTCTTTCATTCCTCAGAGGCTGAACCTGTCTTTCCTGGATACTCAAAACAGAAACTAAAATACCAGGATCATATGTGCAAGACAAGTACTTGTTCAACTCAAAAATCAAGGTTTCGTTTTCATGAACAAGTAGCACAAGTTTCAGCTGATCAAGATGCACATCAAAGTAGACATTATAGACCAGAATGGTGTCAAGGCATGCAGCAACATTATTCATTTTCAGAACATGCCTATCCTTCTCAACATCTGAACACACAAGCTTAAGTTCAGATTGAGAATCAAATATCAAAGACTCAGGATGTTTTTCAAAGAAAGTGTTGTAGACCACAATATCATCAAGGCTCAAGACAACACGATTATCACGAAATGATCTTAGAAGATGCCAAGTTTTATCAGTTTTAGAACACACAAGATCAGGCTGCAAAACAGAATCACAAAAATCAAGATCACAAAAATCAATTTTAGTTTCAAGTGATTTCTGTTCCAGCATCTTTTTAATTAAGAAATCGTCCAATGCACAAGAGGATGGAAACAAATCATCAGTGATCAGTGCATGTCTAGAAGAACTCAGATCAAAGCCAATGCCTTTGAAAACAAATGAATCAAACGGTTTTGTAGCACAAGAATCAGTTTGTTGCAAATCAAGATCTAATGAGTTTTCTAGATGATCAAATTTTTTGCTGCATTTCAAGAACTGATCAAAACTCAAAATAAATCCAGAATTGATGCCATTGCCTTTTTGAAAACATTTTTGATCAAGAAGTTTCTCAGGTTTAAACATTTTAAAAGAATTAATCATGTTTTCAAAAACAGATTTTGAAACACAAAACTCTTTCATTTCGTCAAGACCAAAACGAATTACATCATGAGAACTGACCTTCACAAACATATCAGGCAGAGAATTAGGCAAAGAAAGTTTCTCACAGTGCTCTTGAAGATCAGGAGACAAAGGGGCAGGAGATGTGCCGGGATCAAAGCATAGATGACTTTCCATAGCGATGGATGAGATGCTTGTTGCTTCTTCATCAAAGAATGGACCCAGTTCGTCTTCCTCATCAAAGATGGGACCTAGATCATCATTCGAGGGTCTCCTAGTGTCAAGACGTGGTCCTTGTTGTGGGTAATCCAATGGCTCTTCCTCAAAAACCTGTGAAACTAGAACAAGACTACTCGGATGCTCCGGTTCAAAACAGGTTAGTCCATTAGTCTCTTCATTATCAATATCAATCATAAGATCAGGTTTTGGAGAAGGAAGATCACATTCATCCTCAGAAGTGATCAAACTTTCCATCAGCTCTTCATCATACTCATCAAAAATTGGTAAAGAATCTGAAAAATCTTTTAGATCTTCAAGGTTATTTTCAGATTTACCTTTAGGTTTTTCACTGATGAACAATGAGGGCTCAGCTACAGGTGCACGTGTGGATGTGCTCTTCTTGTGGCTCTTGCCGACGTCCTTGAGTGTTTTCACCACTTCCTCCACAAGGTTGTCACAAAACTCTTGGACATTAAACTGAAAAGGTTGCCTCTTTGGATCAACCACATCTCTAGATGATCTAGACTGCTCTCTACATCTTTGGTTTGGCTTTCCCTGCACACTAACAGACTCATCAAAATTATTCAAAGGATATTTAAATGGAGTCTGAGAGATAGAATGTCGTGGGGGCTTCTCCTTGCTACTTCTCTTTTGAAGACCAAACATCATAACCTGAAAATCTCAACACAAAAGTTAATAGATAAAAATCCTCACTCTCTCAAGTGTTTGATCCTCACCCACACACGTGTTTCACTCAAATTTTTATGGTAATCACACAAGAGTTTCTTCTCAAAGTTCTAAGAGAACAGATCAAGGAATTCCAATGGGTAGATCCAAGCAAAACAAAAGGGTTTTTGGTGTAAGAGAGAAAGATAAGAGATTTATGGTTTTGGAATCCGCCTTAACCACCTCAAAGGCTGGATTTCTCCTCAGCCAGCAGGCTTACTCTTCCACCACCAATCCACAAATCAATCTCTTTTTGAATCTTTTTTTATATACTTTTTTTTTATAGATCTTTTCTTTTTTTTTTTTTATATGTGGATGGTAATGAGGGGCCCGGATTCAAGATAGAAAGAAGAAGAAGTGTTTAGAAGAAATGGAAAGATGAGAAGAATGGATTGAAATAGAGTTACCGGAAGAGTGGCTCTGATACCACTTGATGCACCCTAGGAAACGCTACTCGACCGGTAAGGGAGATATGAACTCCGAAAGGAGAACTGATGGTTTGAATGACGACACAATGGGTTGTGGAAGGCCCAATGATACTGCCAAGGTGTCTGATCAACGCCTGATATGACTCACAGGTCCGTTGAGGAGACGATCTCGATCTGTTGCCGGATGTGACGCACCGGTCCAACGAGAAAGAGTGTGTAACTTGGAGCTAACCACACCAAGAAACGAAATGAAGTGTTCTTGACAAAGAACAGAGAGAAAAACTCATAAAAAAAGGAAAACAATCTTATTATTTTGTGGGTTGTGATTACATATTTATACTACAATGAGTCAAAGAGAGACTTAAAAGTTTTTGTGGAAAATCACACCTAGAAAATGAAAACAAAGACTAGAATATATTAAAGAGAGTCAAAGACTCTTGATTTCCAGATCTGGACAAAATGGACTCTTCAGCTGATGTCCAGGTTCATTCTGGTCGTGCAGGTCCATGCTGGGAAGGACAAGAACACACGCGTGACGATCCACACAGCCCGAATTCGCGAGAACTGAAGATCACCTGATTTGTAAATTGCATAACTCTCACATCTGAACTCTGTTTGATCTGATTCTTCTTCGAGTAGTTTCATAATTCAGTTGAGAACATTATCCAAGCAGTTTCACGCGAAGAAACATCATGGATTAGAAGATATGCTTCAAACAGTGAATGTGTGTCTGTTTTGCTTCTCGGGTGGTCGGGTGGTCGAACCAACTCAGAAGATTGAACCAACTTGCTCAGCTTGTCCAAGTGAGTGTCAGTCCTGCTAAGCTCGTCCAGGATATTTTCAGTCCAGCTCATTAGATTATTCAGCTTGATCAGCTCGATCAGGGGCACATCAACTGGCATTTGCTTTAAGATCCGGTTTGGAATCTCTCTCGTGGATTCTCTCAGATCAGTAGCGAGGCAGCAGTGGTGGTGGGCCTCTGTTTTCACCTTGGTGTCTTGGTGCGACATGTCCTCTTTGCTCTCATTGTGAGAGCTTTGGAGCTCCCTCTAGCTTGAAGGTGCGCTTAGCCAGCAACATCGGCGCGTGTTGGTGTTCATGGTGGTGGCACGTGGAGTTCGAAGTGGTGCGGTGTTGGCGGAGCCATCTATTACTCCGTTCAGGCAGTGCTCTGGCCTCTCTGTCTTTTGGTCCTTCTATTCCAGCTCTTTCTACCCTTACTTCCTCGGAAATTACTTGACCTGTTTGGGATTGCTTAGCTCTTGTGGTTTCTGTATTTGATTGAGCCGTTTGTCACCGGTTATCAACATTTGACGTGTTTGGTTACTATCCTCCGGTTCCTGGAGGTGGCATATGGCGGAGTTTGTGGTGGCTTCAGGTGGTCTAGAGGTCTCCTCTCTCTTCGGTGACTTCATATGGTGATGTGGCACATCCCAGTGCCATGGGCTTTCATCTTGCTTGCCTTTGGTAGTGCCACTTTGCTAACTTTTTACTGGTCTTTGAGCTATCGGGTTTAAGTTGCTGCTGCCAGTTTGTACCAGACTTTCAATTTTCCGGCAATTGGCTGGACTCTCTTACAGATTTCTCGTTCAATAGTCCGGTCCTTGATGATGGAGATAATTTTCAGCAGGTTTCAGGACTTCTCTTGGAAAGGTTGTTCTCAGAACCTTAATTTCCTTCGCTTGTGCTTCAGTGTCGGTGATGATTACAAGTCTAGATAAGTTCGTCGAGACCTAGCTACTCCAAAAACGACATGGGAAGACTCCGACATACGAGGAAACAAGGTCAATCTCCCCTTTTTATGATTATCATCGATGGCTGAGAACGGTAATCGACTTTCGAAGAGTACAAATCCGATCTAGTAGAACACACCAGGGATATGGATCGAGCAAAGCTAGTTAGGAGTAGTATAATTCAAAACCTTATTCCCGATTCGGGTGATTCGGATTGATGGAATATTAATATATAATATATAAAAAAATTATAGACTCTAGTGAGCATTATATTTAATATAAGATGTGGAATTTGATAACAAAATTTTAATGACACTAAATTATTGCATGTTTAAAAAAAGGAGAAATTGCTTAAACTATCACATTCTTAAGATCACTTTTCATGTTTACCTTAACCACATTTACCTTTAATTTAAAGAGGTAAATAGACAATTATATCTAGAAGATTAATTAATCTAGACTAAGAGTTTAAATTTGATGGGTGGGGCTTTGGAGAGTAGGATTTAGGATTTTGTTTTTTTAAATATATATATATATATACTAAAATTTTGAATATAGTTTCAGAAAGAATTTTCGGATTTCTTAATTAAATTTGGAAAAAATTCAAAATAATTTTTTATAAAAGAATTTGAATTTAAAACATATAATTCAAAATTTTCAAAAAAATGAAATTTTTACTATTATTTTTTATTATTTATTTAAATAATTATTTATATTTATATATCTATAAAGTAATGGTAGAAAGTCTTTTGTCTTTTTAATAAAACTTCATATTTTGTGAAAATGTTATTTTTTTATTGAAGGTAAACGTGAAAAGTGCTACAAAACATGAGTTAAATGCATAATTCTCTCTTAAAGAGATCAAGATGATATTTTAGGGATCAAATTTACAAAAGAGACTATGTCACACGACATTTCCAAAAGAGTAAAGGTAAGTTGAGACAAAATGTGGTTGATTATTGGTTTATACCGAATATAATAATAAAATAGCAAATAAAAAGAATGTAAATTAATTAAAGAAAGTGTTAAGTTACAAAAGATTCACAAGAATTTGAAATCACGAATCATAAAATAAAACATGAATATAAATACTGTTCTTGAACTCAAATTACTAACTTATATCTGAACCACTTTTTGATATAACTGTTTTTATAATACAAATTTTCAAATTGTCATTTTGAACTAAAAATTTAAAATAAGTTAATACTAACCTTCAAGTTCGATATGTTAATGTTGGTTGAAGAGAACGTGT
The DNA here is from genome assembly GCA_018703725.1 of Brassica juncea. NCBI lineage: Eukaryota > Viridiplantae > Streptophyta > Magnoliopsida > Brassicales > Brassicaceae > Brassica > Brassica juncea. The sequence continues at coordinate 44,839,930 of CM031942.1, read as the reverse complement.
ACATCTATGTTTTTCCAAAAAATCTATCTGCACTTTGTTTAGTTGATTAGTCCTAAATCATAAATAGGTTGTCAATCTAGTTTAAGCGGCTGAGAGAAACGATAAATCAAGAACAAAGATTAGCCCCTATTATTGAATAACTGATAAGCAATTTAAGAAAATCTCATGAAACCTAACTAGAAATTACCCTCAAGTAATCAAAATAGGCAACCACAAAATAATAAAAAATTGCATAATGAAACTAAAACTTAAAAACGGGGGTACATGAATCTTTTTTGAAATGCAATCATATATTTGTCCCTCCCTTTATTGCACCAAAAAAGAAAAAAAAAATATATATATATATATCACTACAAGAAAATTCAGTATTAATAACGCCGGTAAAACGCTATGTAACGATACCATAACGTTTTTAGGTACGCTGTATCATCGGCCGCGATAATAGGTCAAGCATATTAGATAGCAGTTTTTTACACTGCTACCGTATTATGATTTAGTATAGCGCTTTTTTGTTTGCATTTAAATATGCTTTAATAACGTTTTTTATTTGTTATTATTTATCTTATAAAAGATAAAAAATGCAAATAAATTAAAATTGGATTACAAAAAATTAATTAAAACCTAATTTTAATTAAACCTAATCTAAACCTAATCTTCTTGGGCCCGCCTCCTCAGCAGTTCTCCGTCGCCTCCTCACCAAATTGCCGTCAGCTACCTCGTCACCAAATCTCCGTCAGCTACCTCCGTCTTGAAGCCGTTAGCTACCACCGTCTTGAAGCCGTTAGCTGCCACCGTCTTGAAGTCGTTAGCTACCACCGTCTTGAAGCCGTCAGCTTCCTCAGTCTCTCATCTTTGTAAAAATCTTGGGCTTGCCTCCTCCAGCTGCCATGCCTGCCTCGCCTAGTCCATCCCTAAAACAAATAGACCAGTTAAAAATAGAGAGACGCAGAGACATACAGAGAGAGAGAGAGAGAGAGAGAGAGAGACGACGAACCATGGTGGTGATGCTGGGACGGTGAACGGATGGAGGTCGTATGGTGGTGGTGCTGATTCTGGGACAGCGAACAAACGGACGTCGGGTGGTGGTGGTTATCCGCGTCAGGGCTAGCGGAGATAGATCCAGCGGTTGAGACGCAGCGGCAGAGAGCTTCATCTTCGACTATGAACAGCCCTTCTTCCACTAGCCTCGTCTCTCTGGATTGATTCTTCCATTAGTCTCTTCTGAAGGAGAAGAGAAGACCATGGGTGAAGTCGAGACTCAGCGACGAAGCCGGAGACGCAACGGCGCATGAGCCATCTGAATATGGAGTAGATCTGAACTGTCATCCTCCGTTATTGTTATCTTTTTCCAGACAAGCTTCATTTTCATGGAGTGATAGAGAATAAGAAACTGATGAGAGATTGAGAGAGAATCTATGGAGAGATAGAGAGATCAAGAGGAGAGAAGAGAAAAAGATAAAGAAGAGATTGAGTCCGTCCGATTAAAGGGTAATCCTATGGACAAAAATGATAATTGCTCAATCCGTGTCTGAAAGGATTAGCCAATGGGATATTTTTTGTTTTCTTTTATTTTTCTGTATCATTTATGTTTTTTAATCAATTCTTATTGAAATTTGTTAATAGTTTTCCTGGGTTGATTTTATAGTTAAAATTATATTTTAGTTTAAAAGATAAATTTTTATTCATTAGGGTATGAAACTTAGGATTACGGATTAGAAAATTGTTTTTCCTTTAGTATATAATCTATAATATAACTTCGACCAAAAAAACATTTACATAATTAATGTAGTTATAGTTTTGGGCAAATGTTTAAATAGATTAAAAAATTTATAACTTTTATTATGATTCAATTTTATAAGGGTTTGGAGTATGATTACGATATGAAGCTTGAGAATTAGGGTATGAGATATAATGATTTATAACTTTAACAAAGTGATTTGATTTCGTTTTTATGTAAAGTACATATGTAAATAATTTTAAAATACTTTCGTTTTAAGTACATAATGTTTTGGGTTTAGATTTAAGAATTTAAATTTTAGATCTGAAGTTAAGTAATATAAAAGATTAAAGTTTAAAGATTTTTAGTTAGAGTTTAGGATATATGATTAATTTAAAATTAGTTTTTAAATTTGGAGTTTAGAATTAAAGGTTTGAGTATAGAGTTTCAAGGTTAAAGATTTTGGGTATTGATTTAAGAATTGAGATTAGTTTTTGAAAATATTAATTTTGAATTTATATTTAAGATTTGAAGTTAAATTTATGATTAGATGTTAAAATATTAGAGTTTAAATTTAGAGTTTAGGGGTTGTGTTTAAATTCTTGGTTTTAGGGTTTAGGGTTTAAGGTTTAGGGTATAGGATTTTTGGAGGCAAATAAAATAGAGTGAGAGGGAAGATGAAATAAAGGTGAGAGGGAAAATCATTTATTTTCCCGCTTTAATTATGCATAGCGTTTTAAAACTAAAAGTGCTATGTGTACTATGTTCCGGAAAAGTTTTTGTAGAATTAAAATCAGATCAAATAAACATAGCGTTTACATTTTTGCAAACGCTATCTAAATATACGAGATATGTCAACTATAGCAAAATCGAAAAAACGTTATCTTACTCTGCTATGAATACTCGATATTCTTGTAGTGTATATATATATATATATATATTAAATTTTTTTTGTCCCTCTAAAATGTAGGCAAATAGACTGCTAAAACTATAAATGAAAATAATGCGTCACCAAACAATGGCTAATAATGTATAAATGTTTGACGTCGAATGGATCAAGTCTAGGCATTGATGGAACGATCTCTGTTTATATAACATATATATATATATATATATATATTTTTTTTTTCTTGTAAATATTAGATTGATTGTTCCATCATCCAAAACAATCAATCTGTTTGATACGAGAAAAGTGATCAATCTCTTGCTCAATTGACTGAAAAGCGGTTGATTAATTGGTAGCGAGATCTGTTAGAATATGAGATTTAAAGAAAATATATTTGCTGAAAACAGAAGAACATGAAAAACAAGAGAGAATCAGAGAAATGATTTCTATTAAACTCTTTCTCATTAATCTTAAAATAGATGATGATAACAGAGAAAATGATGGAAAGAATCTTGAACAAATCCAGCAAAAGTGCAAGAAACACGAAGATGAGTTCAAAAACGATCTGAGAAAGCGAAACACTCATCGATCCAGAATCTCAGAAGTGAAATAGTACGAATGTGAGCTGAAATCAAAGTGAAAGATGAACGAGAATGATGAATTTTTCCGGAAAATGCGAACGAGAAAATGCGGAAGAGAAAGTTAGTTTGGTCTCTGATACCATATTAAACTCTTTCTAATTAAGTTTAAAATGTATCTATACAGTCACCACATATATATATAGTATCTTGTATTATGTACACGTATACAAGTCTATATACAGTCTAAACCACTATTCCAATAATTTCTTTAATTTTCACAATGGTGGCTAAAATACTATTTCTATGTTTATTCTTTAGGGCAACAAGAACAATCGAAGTTACTGTTCACCGAGTTACTGTTCACTTTAAGTCTCTTGAACTCTTTGGAACTCTCTTGAACCCTTTTCTCTTGTTTTTTATAACTTCATGTCAACAAGATCTAACTAATTACTCACATTTGCCTATAAGACTCATTTTGTTTGATTTTGCTAAATAACACTTCAAACTCTATTATAGTAAATGTTTAACAAGACATTATTAGCTGACAAAAAAAACAAGACATTATTCGATAAAAACTAAAAGTATTTTATTTAAAATGATTCGATAAAAACGAAAGTTTGATAAAAACACAATGAAAACAATAATTTAAGAGAAATTGTTTAAAATACCACAAGTTAAGTATCATTTTTCAAAAATATACTAACATTTAACATTTGAGTTTAGGCTTTAGTGATTAATATTTAGGATTTAGTATTAAGGAGGTTTATATATGTTCTATAAATATTTTGAAAAATTAAGTTAGTGTTATTTTATCACAAATTTAGAATATTTGTGAAAATAGTCATTCATTAATGATGATAAATATGAAAAGTGATATCAAATTTGTGGTAGATTTAAAATTTTCCCATTATTCAATAGTGTTAAAAACACAACATAAAAAGTTTTTAAAACCTCATAACGAGAACGAAGACAGATTTAGATCTCCATCCTAGAGTTACACTAATTAAAAGTCAGTTAAGGGTGTTCTAGAGTGACTATTACATACACGTATCTGTTTGTCTTTTTTCTTTTTGATAACGAGACGTTTTTGTTAGTCTTAAATCTTCTCATCTATTTTTTGTACCTCTCTTTTTTGATGTTCCAATTCCCGAGTTTTCATAGTGAATTCATTAGTGAGAAAGGAGGCAACTCTTACATCGAATCTAAACAACTATAAACGTGTGTATGCTTTTATTTGTTGATTCAGTCGAGTTTTGATTGGTCAAATTTGGATCACAAACCTTAACAATCATTATTAATTATTTTAGAAAAAAAAACATATTTAAAATTTACGATATAGAAAATTTGATTTGACCATCATTATTAATGGGTCGATTTGTTTGTGGCAAATTTGGCATGTCCTCAGGACTTTGTTGCGACACAGACTACGTATGTGCAAATTATTATTGTGATAATTAAGGGAAAAAAATAAAGATATGCTTTTAAGAAAGGGAACATACAAACGAAACCTTCATGATATTCATGTCTGAAAGCCTTTTCAAAAAAAAAAAATGATATTTGTCGTCGTAATATGAATGTGGCTGAAAACAAACTCAATCATTTTGATCTTATTGATCAGTGATCAGTCACCTTATTAAGATCCCATGGTTAAAGAGTTTCAGTTGTATCTACCACCCCTTTTCGATTCCTTTATATATATATTATTACAAGAGTATACATAATTCATTTTTCGACTTTAGTAACTTTTATTTTCGATGCTGAATGAATCAATCGACCAAAATCGGATTCTAACGGATTCTTACATTTGTTATGGCTTTTATTTCCAAGGGATAAAAAATTCATGTGGGGATCGCCATGCAAAAAAGTAAGTGATAACTAAAAAATTATATTTAGCAAACGTCCCAGCGAAGTAAACAAGAGACGTATCCATTCTGAATTTTCTTATGGTATTTTTTGTTCTGTTGCGAAACTGACCATTTTGCTATTGTAATATTTATTCAATCGCAAAATTGGCTATAAAATTATGTTTAGTAAATTTATACTCTTTTTCGTTTCATTTTAGTTGTTGTTTTATAATTATACACATAAATTAATAGAATATTTAATTTTCCATATTTTAAAAATAAAAATATCGTACCTATATATCTAACCATATTTCAACCAATAAAAAAAATAAAATAGAGGATATTGTCAATAAATTTTGCATTGAAACGATATTTATTTTGAAACAAAAATTTTGCTCTATAACAATAATTAAATAGAAATGGAGTGAGTATTGATTATTGATATTTTCTATGGCGAAAAAACTTTGATGTTTTCAAAAAAGCATCTAAGAAAAAATACTATAGCAAAATATTGTGTAAACTTTTGAGCAAAAAGGAGAAAGACCATGCTTTATATAGATAGCACCATTTCGTAGTGTAAGGAACATTTATAATTATTCATTACTGACTATATTTTCCAGACTTGTGACTGCTGAATGCGAGTCACAAATATGTGTATATGCCGTGGCGGAGCCACATAAATTATTTGACGGGACACGTAATAAATCCCCTTTCAATAAATACATGTTTTCTTAACATATTTTTATTCAATAATACATGTTACGGATACAAATATTCTTTCAAAAGTACATTTTTAGTATTTTCTATATTAACGAATAATGATAAACTGTAAGCTTCACAAAATCCATATTTAGTTTTAAATTAGCATTTCGTGATTCTCTCCCAGACACTCTTACCAAAAGAGTTTTTATCTTCTGTTTACTAAGTTGTTTTCCGGAGTTGATTTTCTTTTTTTTGTCCGATTTCCACCTAATCCTACCTTTCAAAATTCAAAGCTGTTACCTTTTTCGGTAATACCCGACAATTACAAAACTATTATGGTCTTTACCCATCAGGTTCTTCCCCCGACCTTATTAGAAGAACCGTTTTTTCCGGCCATTCTCGCCAGTGGAATCTGCTGCACCTGAATCTTAAGAAGATGACGTATTTTTAGAGCTCAAAGACCCCCTTTCGCTGAAGGTTGATTCTGGTTTCTACGGAATCCCTGCTTGAAATCTTCACTACTACGGTTGTGTAGTTTCCTCAGTCGCCACCTCTACTTCCCATTACTACAGATTGTAGTCTCTCCTGTCGCTGTCTCTGCTTCTCACTACTACAGGTTGTAGTTTTCTCAAGCCGAACCGGTCGACATCTTACCGTCTTCATTTACTACGGTGGTAATTTTTTTCTTGTGGCTTTCTCGCATCTTGAACTCACCAACACTATCTGATAAATGGCTCACCATTACTCGCGAGCGGAGAAAGGTAAAGGGAAAGATGAGGACTTTCCTCACCGGAAGCCCCTAGCTAAGGTTCCGGATACTAATGTCTCAGAACTCATAGAACGCAACAAGCTTACCCTCATTGGAAGGGTCACCAACCCGACTATTCAGAAAACAAGGGATCTGGTGGATTTTTTTTACAGCAGTGGAATGTTGTTGGGAGAATAACAGGACGAGACCTCTGCCCTACGCTGTTTCAATTTGGGTTTGAGTCAGAAAAGGATCTTCAAACTATCCTTGCTAGCACCGTTTCACTTCAAGAGCTGGATGCTCATACTACAGTGGTGGGAGCCGATTGTTTCGGATACCTTCCCATCCCAAATTCCCTTATGGATCAGTGTACATGGTATTCCTCTCCATTACTGGACAGATGAAACCATTGAAGCTATTGGCACCGCTCTTGGCCCCATTGAAGAGCTTGAAGTTGATAAAGCTCGGCTTCGAGTCCGGGTGAATGGTCTGAAACCTCTTATCATGAAGATGAATCTTCAACTGCCTTCCCGCAAGGTAGTAGAGATAGAACTGGAATATGAGAAAATTGGAAAGCACTGTTTCTGCTGCAAGTCCCTTGATCACGAAGACAGTGAAAAATGTCATTGCCCTCGTGCTCGATCTCATCATGGAGATAGAGGCAACATAGGAATCTCTCAACAGAACACGCTGAAGAGAATTGAGGAAACAAGAATACGTAAGATGAAAGGAAATATACTCGTTAACAGAGCATTCCCAACCATAGAGATGCCTGATTGACAAACGCAAGGAACGCAAACCACAGTTCTGAAATATCATCTCGAGGATACTCCTCGCGAAATGAATCAGAAAGGAGCTCGGTTTTTGAAGAAAACAGAAGCATTCCCAACCATAGAGAAGCCCGATGGACAAACGCAAGGAACGCAAACCACAGTTCTGAAATATCATCTCGAGGATACTCCTCGCGAAATGAATCAGAAAGGAACTCGGTTTTTGAAGAAAACAGAAGATGCTATGATGACAGGAATCTCTCATATCGTAAATCTAATCCAAAAGGATTTCTGTCTCGCCACGAATCAAAAGGGCGTACGTCAACCTCCCGTAGAGCGATTTCTCCCCAGGCTTAGGGGCCTTTGGACTCTACCTTGCCTCAAGGATCTCGGATTGTTCCATCTAGGGAGGCTACTCCTCGATCACACCTCTCACCGGTGGGGAATCCTCTTGTGGAACTGAGGAGAGCTAGTTTAGCTTCTCGTCTACCAGATCCACGATCAGGAATGTATCAAGCGAAGAGAGAATCCCTGCAAAAGAGAGACTCTTTATGAATACATAGAGGACTTCTCGGAGTGGTATGGGAGACGCTGAGACTCTCCTCTCCTAGGATAAAACAGCTCTGGTTGCTGAAGCGTCTCCTCTGTCAGTGGCCATTCAAGCCATTAGTCACCATCACGTTCTAATATATTTGAAACTGGAAGATTCAGTCCATGTGAAAGGTCAGTTATCAGGTCCCTCAGCGAAGACATGGTACATGTGTCGCTACGACTAGGTCCTCTCAGATTTGATGACGATGAAGAAGAGGACAATGCTTTTGATCTACAACTGCAACAAGCCTTGTCGACTTAGGCAGTTGGAAAGAGAGTTGCTTAGCCCGGCTCAAGGGGTTAACGTGAAGACAAGACGCGTCACTAAAACTCACTCTTCCCCTCGAAGGAAGGTAATGATGGATGCAATTTCTGCGGGTGAGAAAGCACAATCTCGTAAGAAGCAAAAAACAACACCATATATGAAGATCATCCCTCCAATGGTGCGTAAGGAGAAGGATTTTCGTCCTCTTTAGGAGTCTCTTCCTTAGCATGTGTGAGCTGGAACTGCCAAGGCATCGGGAACACCTTGACAGTCCCGCGAATCATGGAATTCTGCAAGAGAATCTTCCCAGCAGTATAATTCTTTATGGAGACGAAGAATCAGGATGAGGCACTCTTCAGACTATTCAAGAACTCGGAACTCACGAACCATTTCACAGTTCCCTCAATTGGGCTTGTAGGCGGTCTCTCCCTATCTTGGAAAGACGATGTGTAGGTGAAAATACTTTACTCTTCTCCTAATGTTATCGGTACTCGGATTGAAGCGCATTGAACCTTCAGCTTTGTCTCCTTTATCTATGGAGCTCCTAACCCTGCTGAACGTTCAGCTTTTTTGAGCAAGCTGACGAAATTAGGAGAAGATAGGGAGCAGGCATGGTTGCTCACAGGATACTTCAGTGATCTTCTTGACAACTCGGAGAAAGTGGGTGGTCTTTCTTGTTGGGAAGGATCCTTCCTCTCATTCAGAAGTTTTGTATCACAAACGGGCTTATGGGACCTCTAACACTCCGGGAATCATTTATCTTGGCGTGGTACAAGACACAACTACTTTATCCAATCTCGGCTTGATAGAGCCATGGCAAACTCTCATGGTTCGAACACTTCCCGGCAGGACGATGCGAGTACTTGCGCTTTGAGGGCTCAGATCACCGTCTGATAGTTGTCGACTTTGATGTCATTGTCCGAAAGAAGAAGGGTTTATTCAGTTTTGATAGACGGCTCAAGAATAAATCAGAAATTCAAAAGCTGATTGAGACCCAATGGGAGCAGGAACCACTCGATTCTGTACTTACTAGGATCAGGAACATCAGGCATAGTATCATCAAGTGGATGCGGGAACAGAATGTAAACAGCAACATAGCGATTCAATCAGCTCAGCAGAAATTAGAGGAGGCTATCTCTAGCCTGTCGCCAGATACTCTCCTCATTGAAATTAAAACATCTCTTGAGGCAGCTTATAAAGAGGAAGAACTGTACTGGCGACAAAGGAGTCGGATCCTTTGGTTACAAATTGGTGACCATAATACAAGTTACTTTCACGCTGCTACTCGTGGCAGACGTGCGGTTAATAAGTTCTCAGTGATAGAAGACATGGATGGCAAGGTGGTCTACAAGGAAGCAGAGATCGTGCAATGCATTACAGAGTACTACTCTCGGATCTTTACAGCACAAATGTCGGATTCATCTCTTGTGGTTCAGGAAAGGATCAGTCCTTTAGTTACTGATGAGATGAATGAGACATTGGTTGCTTTACCGAGCCCATTGGAGATCAGGGAAGCACTCTTTTCGATCCACCTAGAGAAAACACCGGAGCCGGATGGCTTCTCGGCCAGCTTTTACCAAAATTTTTGGGATATCATTGGAGCTGAAGTGGTAAGAGACTATAAGCTTTCTTCGTCTCAAGTGCACTGAACCCGAGACAAAATGAAACTCATGTGCGCCTGATACCGAAGATTACAAGCCCAAAGAAGGTGGCTGACTATCGCCCAATTGCTCTCTGCAACACACACTATAAGATCATAGCCAAGTTACTGACCCGGAGACTTCAACCCCTCTTACCGTCACTGATCTCGAAGCACCAATCAGCGTTTGTTAAAGAAAGAGCTGTTTCCGATAACATGCTAATCACGCATGAGATTCTTCACTATCTCCATAATTCAGAAGTAAGAGTCCGATGTAGCATGGCCATTAAACCAACATGAGTAAGGCATACGATCACATAGAATGGGGATTCTTGAGGTATGTCTTAGCTTGGTTTGGCTTTCATGAGCACTGGATCTCGTTGATTATGACCTGTGTTACATCCATCTCATATTCATATCTAGTCAATGGCGCAGCGCAAGGAATGGTGGTTCCGTCTAGAGGGATTCGACAGGGTGATCTCTTATCCACATACCTCTTCAATTTTGCACAGAGGTCCTATCAGGTATTTGTAAGAAAGCGCAACAACAAGGCGATGTAGTCAGGGTGAAAGTTGCTCGCAACAGCCCGACGGTGAATCATTTACTCTTCGCCAGCGATACCATGTTTTTCAGCGGAACAGACCAGAAGAGCTGTGCCGCGTTAATCACAATCCTAAAGAAATATGAGGAAGCGTTGTGTCAGTATATTAATCTGGAAAAATCTGTCATTACGTTCTCTTCTAAGACTCCAGGCGAAGCGAAATAAATGATCGGAGAGCAGCTTCAGATTCTTAATGAAGGAGGCACTGGTAAGTACCTTGGACTTCCTAAGAATTTTGGCCGAAAAAAGCGTGACATCTTCGCCTCCCTGGTTGATCGGATACGTCAACGTTCTAATAGATGGACTTCTAGATTCTTATCCGTAGCCAGGAAACTAATCTTGCTGAAGTCAATGTTGGCCGCTATGCCCACTTACTCTATGTCATGTTTCAAGTTGCCTCTGTCCCTTTGCAAGCAGATTCAGTCGGTTCTTACGAGGTTTTGGTGGGATATCTCTCCAGACATTAGAAAGATGTGTTGAGTTTCTTGGCAAAACCTTTCCAAACCTAAGAGTGCTGGTGGGGCTTGGTTTCCGTGAGATTGTTCAATTCAACGATGCAATGCTTGCTAAGCTCTCATGGAGGATCTTAAAGAATCCCTCCTCTTTGTTGGCAAGAGTTATTCTCGGGAAGTATTGCGTCCACTCCTCCTTCCTTGATGCGCAGGCTCCGTCGAGTACCTCATATGGATGACGTGGAATCCTTGTGGGACGTGACTTGTTAACTAAGGGACTAGGATGGGCAGTGGGATCAGGAACGGAGATATGTGTCTAGATAAAACCCTGGTTATCTACATGTGAACCGTTGATCCCTATTGGTCCTCTGTCTTTTGAAACTCAAGATTGGTGGGTCAGTAGGCTCTTGCGACCAGGAACTAATGATTGGAATGTGGAAGCCATTAGAGCCTTACTACCTCAGAATGAGGAAGTAATTCGAAAGATTATTCCAAATGCCTTGTTAGCCCCGGATGAGAGAGTGTGTTTACCAAACTCCTTGGGCGAATATACCTCCAATTCCGGTTATGCAGTTGCTAAACTCTTTAATGGAACGCGAGAGGACCCCGCTTTCAACTGGAAGAAATGCATTTGGCAAGTCGACACTTCACCTAAAATTAAACCCTTCTTGTGGAAGACCAATTCGAGATCCCTTGCAGTAGGCTCTGTTCTACAAAGCAGAGGACTGGCAGCAAATCCGAACTGCAAGCGGTGTGGCGCCTTAGAAACAGAGCTGCATGTTTTTCTCCAATGCCCTTTTGCAACCAAGTTTGGGGGCTTGTTCCGAGCATGTTCAAGCCTTTGGCTGAGAACATCAAGTCTATGGCGTCTCTCCTGCAGCATTGCACGAAAATGATCTCTCTTCCCTTCTCAGGCTTAGGATCCACGCCATTATACCCTTGGATTTTATGGATCCTCTGGCCTAATAGAAATAAATTCTTGTTTGAGGATAGAGTCTTCTCGGAACAGGATATTATTCTTAAGATTCTTTAGGATGAACGAGTTTGGAAGGCTGCTCAGATTAGTGTCGAAAAGCCTTCCTTACCACAGTATGTGGTCCATTCATCTTCTTCTGTGTCTCCACCGTTGCTGTTACCAGCTGTTAACTCTTACACTTTGACATCTTTTTCAGATGCAACAGGGAATTGTGGAATTAACTGGCTACTTCGTGACACTGGCTACTTCGTGACGCCGACTACTCCGTCTCAGAAAATTTCTCTCCTCACCAGCGTTTTGTTCCTTCAGCTCTTGTGGTCGAAGTATTGGTGGTTAAGGCGGTTAATAGTTGTTGAATTTATTCAAGTTTTTTTTTTACCAAAAAACCCACAATGAAAAAAATGACTAAAAGAAGTTTCTTTAAACAGGTAAAAACTCTTATACACTTACTTTATTGATATATAAATATAAAAAATAATAAAACTAATATTTTCTATTTTCGGGAAAATAAAAACTTTTTTCAGGTTGAATTGTTTTCAATTTTTTTGAAAGCTTTTCCAATTTCTTTTAAAAAAATTTATTTTGAAATCCAAAATTATTTTTGAAACTATTTTGAAAACTATATTTAAATTTAAAATATTAATTATTGATTAAAATCTAAACCTTAAGTCTAGATTAGTTTTTACCAGAGCGTATATGTGTCTTTTATCTTTTTGATCATTTTAACATTTGTATGTTATATTTTTGATAAAAAAAATTAGTGCTATTTTTAAAAATTTCTCTATTTATAAAGTGTTAATTAGTAAACAGTATTAGCTATAACTGGATAAAAATACAATAAACCTTTGCATAGTATATATCATTCTCTTGATGTTTTCGATACAGATTTTTCACTTGTTTTTTATCCTAAAACTCTTTTTTTAAGTGCTTTGGCTTTCAATCCTTTCTTGTGCCATTCCTCAGCAGTATTATAAAGAAAAAAGCAAAGCAATACACCAACTTCTTTTTGTTTGTAAAATATATTTATTTAGTAAAGTATAAACTGTATAACATGAAAAGGTAAGGGAAAAGAAGAAGACACATTGATTGGGGGCAAGCAGCCTAACTTATCATCGCCTGTAAAGAAATAAATAAGCAAAACATGCACATGATTGATTGTTATCGTTGTTGAAAAAAAAAATAGTGATTGTTAACTATTTACGTTTGTTTATATGTTTCATACATGGAGACTCCATATATTGTGCATATTCGGCCGTTGTTTCACATAATCCACAAGAAGTTGAGATTCAATTCTAACACTAAACTTTAACCCGTGTTTTTAAAATATGAAATTATATTTGGTTGATAAAAATTCTTATGTAATAAAAATTTAAAATTAAATTTTTTTTATTTTTCAAACGTAGTATATAATTTATTTTAATAATTTTTAGTTGGGCTAAATTATTAAGGTTTGAATATAAGTATGAACCACACAATACAAAAAATATATTTACATTTATATTTATATAGGCTATAATCCGTACTATATATAATGCAGAATTACATCTTTTAAACTTATTTCTTGTAGTTGATAATATAATCCATAAAACTAAAATCACAAAATATTAATAGTAATATAATCCATCATATAATCAAATCTTATAAATATTAAGTTAAATTTCAATACTTTATTTTTATCAGTATATTATATATACATATATATTGACCTAATTTTAATATTCTAAACTTTTTAACAAATTTATTAAATAAATTAAAATAATTAATTATTATTAACAAAAATACTTGTTTTCATAATATTTTCTCTTTTAAATTAAAGGATATTTTAAGGTTATTCAGTTTGAGTTATTTTGTTTGTATAAATACTTCAATTTAATTTATAATATAAAAAATAATTAATATATTAATTTAATTAACTATATTTATTAGTTGGTGTAGTAATTTAGTTATGCTTATGAATATTTATTTATAATATAGTAGTTTTTATTTTTTCATTATATAAATTATATTTTAAATAGTATTATTTATAATAATTACGAAATTAAAGTCCAGTTAAAAAATAATTATGGAATTAATGAAGTATTTTAAAAGTACATAAAATTTTTTTAATAGAAATGAATTTTACGTTTATATTAAAATAATAATATATTTGATTGTTTAAAATATAAATGTGGAAAATATATATTGAAATATCTTTCTGATTACTGTGTTTTGAAAAGATTCAAATATTTATAGTTTTGCGACCAAGTTATATAGGACGAAATTACCATTAATAAAATTTTAGTGATCTTACAAAATTTAAATGACACATTATGTAATATCCCAAAGTAATTTCATATTTTTATTTCTATTTTAACAACATAGATAGATACCTTGAAATTTAGTTATTTGATTTTGACAAAAAGATATTGGACAGTCCATGAAAAAAGCAAAAAGATAAGAACACGATTATCCAGATTCCGTGCATCCGGTTTCATTTTTTTCAAAAGTTTCTTAATAAGGTATAGTTTTAATGGGTTTTACTTTTACACAAGAGAATTATGTGTCTCTCATCTTGGTTCTCATATTTTCTGAAACAGAGTAAAAACTATTCTCTGAGAAATTTTTTTACTCTCACTTCTTCTTGGAAGGGCTAAACCTAACAGAAGGCACTCAACCTTTTATCTATTCACCCTTTGGATCTTTTATGTTTTGTGATTTGGACATCTTCATTCTTCTTTAAATTATCTTCATTCTTATGTGAACATATTTTCCTGTGGCACGAAATCTAAATCAGCTGTTCCTGTTTATAAACATACACTTTCAGTTCACAAGAATCTCTCCTAAACTATTTTTCATTTTACGAGTATTTTTTGTAATTTTTATGTTGTTGTATCTCTTTTATCTAAGAGAAGCAACGAGTACCCCAAAACGCATTATATCTCTGCCTTTCATCGATCAAATGAAGACTAGCCGTTACAACGAAGAATTCAGACAAATAAGTCCATTCTCGATACAATTTATTTTATTTTATTAAAAAAAAAGATTACAATACCCAAATTAAGCCATTGAAAAGTAAAATTCAAAAGTTTAAACATTGCAACACAACTGAGAATATTCTCCAATAATAATCCAATGATCACTTTCTTCTCTTCTTCACAGTTGATTCGTAGGACATGTCGGTCTTTCTGGATGAAAAAGAGGGTTTAGGTGAGTGGATCAAGGAGTCATGGGGATAACCAAAACACGGCCTAATTTGTTAACATTTGTATGGTCTTCCTCTTCCTTTGCTTCTTCCACCGTACTTGTAGGCAACTTCACCATCTTAGAATCAAATACCTGTTTACTCTTACTCCATAGAAATAAGTATAAACCAACAACAACCACCACCGATCCAATAATGCTGCAAGGATAACAAAATAATTTTGAATTAGAAACATGTTGACGATACAATTTGGAGGGATTTAGAGAGTTATGTAGAAAAACTAATTGATCAGTGTTTCAGATATATCATTAAATTATAACCTACTCTTTGCTCTTTTTTTTTAAATGTGAGATTTGTAATAATATTGAATATTCGCGTAGTTTTAGTTTACCTTCCTAAATAAAGCATACGATGAAGTATCAAGAAATCGAACAAGGTTGCGGACATAAGTATGACAGGACCGAATGCTGATGTAAAGACAGGTCCACGTTGTTTAATACACCATGACGTTCCCACCGTACACATTCCTTGGCCAACAACACCCTATAAACATATGTACACACAATAGATCAATGTTGGATTATCGTTAATTTTTATTTTATATGTACATGTATGTATATATATACCGCTATAATGATGGTGATGATGGTGAGTTTGTCTCTAAGGATCCAATCTTCCACATTTCTACTCTTGATCAAGCTAAGAAGAGAACACTGAAGCGTACCAAAGACCGATAAAATAACCGTACTCGAGTATGGACACGGGTAGCTCGAGTTGATCTTATTTTGGATAAGCATCCAGGAACTAAAAGATGTAACTCCCGTGAATAAAAGAAAACATCCTTTAAACCAATTTTCATGTCCTTTGTGGATGTTTAAAATCGTTGCAGATTCTTGAGAGTTCGATAATGGAACACCTTGGTACAACGTGAGGGTTAAAGCTCCTGCTAAGCTTATCATAGCTCCAAGAACGACGCCGTATCCTGCCTTTGTTTTCATATTTAGCTTGTCGTATCTAAAAAAAAAAAAGAAATCAATATTAATATGTATAACGTGTTAGATTATACACTTCAAATAATAACATGTAGGAACATTTTTAGGTTATAATAATACTTAATAGTAAGTGTACCGAAATATTAAAGCCATAATGAAAGTGATGGCAGGCATTGTTCCCCAGAAAGCAGATCCTATGGTGGCATTAGTGTAGCTGAGGCCAAGCAAATAGCAATATTGCATCAAACTCGCCCTGCCAACAAAACAAAGAAGAAAAAACCTTGCAATAAAAGATTTAAAAAAAAAAATCAAAAATCTATTATATTAAAAGAGAAATCACAGCTTCTTTTCATGTGTGATTTTCTTTAAACTAGACCTTCCCTAGAAAATCATATTTCATTTATTTCTAATTAACATTATGGTATCATTAAGATATCACATCTTAAATAATTGACATATATAACAACTTCACCTATAAATTTATCTTATTTTTTAATTATAAAAATCTGTTGACAAAAAAATCAAACAAAATCTTAATATTTTTTTTAAAATATTTTTATAAAATGAAGCATTGATTAATTTCGTGATTAGTAGTCTAATATTATTATAAATTAATGTTGGTTAATATTTTATTATAAGACAAAAATAAAATTTATTATAAATATGATTAAATTATATTATATTGTTAAATTTATATATTTTATTTTCGTAAGTATTTATGTTCGAAATATAATATGTAGGTAACATGTGTTAACATTAGAAAACTATATAATACATGTATATAAATTAACATCTATTTCATTAAAGTTAATAATACAACATTTTTTAGTCATGATATCTTTTCATTTAAAATATATATATATATATATATATATAGTTTTTTAACAAATTTTTTCAAATATATTATAACAATATTTCAACTAATTTCGTAATTAGCAATGAAATATTATTATGCATTAATATATATATTCAGTTATCATTTATAAAATGAAAAAATAAAAAATGATCTTTTATCTATTTTATAATAATAATTCATATTAAATGAAATTATTATACTGAACTAAATATGATAACATTATATTAAATTGATAAATTTGTAAAAACAATTTCATAAATATAAAATATTTATGCTAAAAATATAATACGATGACATAACGACGTAATATTTGAAAACTATATAATACATGTATAAAAATTGACATATCTTAGATTTTTGTATATATAATAATATATTATCTGAAATGAATAAAAGAAAAAAAATATTGCTAATAGGAAATTTGATTTTGAAGGTCGGCGGGTCAAAGCTGAATATAAATTTAATGCAAAATAATATTTAATATATTGTTTAATGCAAATATTAATTTGTTCAATAAATAAATACAAATACAATATGATAAATATATAATAATAAATGAAAAATACATATGATGGTTTTAAACAATTAATTAATTACAACATGTAAACTATAAAATTATTTTATTTAAAATAGTTATATAAATATTTAAATATATGATTAACATTAATATGTATATCACTAATTATCTAAATATATATATAGATATATCTATATATATAACTGAAAAGAAACATTCGGGCGGTTGCTTGGATTATGATCTAGTAAAAGATTAAAATGAATGTACACACTGAAAGAGGGGACATAACTGAAGAAATTATGAGTTGAGGGGCTAAAACTGAAACTCACCCAAATAGGGCACTAGCGAAATGCTGAAACGAGACGCTTGCAGTTAGCTTCGGCCTTGTTTTCCTGACCAAATCGTGAAAAAGAATATTTATTTTGTCCGAACACAAAATTCTGAATCTATCTATTCATATAACATCCGTGTTTCAAAAAAATAGAGTGTTTCAAAAAATAAAATGTATTCATATAACATCATTAAAACATCAATTAAACGGTTTTAGCATCAAGCGTTATTTTTGTCTTTTTAATATAACTTTTCACAACATAATAAACAAAATTTAAATTGAAAAATCATTTGGCTTGAACTTACTCTGTTTGATTTAAAACAGCATGAAATGTAAAATTATACAAATTATAAAACAGAATAAGGATATTAAGTATTGGAATAATTTTTCCTATGAATTTTGTTTATTAAGCAGCTAAAAATTATAAAAATGGAAAACCTATGAAAAATAGTTATTTATTTTCAAAATTAGACTTACCGTTCCCAAAAATAAGCGATCGGAAGAAGAAAAAGGGTTGAAATACCCAAACGATAAGTAGCAATAACCATATGATTAATGCCTCCATCAAGAACTTTCTTAATCAAAGCCTGAACCATCCCATTAATCATGTTAATCACGGTAATCATGATCAGCGGTGCCCATTTTCCGTCGATATAACCCATGATTAGCAAGTTAATAAAAATAAAAATATATTAATAACTTAATAATCAAACGTCTCTTCTTCTCTCACGTAGTCTCTATTCTCTCTCTATCTCGCTCCCTTGCTTCTTTTATCTATCTCTTCTCTAGTAACCTGTTCGAGTAGTAGAGACCAGGTGGATATATTTATATATATCATGTAAGCTGAGTTGGAGGCAAATTTTTTCTTTCTTTTGGAAAATGACTCGCTGGCTATGAAATTATTTTATCACTACAACAAGAAGTTAATTTTCGATTAGTGTATATATAATGCAATATGCTTTTTAATTTTCTTAGTGGAAGAGAGTAGTTGTTTCCTTTAGGACTTTAGGACTATAAAATCTTAGCTTTTTTTTTTTTTTTTTGATCAAAGACTATAAAATCTTGGCTTATAATCCTAAAGCAGTTGTTTTCCAACTTTATCTTGATTAAAAATAAGCAGCTCTTTTCAGATTTTTATCTATTTAACTAATTATAAACAAATCTCTTATATATTTTTTGAGAAGCATTGTAACATCTTTACTATATCGATGTGTTATTAATAGAATGATTTTTAGATTCTTTATAAAAATAGAATTAAACTACTATAATAAATACAATACATGTTATTCATTTTTTGATCAAAAATCTAAACATATACTCATTGGCGGAGTAGAAAATCTCATATAATTGATATCTAGAAAAATATATTCTGTTTTAAATCATTTAAATTAAATTATATACCTTGTAAAAGTCTATAAATATTTTAATTTTTTTTAGAAATATGTATTATACCTAAATTGATCAAAATTAATATTTAACAACTTTAGTATGATCAAGTTACTAAAATATATATTACATATTTTTCTTTAAAAATATCTCATTCTGCGAAAAGCACCGAAATGTTACCAAATTCGTAACAATCCCCTAAACATTATTTTCGAAGTGATTTGTACACATGTCGTCACAACAATCATTCTCGCTAAAAAAAGATGACATGACACTTAAAATAGATGACATAGTTTTAGAAAAGAGTGACATGACATCATATTAATTGTGAGATGTAAAATCTCCTTATAAAAATTTATATTTTTGTAGCGATTTTAAATATGGTAATAAAATATTTCATATATCATCATTAATGACAATTTTCCATATAAATATTTATTTATGGTAAACTTTTAAAATATTAATAACTCATATATCACAATTTAAATAATAATATGTATGTATATATATCTCAAGTTAATAAAAATAAACTAAATAAAGTAACACTAATCCAAAAACAATTTGATAGTTAAATGTTTAAACATTATTTAATTTTATTTGTTCATCTTCATAATTTACATTAACAAAAGATTTTTCAGTTTAATTAATTTTAACTAAAACAAACAAAGTCTCAAATTTATTATAATTTATATATATATATATATATATTTAAAATTAGATGGGAAGATATACATATATATATTTAAAATAGATAATCATTGTGTTTAAGCCCACTCTATTAATATATCCAGTTGCACAAAAAAACATTAAACACAATAATATCAATAAAACTAATTTTATAAAATTTAATTTTATCTTTATTAAAATTTATATAAAATCAAATTTAAATAGCTCTACCAAATCAAAATAAATAAGATTACAAAAATACTTATGATTTTCTATAACTATTGAAGTTAAATTATAAATATAATAATGTTGAAATATAAATCAAAATTTTCTTTTGAAATTAAAAATGTTATATTAAAAATACTAGCAGAAAAACTCTTAGTACTTAGAAAAAGGAACGTGGAGAACTACAAATTAATTTACAGGGTGACTTAACTTCTAAGTTTTGAGAAAATTAAAGTGTTTCACAATTGTATTTTTCTTTATTTAATATAAATCTGCTTTTATTTGATGATATCGATTAAGCTTTAACTTTATTTTTTTGAATCATTACACTGGATTCTATCTATTAACAACGTGAGAATTATAGTAAAAACAATGATATTTAATCCGTGGAAGAGTTTAATATAGACAAAAAAACATGAACGTACGCACCTGCGCCTTTATAATATTGAAATATTGATGTTCTAAAGTTATACATGCATTTAAAAATTATTCCCTCCATTCTAGATGATTTAAAATAAAATTGAAACAAAGTAATACATTTGTTTATACTTTATTTTTTTAATATAAACAAGTCAATATTTTTTTTTAAAAAAAATCGTCACATATTTATTTAGATACTTAGTAGGTTTTAATATTTTCTAGAAAACTGTGTATATATATTTTTAAATATAGTAAGATTTGATGAGATTGACAGCATAGAACATTCTATATTATTTTTTTAAAGTATTTTATTTGAAATATTTAAATATTTAGTTGAACAATTAAATTTTTAGGAAACATACTAGGATGCATAGTTAATAAAAAAAATTTAAATTGGTAATATTTTACGGTAGACCAAAGTTAGATCCAAGTTATCGTTATTTTTTAATAGTATTGACTAAATTTTGAAATTGTTTACAAAACTTTATTTATAGGGATTATAATTGTATCCATAATTTATGTACTTTAATTTTATATAATATTATTTAAATGTGTGTAAATTATATATTAAATTAATTTTCTAAAATTTAACTTTTGAATTTTAAGTAATATTATAATCACTATTCAATATAGATTTTCTTAATTTAAATATTGAAAATTTAGATAAAAATAATTTATGAGTAATGACAGAAAATTTATGAGTAATGACAGTTTTCTAGTTTTATTTCATGTGTACAAATTTATGTAATTTATGAGTAATGACAGTTTTCTAGTTTTTGTAATTTAACAAAAGAATTAATTTGAGATATTAATATATTTATATTTTTGATTTGCGAAGAGTAGTTTTCAATAAAAACTGCAAAGAAATATATATATATATATATATATATATATATATATATATATTCATTCTATTAACAAACCCATACAACAACAACATATAATATTTATAAAAGTAATATGTATTGGGTTTGTTATTATATATTTTTTGGGTAATCATCAGCTCGATGTATTGGGTAAAATCTAAAAATTTAAATAAATTACACATTCTAACTGTAATGGTGGATATTATTAATTGGTATAATTTATAATAATTACTAGTATCATTTTTTCTTTTAAATATAGTTTATAAATTTATTCAGGAATCATGAATAAAGTTTGGATTACAAGCCAGCTCAAACAAAATTACTCAAATTAAGTGATTCCGAACTAGCTTCACTCGATCCATCACTTTGGTGTATTCCGAGCATCGTTTTCTGTTCTCAACCATAGACGATAACTATGATAAAGTGAATTTCACTTTGTATTCTCGGATGTTAGAATTTTCCATGTCATTTTTGGAGTAGCTAACTCCCAATGAAATCAAGAGAATCACCCAGATGAAGAAAGAGTTTCAGGATAATCACCTAAAAGATGACACCAAACTCTTAATTGTGCACTCGCCTCCTACGCATAAAAATAGAGTCAAATTACGGGCTTGTAATCGCCACTACCTTCCGTCTGATGAAGTCTCTCAACCTGCACAAAATAGCCAATTTCACTACCATAGGATATCAAGAGAGCACCTATGGCACTGTGATGTGATAATCGGCCAAATGTTGACACCAATCGGCATGAGCACACACCCATAACCGGATCGACATTTGCTGCCCAATCAAGAACCAAAGAGCAGTTGCATGTGATTCGTGAAGCCACGTTCTATTGCCAGCAGAGAGATGGATACAATGAAAGCATGGAGAACACTCTGGGACATCTGTTTACTGAAGGAACCATAGTGAAAACCAAGTAGAAGAGATCATAAGTGAAGATATACGATGAGCAGCCGCCGAGGAACCATAGACGACCACCATTCAAGCAACCCACCTTACTCTCACAAATTGGAGCTAAGTCAAGGCACCATCTCCGCATGTGTACTCAGACCTAAGACTCGCCTCTGAGGAAAAAGAAAACCTCCAGAACTCACTCGACAACAGAAATAAGGCAGCAGAGCTCCACGACACTGAAGGGAGACACAAAACAAACCCCATCAGCCAAACGACAATACCAAGACTGGAGCCGCGATAGAGTGGAACCTTCACTCCGCCGCAAGGAGCGACAAAACCAGGAACGGGATCTGAAAAATTTGAAAACCATAGATCTACTTAGTGAACCCTAAACGCCGACCATAATCACCACTTGCTGCAGCCGGAGCCTCACCAAGAGACCATAGAAAGCAGAGATAATGCCAGAATCGAACCCCTCACGACCGGAGTTCTTGTCGGAGACAAAAATCCTAACCCAGTTTTTAGAGCATGTCGACTGGGAGACAAAAAATGGCAGAGGAGAAAAGAAAAGAAGAGGAAACGAGAGAAGAAAGCTTCCAGCGCCAGAGGTGACGCTCACGCGCTAGCCAGATGCCGGGGCGAGGGAGACCAATTTTTTTTTCACGAGAGGATAAGGAGAGAGAAAAACTTAAGTTTTTGCATAATTGTTTTCTAATAGTATCATTTTTACCTAAAACAAAATAGTAATGTATTGCTACTATGATATTTATCTAAAATGTGTCTATTAGACCATTTTTAATTCATCTCTATATTTATTTTTAACTATTTTGAAAAATCGATTATACAAGTGATTTGTTCTAATGTATGACTATTTATATATATTTTTAATTTTTAGGAAAATACGAAAGAATCCTAGTTTTATACAAAATAATATTTCTCTATATTTTCTTTTTAAATTAAAAAATTATATTACAAAATAATACGTTAGAGTTAACCTATTTTATAATAAAGTTTCTTTATTTTAGAAGAAAATATAGAAACAAATATAGAACTGTGTTAGATATTGGAAATTAATACTATAAGAGTGAGGCCACACAACGACCTCCTTCCATAAATAGAAAGCGTGGAATAGCATATACTTTGATGCCTAGAAGCGAAGACCATGCTTTGTTGACAGCCTTTTGTCACTTGGTATAGTTGCATTTCACATTTATAGATCAAATTATTTGTGTTTTCTAGATGGATATTAGAAGTTTTTAGATTTCGCTCTGTTCTTCTGCCATCCGTAATAGTGATATAATAAAGTAAACGAGGATAGTGAGGCTAGCAGCCCAACTTACACTCCATATTAAAGGAAAAAAAGTTCTTTTACTGTAAAAAGAAACGAGGAAAGTATTTTTTTTTAAAAAAAGTATGCAGATGATTTTTAATGTTATAGGGGCATAGGGGATGTAAGAAACTATGATGAATATAAAGAACACAAGACTCATGCGAATGTTGGTAATTCATAAATGAACTATGCAATGAATACGATCGGTCGGTTAACCTTAGATTAGGTCGACCTAGTCAAAAGTAGAATTTTCTTTTTGAAAAAGTATTCACTACTAGAATTTTCTCTTTTTTTAAACACGAAATAGCTACAAAAATTTCATAGCAAATTTTAAAGTTACAAATTTGCCACAAAAAATTACAAAATAAAAATGTGGCTATTCATAGCAAAAACAAAATCACGAATTTGCTATAAAATACAACGTGGCTAGAAATAGCTATGATATTGCTATAAATATTTCGTGGCGAAATTTCCACGAAAATAAAACGTAACAAAAATCGTAACTAATCGGAAGAAAATATTTTTTCCTACGTTTTACAAATGGAATATTTCATGACTAATCCAAAAATATCGTTTTTTACCACGATTTTGCTATGATTTTTTCGTGGCTATTTGAAATCCTAAATTCTAAATATATTTTCAAACCCTAAACTCTTTACACAACCCCCAAAACTTAAATATTTTCTTATCTACGAAGCCACATTTTAGCCACATTTTTTTGTAGCTAAAATAGCTACATAAATTTTGTGGAAAAACATAGCATTTTTAGCCACAAAATAATAGTTGCAAATTTGTGGCTTTGTTGTGATTTTTCCACGGCCAAATTTTTCTATGATCTTATTGGTACAATTTTTTTTTGTGGATTTTCGTGGCCAAAGTGGAACACCTGCCAATAACATCCATGCTAACTGAAGAAGTCTCGAAAAACCAAAGCTGACTTCAAACATTAATCAATCGAACATGCTTATTTTGGGGCTTAATATACATTGGATTGGAATCCTCCTGCAAGTCTGGAAGGTAAAAAGTCTGAGTGTTCTGGTTCCCTTTTTAACTCTCTTCATCATCTATAATATAAAAGATTGAGATGATTTCCAGAGATGCAGAGGGGTAGGAAAATTTCCTATGATCTCACTATTCTAATTCAAAGGAATGGTCACATATTGTTGGAAGCGAGAGATATGTACAATACTGATGATCCCACTATTCACCTACACATTACCAAAGAAAAAAAATTGAAAGATTGAAAAGAAGACTAACAAGACGGACTGCAAACGTCACTGTTCCTTGGAATTGAGATAAAAAGATTCAGAGAAGAGAAAAGTGAGAGGGGAAGAATTAGAAAAGACTATATGTTGGTTGATATATGGTGTTTTTCACATCATTGTATATATGTTTCCATTTGATTCGAGTCATTAAACCGTGTCAGTCTAGTCCCTTTTGATCTTTTACAGGTCTGGAGTTGGTAGAAGAGTAAAGAGAAGGTGCATGAAGAGAAAATGTCTTTTTGGAGCAATCTTGCGGAGAACACTTGAGAAGAACAGTCCCGAGACTGTTCTCAGGCAGAACAAGCTGACGGAGTGATCCCGAGGTTGTTCCCGACGAATAAGGAAACTCCTATTTCGGGAATTAAAGCCTTGTTGCCCTAATCTCTTTTCTACCTACTGGCGCCTCCATATAAAAGCGCCATCTATCCTATTTTATTTTCTTACGCTAGTTTTTACAAGAGAACTATTAGCTTGTGCGATCAGCAACTTGTAAGGGAGAAGAACCCATCCTCTCATCGAGAAGATCATCTGAACCCTTTTGTTCTACTCTTGTTCTTATGCAATATTATTCAGAAATTATGTTTTTGATTGCTTGCATCATGATCGAGTAGTAGCCTAGCTCGCCTAGGGTTTTTAGGGTGTTGAGATATGAGCTAAACATAGATAAGCGAACTCAATTAATTTTTCATTCATACTGTTCTTAATGCTTTCATTAATCTGATCACTTATTGTTAGATCCTAAGTTCATCACCTAGTTAACCGCATAGGAGATAACTTGACATGTATTGAATGAGCTTAATATCCCTAATCAACGAAAGTAGATATTAGGGTAGTAAGTAAACTAATCGGACCTGTCCTCTAAAGCTTGCAATCGATTCTCATCTCAACGACGGTTAGATGGTGGGATCGATCCGCAAAGCGACCACCACCACGACAGTGGGGTGTTCCAGCTGAGTAATCCGAGTTCTAGAAGGTTTTTCACTGCGCTTGAATAATTGTTTGGCTCCAATTCAACACCCGATGAAATACCCTAGGCTAGTTGTTTGTTAATTTGAATCAATCTCTAGTTCTACTTGTTTCTTACCGTCATTCTTAACCCTAAAACCAATCTTCTTCTTAGCTTGATTTCGAAACTCATAGAAATAAAGTGTAGACTGGTCCTCTGGATTTGAATCTAAAGTACTATAATTACAACTGTTAACTTGGCAGTAGCAAGGATTCATTTTTAGTGTATCAAGTTTTGGCGCCGTTGCGACGGAGACCAGATTTTCTACCTCTATTTTTCGGTTTCATATTTAGTCTAAGATATCTAACTCGCTTCAATTTCATTGTTGCAGCTAATGATCCAGATGCATGACCAGTAGACACACTCGGAACAACGCGCAAGGACCATTACATCAGCTCACCAACGAAGAACTAGCGAGATTAGAACGACAGAACCGTCAACAGCAAAGACCGACAGTCGCCAACAAAGGTGATCACGGTGATAATGGTGATCTCACTGCTGCAATGGCACTCATGCAACAGCAGATGCAGCAGATGCAGCAAACCATTCAAGCGCATCAAGCTGCTGCCGAGCAAGCAGCTCTGAACGCTGCAAATCAACAGAATCAACAGGAAGAGGTTGTTCCGATTGGCCAGAGAAATCTACTGCGTAATCTGCCTACTACGCGATCCACCATCAACCCTCCACCTTGCACTAGGCAAGACTTCGAGATCAAGCCAGCCTTGATAAGTCTAGTGCAAAGGAAGATCTTCAATGGACTTCCTGCTGAAATACCGATGGACCACATTGAGCACTTTGAGAAGATGTGTGGTTTCACTAAAGCGAATGGAGTACCACCCGATTATATCAAGTGTACTCTGTTCCCTTTCTCGCTTGACGGGAAGGCTGCTCGCTGGCTAGATTCCCTACCTACAGGATCGCTCACAACATGGGAACAAGTCCGATCTGCCTTCTTAAGCCACTTCTACACGAAATCGAAGACGGCAGCTCTGAGACAGAAGATCGCAACATTCAAACAGCTAGTGGATGAGCCGTTCTGCGATGCATGGGAGCGATTCAATGTTTACCGCAGAGAGTGCCCACATCACGGTTTTGAGGAAGACTACCTGCTCGGAGTGTTCTACGATGGAGTAGGTTGGGAGTACAGGAATGCTTTGAATTCAGCTAGTAATGGAGACTTCATGACCCAATCCACTTGAGGTGCCTTCGCACTGATTGAGAACATGGCCTCAAGCTCAGCTGATAACAACCGCGAGACTGATCGCACACAGAAGGTGAACAGCATTGACAACAGCAAGATTGATGAACTCTCTGCCAAGGTCGATCAGCTGATTAAAAGTAATCAGAATCAGGTCTTCATCATGGAAGAATCCCCTCAGGATAAAACCACCGCGGAGGCTACATCAGAGGCAGATCAGTTGGCTGAAGATCAGCACGAAGTGAGCTATGTTAATGGGAAAGGATGGCAGTTCAAGAACTATCACCCGAACCCTAACGTCAGGAACAACCCCCACCTGTTCAACAACCCTAAGCCAAACAGTAACACAGAGAACGCTCAAGGAAATCAGGGTCAGAACAGTAGATACCAAAGGGGGTATGGAAATCAAGGAAGAACCTATGTCCTCAGCCCGGCTCAGAATGCCCAGTTCCACAACCAGAAACAGCCGGTTAATCACCAAGCTGCACAACCGGCTCAGATTGCTCCTCAGGATGATATGAAGAGTCTTGCATTGATGATGAGCCAACTGCTCCAAGGACAGCAGATCCAAGGAAAAGCACTGAATCAGGTTACAAACGACATCAACACCAGAATGAACCATATGTTCAATGACCTAAGTGCCAAGTACGATAACGTCTCAAGTCAGATGAGACAGATGGATATTCAGATTGCTCAGACTGCTGAGAGTGTGAAGAGACAGCAAGGTACTCTCCCTGGAAAACAGATAAGAATCCCAAGGAGTGCAACGCAGTCGCGCTAAGGAGTGGGAAGCAACTGCCTGATCTGGACACCAAGAGGTTCACATCGGCCGAGAAAGGGAAGCAGAAAGAGTCGGATCAACTGCCTGAGGCCACACCTACAGATAAGGAAGAGAGAGGACCACCAACTGAGACTGTTCCGACTGATGCAGAGCAACCTGCCGGGGCTGTTCCACCAATTGCAGAATCTTCCCCTGCTCGTCAGTATGTACCAAAAGTACCCTATCCCGTTCCAGCTAAGGTTACGCGCAAGGATAAGGAAGAGATGAAATGCAGAAAGATGCTAGAAGACCTAACGGTCAAACTTCCTCTGATGAGTGTGATCCAGATGATGCCATCCATGCGCAGTTTTGTCAAGGGACTAATCTCCGGGAAGATATCTGATGACAGCGAGTTCATGATCGTCTCTAAGGAGTGCAGCGCAGTGCTCCAGAACAAAAGGATAAAGAAACTGGGTGATCCAGGAAAATTTGTCCTCTCAATTCAGATAGGGAGAACAATCTTCTCATGCTCACTCGTCGATCTAGGATCAAGCATAAACCTCATGCCTTACTCTGTGGCTAAGCGCCTTGGATATACGGATTTCAAGCCGACCAGGATGTCCCTAGTGTTTGTTGATCGATCTGTGAAGTCTCCGGTTGGGATCCTTGAAGATCTCCAAGTTCAGATTGGAACACACTTGTCCCTCCCGATTTCGTTGTTCTGGAACTCGAGGAAGAATCAAAAGACCCCCTGATCCTGGGAAGACCATTTCTGTGCACTGTTGGAGCTATCATAGACGTTCGACAAGGGAAGATTGATCTCCATCTTGGAGACATCGTGATGAAGTTTGAGATGAATCAGATGCTCAAGAAACCAATGCTGGATGGACAAACCTTCACTGTCCAAGAAGAGGGTGATCCGCTAGAACCACATGAGAGAATGATTGAGGAGTTTCTCACCGATGACCCTCTTGAACTCGCCCTAGTCAGAGCTGAGGCCGAGTAGAGCCTAGAAAGTATTGATGCTGATGCCTATGCCAAGGTCCTGGATTCAGCAAGGAGTATGGAAAAAATAGTGGCAAATCTAAGTCTGGGGGAGAACAGCGAGCTCAGCAAACCAGCTGGAACAACCGCGCCTCTTAACCCGTCTGTTCCAGCAGCTCAGACCGATGACTCATGGAGCGAGCTGAAAGCTCCGAAGGTAGAGCTCAAATCCCTTCCCAAGGGACTCAGGTATGCATTCCTTGGACCCAACTCCACATATCCTGTCATAGTAAATGCCGACCTGAACAATGCCGAGACTGCTCTGCTTTTATGTGAACTTAGAAAATATCGTAAGGCATTAGGATATTCTCTAGCTGACATACCTGGCATTTCACCTGATCTGTGCATGCATAGAATACACCTGGAAGATGAATCGATGACTTCTGTAGAACATCAGAGGAGGTTAAACCCAAATCTAAAAGATGTTGTAAAGAAAGAGATAATGAAACTTCTAGAAGCTGGTGTAATCTATGCGATCTCTGATAGTAAGTGGGTCAGCCCTGTTCATGTAGTACCTAAAAAAGGTGGGATCACTGTTATGACAAATGAAAAGAATGAACTGATCCCTACTAGAACAGTTACTGGTCATCGCATGTGCATTGATTTCCGTAAGTTGAATGCTGCGACTCGCAAGGATCACTTCCCACTTCCTTTCATTGACCAAATGCTTGAAAGATTGGCTAACCACCCTTACTATTGCTTTTTAGATGGTTATTCAGGTTTCTTTCAGATTCCCATTCACCCAGACGATCAGGAGAAGACGACGTTCACATGCCCATATGGAACATATGCATACAAGAGGATGCCCTTCGGCTTGTGCAATGCTCCAGCGACCTTCCCACGCTGCATGATGTCGATTTTTACTGACCTAATCGAAGACATAATGGAAGTTTTCATGGACGATTTCAGCGTCTATGGAAGCTCCTTTCATGTTTGTTTGTCAAATTTGTGCAGGGTTCTGAAGCGATGCGAAGAAAAGCATCTGGTGCTAAACTGGCAGAAATGCCACTTCATGGTCAGAGATGGGATTGTTCTGGGGCATAAGATATCAGAGAAAGGCATCGAGGTGGACAAGGCAAAGATTGAGGTCATGATGAGTCTGAAGCCACCAACTTTGGTAAAGGGAATAAGGAGTTTCTTAGGACACGCTGGTTTTTATAGAAGGTTCATTCAAGATTTTTCGAAAATTGCAAGGCCACTCACTCGACTGCGCTGCAAGGAAACCCAGTTCGCCTTCGACAGCGACTGTCTAGCCGCATTCCACACGATCAAGGGAGCCCTAGTCAGTGCACCGATTGTTCAACCTCCAGACTGGGACCTTCCTTTTGAGATCATGACAGACGCGAATGACTTTGCAGTGGGAGCAGTTCTTGGACAGCGGAAGGACAAGAAGTTGCACGTGATATACTATGCAAGCAGAACCATGGACGAAGCTCAGTGTCGCTATGCAACCACAGAAAAAGAGCTCCTTGCCATCGTGTTTGCATTTGAAAAGTTCAGATCCTACCTGGTTGGATCAAAGGTGATCGTGCACACAGACCATGCAGCTCTGAAGTACCTGCTCACGAAAAAGGATGCTAAACCGCGGCTCCTAAGGTGGATTCTTTTACTCCAAGAATTCGATCTAGAGATAAGAGACAAGAAGGGAGTTGATAATGGAGTGGCAGATCATCTTTCAAGGATGAAAGTGTCAGATGAGACAGCTCTTGATGAGGAACAACCAATGGAATATGTCAACGCGATTGGTCTGTGCAACACAGAACAGTCATTACCTGCTAACGAGGGTTGTTCCCGCGTAGATGAAGCATTCGTGCCGGTGATCCAGAAGCAGTACCCAAATCTCCCATGGTTTTCTGAAATTGCAAACTTCCTAGCAGCAGAGAAGGAACCTTCCAGGTTCACAGGGAATGAGAAGAGGAAATTTCCAAGGGAAGCAAGGCACTACTTCTGGGACGAGTCATATTTGTATCGTCAGGGCAAGGATGGGATCTTCAGAAGGTGTGTTCCAGAGGCTGATATTCCAGGGATCCTTCATCACTGCCACGGTTCATCCTATGCTGGTCACTTCGCCACCTTCAAAACAGTTTCCAAGATCCTCCAAGCCGGTTTTTGGTGGCCTACTATGTTCAGGGATGCTCACGCTTTCATATCACGATGCAATGCATACCAACAGATGGGAAGTATAAGCAAGAAGAATGAAATGCCTCAGAACTATATCTTGGAAGTTGAAGTGTTCGACTGATGGGGGATCGACTTCATGGGACCATTCCCAGTTTCTCACAAGAATGAGTACATCCTGGTTGCTGTGGACTATGTTTCAAAGTGGGTGGAAGCGATTGCTAGTCCAACCAATGATGCACGTGTTGTAACCAAGATGTTTACTTCCATCATCTTCCCAAGATTTGGAGTGCCTAGAGTGGTTATAAGCGATGGTGGAACTCATTTCATCAACGAGGTGTTCCAAGGATTGCTCAGCAAAAATGGCGTGAAACACAAGGTTCCAACCGCCTATCATCCACAAACAAGTGGCCAAGTGGAAGTTTCCAACAGAGAGATCAAGAACATCCTGAAAAAGACAGTCAATACCACCCGTAAGGACTGGTCCCTCAAGCTTGATGATGCTCTCTGGGCATACAGAACTGCCTACAAGACCCCATTAGGGACCACTCCCTACCATTTGGTCTATGGCAAGGCGTGCCATCTACCTGTGGAGTTAGAGTACAAGGCAGCTTGGGCTGTGAAACTGCTAAACTTTGACATCAAACCTGCCAAAGAGAGGCGAACAATTCAGATCCACGAGTTAGAAGAGATTAGGCATCTGGCCTATGAGAGCTCTAGGATCTACAAGGAAAAGACCAAGGCATTCCATGATAAACGGATCATCAGCAGAAGCTTTGCTCCGAATGATCAGGTCTTACTCTTCAATTCACGGGTTAAGCTTTTCCCTAGAAAGCTTAAATCCAGATGGTCTGGACCTTTCACCATCAAGGAGGTTCGCCCCTATGGAGCTGTTGTGTTGCTGGACACGAGAGGTGGAGAATTTGTTGTCAATGGTCAGCGCCTCAAGCCATATCTTGCTGATACAACAATCACTGAAGGTGTAGAAATACCCTTAAGTGATCTCCCTCAAGCCTAATCGGCTCACTAAAGTCAAGCTGGTGACATAAAACAAGCGCTTGGTGGGAGGCAACCCACTGGTGAGTGTAAATATTGTTTCTTTATGTTTTTATTTCTTTAGACACTAACTTGCAGAAAGAAAAACAAGAAAATTCGAGACCTTGTCAGGAGAACACTCCAGCGCTTGTTCCGCAGATTGTTCCCAGGTAAGTACTCGACCAAAAAAAAATTAAAAAAATAAAAAAAAAAAAAAGAGAAGGGGAAGCGTTCAAGTTGGTCTATTTAAGGCCCACTCACTCCACTTACCCACTATCTCTCTCGCCGCAAACCACTCTCAAGAACCCTAAATCGCAAATTCTCTCCTCTTTGATTTCATCTTGTCGATTTTTGGCTCTCACCTCTTGAATTCCCTCGAGATCGGTTTGATTTTACAGGAACAAACAATCCAGCCAAGGTAACCGCTCGAAACTCCTCCCCCATCGCGAATGCAATCCGTGATTGTGGAGTATCCCATCGGTTTCTCTTACCCCTTTTGCTTGAGTTTTTGGCCCTAGATTGTGGTTATCGGTTTCAATCTTGCTACTAGGATCAAAATTGTGCTAATTGCCATAGGATGAGAACCGATTGTTGAATATGGTGTCTTTTTCTCTTGAGCGATTGAGTTGTAGCGATTGACTAGGGTTGGAAGTTTGTAGGTTGTTTAGAAATCGATGGATTTGAGTAAACTTTAAGAATTGGTATGCTCCATCGTTTCTAGAACAACCATTGAATGGTGCTGATTTGGGATATTGTTTCTGTTTTGCAGATGCCTCCACACACTCGGTACACTTCGGCATCCAAGAACTCTCGCGGAACTGCCGCACCCCCTCTAAGGGCAGTCGCTCCTTCCTCTTACCCGTGGCCGAATAAGGTTGAAGGCCAACCGATCAATGTCAACGACCCATTCCTCCTTGACTACAATTGTGAGGGATGGGACAAGGAGTCCGCAGCAAGGTACAACCGGCTTCTCGCTGCAGAAATCTTGCCCACACGCTTTGCACATGCGGAGACTCTGGCTGCCCTCGGCCTCGACACAGACGTGTTTGACGCACTGCAAGCGATAGGCATTCTCCTCTCTGCTACAACGCACAGGCTCTCTACCCAGATCTGGTCCGACAAGTGCTCGCAACCGCTCAGATCAGTTACCAGAACCCTACCGCACCCACGTACGAGAACTGCTCTTTCTCTTTCATTGCGGATGGCAAGTTCTGCTCGATTACTCTTCATGATCTTAACGAGCTGTACGAGATCGCAGATACGCCTAAGGAGGTATCCGTTGAGAAGAAGTTCACACCGGCAAACGCCTTTTGGGACCTCATCGCAGCCGGCCAATTCACTTCTTGCAAGGCCTATCAGTCGCAAATTCGGAACCCTACTCTGAGACTCATCGCCAAGATTGTCTCAAACATCCTGTTTGCAAAGGAGTACACTTCTAAGGTTACTAATGGAGAGCTGCAGGTGTTGTTCACAGGAGTTGAGGACGAGATGCGCAGGGACAAGCTCATACCCATTCAGGCCGTGAAAACGAACCCAGGGTATCATCTCATCTCCATGTTCTATGAGAGGAGAGACTCTTTGCTCCGAACAGACGACAAGAAGGATCGATGTGGCAGCTTGCTCACTCCCCTGTTCCAGCACTTCAACATCAACCTCGGCTCCTACGCAGTCGTCTCCGAGTTTGAGTACATTGACACTGCTTACCTGATCACCTGCCACATCTTGCGCGATGAGAGCACTTACAAGTTCGCCGACAAGGAAGGGAACACTCTGTTCTGCAAGCTACCTCTCCCAGGGCTCACAGATTTCACAACTTCAGCGAACATTGTGTTCCTGCCCGATCCAGAGCACTTATGCGAGGATCCCCGTGCGCCAGCTCCAGATGCGAACATGGACGATGTGGAGGATGCTACTCCATACGATGATGGGGAATACAACCTGGAGGATCTCGCCGATGTCACGGACGATCATGCTTACAGACGCTGGATGGTTGACTCCCAGAAGAAGAACAACAGCCTTTTGAAGAGGATCCTTAAGGGAATCACGGGCGGCTGTATCAGAGGCCAAGGAGAGCAGACACAGCAGAGAACAAGGCGCTCCGGCAAGGAGCCAGTCGGCACCTCTGCTGGAGGAGAGAGACTTCCGCGGAACGGGAGGACAGATGGTCACTCCAGCAGCGGCGATTCAGACTGAGTCCGAAAGGACTACTTCTACCCCTTGTCCTATCCATTTGAACTATTTATTTTCAAGTTCTTTGTTTCTGTGTGGTGTGTTTTAGCTTCCACTGATTTATTTTCACAACCAGGGATGGTGTGAAGTAATTCTGGGGGAGCATCTGTCTTTGTGTCATTTTAAATGCTTTTATCGAGTCAGTCTTTAGGATCGAGTCAGTCAAAACTATTGTGGGAATCTGGACCTTATTTTGTGATGATCTTTTAACCACCTCGTGCTTTGACCTTCTTATTCAGTGACCTTAGCAGTGATGAACGACCCACACATGGACCTGGAACACCCTGACTTATCTCATTTGACACTCCAGAAGTTCTATAACCGATCAGGTTACACTGGGTAGACTCAACTCCACTTTACCTGAACCTAATCCGGACTTTAATTCTTCTTGTTATGGGCAATAGATCAGGGGAGAATGAGACATACACTCAAGACTTCTTATTTTTTTTATCACTCTTGCTGTTCCTGAGTGGCTAGTTCATCTTTAGCTAGTTCCCACCTTGTATCCTAACCTTTTGTTCCACCCTCATGCAATTGCTTTTCTAGTGCTTTATGTGCAGATATGTGCAAAAAGGTCGGAGAGGAAAGGATCGGCACAGTTCTTACTCATCAATGCTCACACATTCAGTGAAGGTGGAACACGGCAGACAAGGGAACAATCAGTGAGAGTGTTCTGATACCAGAAAGAACAATGAAGGACGACAGTGGCTAGAACAAACCACGATGAATCACCAGTGGCATTACGTACATCACTTGTTACCTCCTTCCTCGTCACCCTCCCATCATCTTTTATTTGCTATGTTAAAGAAATTAAAAAAAAAAAAAAAAAATCTTTACTTTTGTTGTTTGCTGGTGACGAGAAGGGGAAGAATCTATAATGCATGCCACTGAGGAAGTTGAGAAAGCAATGGTGGTTCCAGCGAAGTGTTCTGAAGGGAAATTGATTCGCGCAGAGCAGTCCCATGATCGATCTAATCGGAGAGCAGTCCGACTAGCAGAGATGAGTAAGGGCTGTGGACATCAATGGAGCCGTCCTCTCACGACCATTTTGTGCGATATCCTGCATCCACTCTTGGTAACCCCTAAACACTCTTGAGCTCCACCATAAAAGTTAGCCTGTTTTATACCTAGCCCGTTCTCCCTGAGTAGAGCCTATGATAAGAAGCTCACGCTAACCTAAATTGAGCATAAGGAGTTTTGTCTCGAAAGTGTTGCCTTTTCAGGTTGAGATGTAGAGTAAGGAGCCGATTTTCGAACAGCGATCAGGAGGTTCCCAGTAAGTGTGTGCGGTCCTAATCTACAGCTTGTATGGTTCAGAGATTTGTGGTAAGAGTATGGTTGCTGAGAATAAGCGAGTTCCCACACTTTCAAACCTTTCTCCCTGTTCTTGATACTTGCCTTGTTCGAGGACAAACAAGGATCTAAGTCTGGGGGAATTGATATATGGTGTTTTTCACATCATTGTATATATGTTTCCATTTGATTCGACTCATTAAACTGTGTCAGTCTAGTCCCTTTTGATATTTTACAGGTCTGGAGTTGGTAGAAGAGTAAAGAGAAGGTGCATGAAGAGAAAATGTCTTTTTGGAGCAATCTTGCGGAGAACACTTGAGAAGAACAGTCCCGAGACTGTTCTCAGGCAGAACAAGCAGACGGAGTGATCCTGAGGTTGTTCCCGACGAATAAGGAAACTCCTATTTCGGGAATTAAAGCCTTGTTGCCCTAATCTCTTTTCTACCTACTGGCGCCTCCATATAAAAGCGCCATCTATCCTATTTTATTTTCTTACGCTAGTTTTTACAAGAGAACTATTAGCTTGTGCGATCTGCAACTTGGGAGAAGAACCCATCCTCTCATCGAGAAGATCATCTGAACCCTTTTGTTCTACTCTTGTTCTTATGCAATATTATTCAGAAATTATGTTTTTGATTGCTTGCATCATGATCGAGTAGTAGCCTAGCTCGCCTAGGGTTTTTAGGGTGTTGAGATATGAGCTAAACATAGATAAGCGAACTCAATTAATTCTTCATTCATACTGTTCTTAATGCTTTCATTAATCTGATCACTTATTGTTAGATCCTAAGTTCATCACCTAGTTAACCGCATAGGAGATAACTTGACATGTATTGAATGAGCTTAATATCCCTAATCAACGAAAGTAGATATTAGGGTAGTAAGTGAACTAATCGGACCTGTCCTCTAAAGCTTGCAATCGATTCTCATCTCAACGACGGTTAGATGGTGGGATCGATCCGCAAAGCGACCACCACCACGACAGTGGGGTGTTCCAGCTGAGTAATCCGAGTTCTAGAAGGCTTTTCACTGCGCTTGAATAATTGTTTGGCTCCAATTCAACACCCGATGAAATACCCTAGGCTAGCTGTTTGTTAATTTGAATCAATCTCTAGTTCTACTTGTTTCTTACCTTCATTCTTAACCCTAAAACCAATCTTCTTCTTAGATTGATTTCGAAACTCATAGAAATAAAGTGTAGACTGGTCCTCTGGATTTGAATCTAAAGTACTATAATTACAACTGTTAACTTGGCAGTAGCAAGGATTCATTTTTAGTGTATCATTGGTCAATATACTTGTTTGAGTTGAGTCCATGTGTCCCTTGATCAATATTCCCAAGATGTAGCCTACACATTTATATGCAGAAATGAGGTCAGTAGAGGGGTATGTTAGGCGGAATCAGCTGAGCAGTGGGCTTGATGGTTTGGTTGCTAAGCTAAGGTTTAGTAAATGGAAGTGCCCTTGAGGTTGGTACTGATTTGATGTGGCTTGCAACATTGCAAAGTGAAGGTAGTGATTTTAAAATTGTGTGAGTCCATGCTGGTTTTTAAACCTCTTTCACATGACTACTTTATATTTTGCTTGACGGCAAGCAAAGGATGGGTCTGGGAGAGTTGATATACCATGGATTTTACCAGTTTTTAGTCATGATATATAACCTTTTTAGAGTCAAATTATTATGTTTGGAGTCTACTTTAGAGTCTTTTCAGGTCCAGATATGTTTTAGAACAATGTGGAGATTATTGAGCATTTTGGAGCTGAAGATTGGAGAAACTTGAAGCTGATCAAGAAACCAGCCAGAGTCGATATTTAGGCAGAGTGTCAATCGACGCTGACCCTTTGGTGTCACTGACGCGAGAAGACGGGCCGACTTGTTCGTGACCGACTTGAGCCCAGAATATCTACATAATTACAAGATTACCATGGCCGACTATTACCTAATATTTATAGTGTTTGCCATTGTTTGGACAATACACAATCCACACCACGCTCTTTTACATTATTTATTCACAAAATGCTGAACAGATGTATCAAGATTCAAGAATGCATCATGATCATGTGAGACATGATGTGTAGCACCATAACAAACAATCCATGTGTGCAAATCGGTAGCACACTCAGTGACACTTAAAATCCCAACAAAGATGAATGTTATAAGGAGGAGAAAGATATACCAGTGTATTCATGTCGCTGAGGTACAAAAGAGGAAGTGTTAACTTGATCAGGTTTAGCTGAAGCTGAGAGCTGAAATATGCAATGAAGTTTTGAATCTAATCTTTTTTTTATTGCCGAAGGGATATCCAAAACAGTAACAGTATGAGGTTTGTCTTGAACATAAACAGTGGCTACAACAACAAAAGAAGTCGATTATTGTGTTTTATCAGAGTTCCACTTTACTTTCTTCCATCCAATAGGATATCCATTAACTTGTAACAGCGACCAATGACATGGCTACTATTACCACAGTGAGAACAGATTGCTCCAGATATCTGTTGAAAAGCACTCAACACACTCTGTTGATAGTGCATGTATGACTAGCTAGCACACCAAGCTGAACTGGGTTAGCAGATCTAGTCGATACATTGGATTGAGTAGAGTCATAACTAACTTAGAAAACACTTGGAATAATTACGGAGTTAAACTTTCGTTGGCTATCATCCTGATCCAAGATATTACAAATCTCATAAAGGTTAGGAAGAGGCTTCCTCGTGATGATTTGGCTACAGAGAATTGAGTATTTTTCATTGAGTCCAGCAAAAATCTTGATGGTTCTACCTCTGTCAGTCTTACCTTTAGCAGCACGTTGACTGATACAATTGGATGTGTTTCAGCAAAGACATATTTCAGGAGGTTATGCACCGTCGAGTTTGTCTCAAAGGGTTTTGAGAGCAGTATAGTAACCGACAAATTGGGTGAATCTTGGCGAAGATCCTGGATTTGTTGGATCAGCTTGTTCGTGGTAAGTTTGTCTTGTGAAAAAGATTATGTAAATCAATCTGGATCATCATCAAAGGATAATATACTACCATAAATCTGCTTAGACACCGAGTTGAGGAGCCAAGATTTGACCATGCTTTTACATCGAAATAAGGTAAAGACCCATCAACGAAAGCGTTTTTGTTCTTTGCATCGAGCGCAATCTTCATGACAGAACACCACTGGGTATAGTTCGATCAACTCAGTTGAAAAGAGACGATCATCATACCTGGATGATCGGCGTTATAGAGATACTGTTGAGAGTATATGCTATTTTAGTTCATCATGGTGGAAAGAGCGAACGTATCCTCTATTGTTGGAGATACCACAGCTTGAGGAGGATAAGTGGAGCTCCCAGGAGGAGGATTCGAGCTACTAGAATGTGTGAAACGAACAGAAAGACGATTGCGGCGTAGAGAGAGAACCATCATACCAATAAACTCCAAAATGAAAGTGATGAAGATAGTCAAAATGGAGCTTGAAAGAACGAGAAGGAAACAATGTTGAGCTTGTGTTCAACACGCTCTGATACCATATTAGAAGAATGGAGGTGGACAGAAATGAGGATCCTTCTTCTATCAAGCATATCGTTAAATGAAGCTCATGACGAGAGAGAAGAAAGGACAAAAGGAATATTTCTGTTATTTAAAAAGTGTGTGCTACTCACATCATATACATGATGAATGTTATTCCAGAACAAACCGGTTATTGAACTAAACCATATACAGAAACAAATCATATACAATGTACTTATGATAAACCAATAGAAAAAACAAAATTATCAGAATTAGACCATCCTGAGATTGATTTAAGATAATTTGCCTTAAAACCTTCAGAAAAAGAAAAGCTAGTTTAATCATTGGAAAGTCAAGAATTCGAAAGATAAATAACGACACAATAGGCAAGATGGCTAGCCATCATGGCCCGACCATCACAAGATCACAAGGCCCGGACTGAAGCAAACCAGAAGCGAGAAGAGTAGGTGACTCCACCAAAGTTCTAGTATGACATCAATAGAAATGCGAGAAAAATCATATCAAAATCCTCATCTTCAACACTAAAATTGATATTAAGTTATCCTTAACTTATGTATCTTACTGCGTTCATAAACCAAATAAGCGTTATTTTAAAAGAAAATTGTTTATTAAAGATTTTTTCATGTACAAAATTCAAATTCAACCACACATCGGTAACAAATATTCATTTAAAACTTCGACGATTGTGGAAGTTCCCTTAGTGTAGTCCTTTGACCAAGAGTTCATTAATACTTCTACATTAAGAGGTCTGAGTTTCAATTTCCGGAGAATACAAATTACACTAAATATTGGGGAAAAAATGTTTACAAGAGATATTCAGCATGGCACAAGGAATATTGTCAGGAATGG
The DNA here is from genome assembly GCA_018703725.1 of Brassica juncea. Taxonomy (NCBI): domain Eukaryota; kingdom Viridiplantae; phylum Streptophyta; class Magnoliopsida; order Brassicales; family Brassicaceae; genus Brassica; species Brassica juncea. Next base: position 44,800,180 of record CM031942.1, on the reverse strand, counting down.
ATCTCATAGGATAGCCCATGCTAATGCAGTCAGACGTGAATCTTCAAAAGACAGGTAGAATTGTAGGATGTAATATCATCTATATAATGTTTCTTATAGTTTGTAATATCATAATTAACTAGTGTTGAAAAAAAGTTTCAATGATTTCAGATGCAAGACTCAACATAATCGTCCGTTAATACTGATATTTAATTAGAAGCTCATTAACTTTGGTGTTAATTTTAATAAATATATTTTTAATATTTACTGGTTGTCTTATTATATTCACGCAATTCTGGAGAAGTTGAGAATCCAGTTAATATACATTGTTGATTTTGTAATATGTGACTAGGTTAAGAGTTGTACCTTGCACGAGATGAGTATTATAGGTATAAATTATTTTTACGAAATATTATTTAATTGTCTTTTTCTACATTGTGGATTAAGTAATTATCATGTATATAATTAAATTGGTAAGTATATAAATTAAAACAATCATTTTTATTTATTTACAAATATTTAATGATAAATAAATCAAAACAATCAATTTATCTGTTTTTATGTGATATGTAATTAAATTTAAATTACATTAACATAGATATAATATATCGATTATATGACTATTAATTAAATGAAGTTTTTTACTCATATGATTTTATGAGAATTTGTTCTTATAACAAATTTTTTAAATCATTACTAACAAAATTTTCAGTATGAGTCTTTAATAGTTTTACTAACTTATAATCATTTTCAAAAATTTCATCCAAATTTTGAAATTAAAATATTAAATTCTCAATACTAGTTCATTGCAAATTCTAAAATTGTAATATTTATGCATTTTATATGGTATACTGTTTAATTTCAATAGTATTAAATTAAAAAAAATATATATATATATATATATATATTTCAACATGAGTATCTATTAAATTAGATTTCCTACTATATAGTTTTATGATCATTTATATCTTTTTATAAAAAAAAATGAAACTATTGATTAAAAAAAATTCAATATGGAATTTTTAACAGTTTATTAATTTATAGTCATTTTTGAAAATTCAAAATATAACATATATGGAAATTTTTAAATTGGTATTATATATTTAGTGTGTTTTAATTTGTTTTTAATATTATAAAATTAAATAAAATATAGAAGCCACTTAAATTGTTATCAAATCTTTATTATTCAAAACTATTAATTTTCACATATATATATATATATATATATATATTAATCACATTAAATAATTCAGAAGAATATTTATACATTAATAACCATATATGATTAGTTTAATGAAAAATATAATATACGTTTAGATGAACTATATTTTTTCAAAGGATTTAAAAATTATTTTAGTGATCACACGACATAGATAGATTATATTGTTTTTCAAATAATATATAAGGAATTGATTTTTTAGTTATTGTTAAAAATTTCTTTATTTAATTTTGACCAAATTAAAAAAAAAGGTGTCGGTAGTTCACAAGAATCTCTCGCAAACTTTATTTATTGTTTTTTTTTGTGCACTGCAAACTTTATTTATTCTATTTTCAAATCTTCTTCGTTTTTTTTCATTGACTAGTCATCACCGCTATAAATCTTGACACTTATAGTGAAATCTTCGAAGGAATGTCAGACCATTCATCGATGGCCGTGGAAACCTGATCGATTCGAACAAAACAGATGAGATATTTTGTAGTATCATTACAACTATTGACTCAAATATTACGGTCTACTAATTTGGTTTAGGATGCTTTTTATGTAAATTAAGGGATGGAGAATGAATCATTCAGTATATTAAAGTCATATTCGATAGCGTTTATTCATATAAATATATTACAATATCCAAATGAGTCCCTAGGAAGTAAACTCCAAAGAGTTTAAACATTGCAACACATGTGATAAAATTCTCCGATCAACAACATTCAAAGGAATATTTTAAAACCTTTTTCATATTTAGTGATTTTTCAAGATGGCATATCGGTCCTTCTGGTTGAGCGTAAGGATTTGATCAAGGAGTCATGGGGATAACCAAAAGATTGCCTAATTTGTTAACATTTGTATGATCTTCCTCTTCCTTTCCTTCTTCCACCGTATTTGTAGGTAACTTATTGATCTCACAATCATCTATTTGTTTGCTCTTACTCCATAAAAATACGTATAAACCGATCACCACCACCACAGATCCGATTATGCTACATCACAAAAAAAAAAAAACAGTACAAAAATTCAGTATCTCTTTTAAATATATTCTTCTCAATACGAAAGTTATATAAAATCAAATACGCATTGTTTTCTTCTTGAGAATACATCCTTACCTTCCCAAATAAATCATACGATGAAATATCAGGAAATCGAACAATGTTGCAGACATAAGCATGACAGGAGTAAATGCTGAGGTAAAGACAGGTCCTCGTTGTTTAATACACCATGATATTCCCACCGTACACATTCCTTGTGCAACCACACCCTATAAAAATACATACACCCAGCTTATCAATGTTAGATGATTTTGAATCCAAAAAAATATCATTGAAAATTGAAATCCAGACTAATTTTCGAGCATGTGAAGAACAGGATATTCTTGTTATTAAAGATGTATATAGTGGCATCGTAACTAACATCGTAGTAAAAATTATCAAATCCTGGTCCCAAAACTAGGTTGAATCCTTTAAGTGAACCACTAAATTAAATATTCACATATATTGATGACAATTTTATATATGCATGAATGTACCGCTATAATAATGGTGATGATGGTGAGTCTGTCTTTGAGGATCCATTCTTCCACATTTCTAGTCTTGATCAAGCTAAGAAGGGCGCACTGAAGCGTACCGAAAGCAGATAAAATAACGGTGCTCGAGTATGGACAAGGGTAATTCACGTTGACTTTGGCTTGTATAAGCATCCAAGAACTGAAAAACATAACTGATACGAATAAAAATATACAACCTTTGGTCCAATGCGCATGTTTTGTGAGATGGTTTAAAGTCGATGCTTGTTCTTGAGAGTTTGTTAACGGAATGCCTTGGTACATCGTAAGAACTAAAGCTCCTCCTAAGCTTATCATAGTTCCAATAACGATGCCGTGTCCCACTTTTGTTTTCATATTTAGCTTTTCGAACCTGTAATTTGTTTTTGCAATATATAAACGAGTGTGATAGTACACTTAAAATGATGACAAAGGGGAATATACTTAAAATATGGTGATTAGTAAATAAATGTACCTAAATATTAAAGCCATAATGAAAGTAAGGGCAGGCATTATCGCCGTGAATGCAGATCCTAACGTAGCGGAAGTATAGGTGAGCCCGAGCAAGTAGAAGTATAGTACCAAGCTGGCCCTGAGAAAAATACATTATAGTAAAAGATGAAGTTCTTATACACAAAAGAGACTTAACTGAAAGAAACAATGAATTCATGGATTAAAACTGAAACTTACCCAAAAAGAGCACTGATGAAAAGCTGACACAAAATGCTTATGGTAAGCTTCGGCCTTGTTTTCCTGATGGAGCGGAGCATATTAATTTAGAAATTAAGCGTCAAATATTGTATGGCAATTATGCATTAAAATAAAGATGAATTTCAAAACTTTGCTGAGTTTTCTAACAGGTAACGAAATGTAAATAATGAAATAAATAAGAAACATAACTGTTGCCAGAAAAGAAAAGAAACATAATTGAAAAAAAAAATTAGACTTACCGTTCCCAAAAATAAGCTATCGGAAGAAGGAAAAAGGTGGAAATACCCAAACGATAGGTAGCAATAACCATATGATTAATGCCTCCATCAAGAACTTTCTTAATCAAAGCATTCACCATTCCATTAATCATGTGAATCACAGTCATCATGATTAGCGGTGCCCATTTTCCATTGATATAACCCATGATTAGCAAGTTAATTAACTATTTGTTAATTACTTAATCAAGCGCCTCTTCTCTAGCTGTCTTTTTTTTGTTTTTTTTGTAACACCTTCTCTGGCTGTCTCTCTTCTTTGATAACTTGTTCCAGTAGTGAAGCAGAGAGTCTAGGTGGATATTTATATATTATCATAGATATATTTTTATATATCATATGATAAGAATGAACTGTTAGCTATCAATTTGAAAACTCGTGAGCACATTTTTTTTCTTTGAAATGTTTGGCAGCATATATATATATATATACTATTATTTATTTATTCGGTGGTAAAAAGAGCTAGTAGTTATATATATATATATAATTTATTAGAACTTGGAAAACTAAAATTTCAGCTTAATTTAATGTTTATTTGTTCATATAAGCTATATACGTTTTTAATATTCAAATTAGGAACTATAATTCTAACTTGCTATCAATAAACTTATAAGTGTAATCAGCAAATCAAATGTTCGTCCTATAAATTCAAGAGGCGTCTTAATTTCTAAGCTTACAAAAAATTAAAGGGTGTTTCAAATTTTAGTTTAGCTTAATTAGTAAAATAAAATTTCCTTTTGTTACATGAAATGATTTAGCTTTATCAAACTTTAGCTTTTAGGAATGATGAAATTGGACTCTATTAATTAACAACGTTAACAAATGCAAACCACTTGTTAATTTCATTAGTACGACGTAGCTTTATGAAAACAATGAAGAATTGAATATCAATGGAAGATAAAAGAAAAACTAATAAACAGTATCAAGCTTGAAATTTAAGGAAAAAAATAAATAATAAATTGGTCGGAGCAAAACTTTGGCAATGGTGGTTCTAGCAACAACCTGGATCGAATATCGGGCAGAGAATTGGCAGCGGTTTTAGATGGCTAGTTTAAAACTTTAGCATGATGAATACTATTATATGCAAATCAACATTTTTAGTATGTTAATTTTATTTTATCGGTTACGTGAAGTAGTATGTCGTACGTAACAACTTATGCTTTAAAAATAACGTATGCTTTCAAAGAAGTTCGCCCTAGCGGTCTAAAGCAACTTTAACTGCCTTCACCTTTCGGCGAGTCACGCCAACGGCGTGAGAGGGTTTTTTTCCCTTTTTCTGTTCATTCTCTACCGAGCTTTCAGCCATGGTTAGGAGGACAGAGTACGGTGAAGCTCGGAAATGGCAAGGAGTTTTACACTCTCATCGCTCTAGTGTCTAGATGTGGCTCTGCTTGAGAAATAGAAAATAGGTTAGGATACTGTTGTCGTTTAACAGCTCTAACTTATTAGTCTAGGATCTTAATGGTTAGATTATCAATGCAACCAAGTAGTGAAAGCTTTATGCTTTAAATATGGTATCATCAACAGCTGGCTTCGAACACTGATAATTCCGATTTCAACCAGATAAATAAAGAATCAAAAGTCACTTTAAACTATAAATGCACGGTGAAATGTGCGGTAGCATGTATCAAATTCACAAGAATCAAAAGTCACGTTAAACATGTGCGAGATACTAATAGATTAGACCTAAAAATGAATTGGTTGATTTTACTAAACGAAATAAAGGCAACAAACATATATATATATATATATATATATAGCCCACACATGCGGGCATAATTATTTTATAAATACATTTTATAAATACATGTTAATAAATGTACTGTTAGTTTACAGACAAAAAAATAAAACATTAAATTGATAATATTTTGTGAACTTCAGTTTCTTAATTTTCAAATTTTATTTATTTAAAAACATTATTTTTTGGTTAACAACATTAATATTTTTATTTTAAAATATGTTGTTATCTTTAACCAGTTTTTATATATTAATTTATAAATAATTATCTAATTAAATAAATAAATATATGATTATTAATATAAAGTGATGTTATTAAAACAAATTCTTGGAATTGACAAAACATACAAAATCTTAAAATAAGTCAAAAATCACAAAAATGTTAAACTGAAACCAACTTAACATATAATCTTAATCAAAGTAAAAAAAAAAACTATTGATATATGTACAATTATACTGTGAAATACCTCCTATAATAACCGAATAAACACTCAAATAAACGGACCATGTCGACAAACAAAACATCAATAAGTAATTTATAAGATAAGAATGTTTCCTATTTATTGTAATTTTCATTTGTAAATCATATAATAGAGAAAATAAACTATCCTAGAGATTGCTATTTTCTATAAAATAATATGTATTTACTATAAAATAATATTTTTTTATTTTCAAATGGTCTTTGAGCTTTAAACTTTAATAATTATAACTAAAACAAATTATTTTGGAAAATACAGTTTTTATAATAAAAATAGAATCACATTCTTCTTTACATAATAGTCTTTTAAGGAAATTTTAATTTAAACAAAGTAATAATGTTGTGAAACTCTTGAAGAGAATCAAAGTAAATAGAGTTAATTTTAAATTTCTATAAATATGAGGTACTTGTTGTAAATAAAAATTAATATTTTGAAAATATTCTCTTTTGGTGGCACATATTTTGAAAATATTTTAAAAGAATAATTACGTTCCCAAGAAAAATATTTAGTAAAATTAAAAAATATATATTAAATTTTCAACTTAAATAACAAATAAATGTTATTCTTGCAAATAAATAATAAGAATAAAAATTAAAAAACCACGAAAAATCACATATTACGTATTACATTTAATAATTTAAAATAAATTTAATAATATGAAATTGCTATCATATATTACGTTTACAAACAAATATAAATCAATTTTTATTTATTTTTTTATAAAACTATTTTATTTTTCAGTATAATTATAAATCTAATTATTATATGTGTATATATACTACTACTTATCAGAAATTAACAAATAATAAAGAAAGATGTAGATAGACACAAAATAAGTACATGGAGTTATCTTTTCTTTTGTAAACATGTTTTTCATTTATTATTTTGAGATGATTTTTATAATACTAATTTGTAATCAGTTAAATAATGAACTAAATAATTATTTATTAAATATATCAAAATTTTAATCAATCTAATTATTATTTTTATTAAAACTAATGACTCGTCCTAAAATCATGGAGAAAGTGACAAATAAGCCAACACCAATTCAATCGAAACGATTTTTGATTTTTTCCATGTATTCCAAAGTTCTAACACTTTGACTTTAATCTTGTAACAATCTTTAGTCGGATCAATATCTCCAATAAGAACAAGAGAAGTAGATTTTCTTTTCAAAAAAGACATTGGTTGCAAGTTATTATTTTGCTGAGAAGTTTTAAGATTTGTGTGTTGGTATTGATTTGAGATATGTAAACGAAAGATATATAGCTTATTGAGTTGGTATAAGAATAGAGGCTGTATAATTTATAGTACTTAAACCAACGTATATAGGGTTTGTCATAGTTGGTATATATCTTTCGTTTACTAATAAGAATTAAAACATAAAAAGTAAAATTACTAACTAAAAATAATTAAACATAATAAATAAGTATTGACAAATAAGCAAAAAAACCTAAAATTATGAAGAAGTTGACACATAAGCCAAATCACTTCATAAATAATAGTATAGATATTGTATTTAGAAGAGTAATTTTATAAAACTTACAGACATATTAATAAAAGTTAAATACACATTTGATCTATGAATTTTAATTTTGTTTTAAGTTTTGTTTACTTTCCAATAAAATTATACCACTAATATTTTTAATTTATGTTTTAGTTTAAAAAGAAAATGCATTAATTAAATTTTAGAATATCAATCTTTCAAATACAAAAACCAAAACAAAAACATCGATTTGTAAACAGAGTGAATACTATTTTTTTAGGCTTTGATTTTATTTTCTATGCTCGACATCAAAAATAAATTTAATTAATATTTTAATATGGGAGTATTTAGACCGAGGACCAACTAATAATCTTATAAAAGATTTTCAAATGTCATAAAACATGCATGTTCGTCTGGTTAAGAAATAGCAATTTAGTTCCTCGCATGATTCCAATCCAGGATCGACAAGTTTACGCCCCCCAAATTCTTCCTCTTATACCCTATCCCCATGCTACTACTGCTAGTTTATTAAATCTACTTATCGCAATTTTAATTTCCCATAGTACAACATAATTACAACATTGATCATATACACATTTTAAATTATATATAAAATTTTCACAACTATAATTTTAGTTTTCCATAATTACAACATTGATCATATACATCTTACTAAAATCAATGTATCTACATATATATTGTTCACGTATATTAGATATGTTTTCGTTTTTTGATATTTTAAAAATGAAATTATTTATTTAAGAAAGATTTTTTTAGGAAGTAAAAATTAGATATAAAATTATAGTAAATAAATATATATGATATGTTATGTATAAGAACAATTTCAAATAAAATTGAATACCTAATAGTTAGAAACAAATTTTGTTGTTTATTAATAAAATATTCTAATTTTAAAATATTAATAACGAATTATGTTTACAATTATTAGTTAAATTATATAATAACTATTATATAATTATTCATTAAAGGTATCAACTATTTTAACCGCTGTAACTTTTAACGTGAGAGATCATTTGTGAAAAATCACTTCGTAAATAAAAGTAGTATTGATCAAATTCTTCACCGGCAGTAAGTATAAGAAAAAATAATCTTTGATGTAACAAATATAGTATTATCTTGGTTTAGTGAATCAAATACAATCTAATATTTTCATGTGCACGTGATATAATCCTATGTGTATATTATACTTATCCAAAAACACAAGTTTAGCAATATAAACTTTAGATTAGGTGTTTTCCTGCACCAATAATTTTTTAAAAAATTTAAATTATGTTTAAATATAAATTTTTGTCAAAATTATAGATTTTATTATTTTTTTACCAATACTTTAGTACATATTTTATTTAACTAAATATAAAATTAAGTTTTTAAATAAATTTTTTATTTTAAATTATATTTAAGAATATATATTTACAATTAAACTTATAATCATAGATAGATTTTTTGTTTTCTATTTCTTTTAGTTGAATATATTAAATCAATTTTCATAAAATTAATAAAAATATAAAATTGTATAATTATCAAAGATTAATATTAACAAGTATTCATAAAAATTGTAGATATATAAAAGAAACTAATGATTTTACGATTAAAATTTATAATATTTTTTTAAAAGTAGAAAATTTTAAATATTTTAGTTATAAAAATTTGATAATTCTAAAAATATAAATAAGTAATATTTCAAAATTTGTAAGGACATATTAGAAGATATTTATTTTAATGATGTTGTATGAGTTATTACCTTATTCTAAAAAAATACCAAAAATATAAATTATCATTAAATGTGTGTATAAGTTATTATCATATTCTATAAGGTTTACCAAAAATATAAATCAATAAGTATTGTAATTGTCCATATCATATTTAACCATAAGTCATGTCATCAATTTTAGTTGACATGTCATAATTGTTTTATGAAAGTTATTGTTTAGAGAACATGTGGCAAATCACTTCTCAAATAATGTCTAGGGGATTATAAGTATTAGATAATATGAGACTACAAAGATAATGATTCATAATATTTGACTCATAACGTGAGAATTTTTGTTTGTATAACATATTATGCTGACAATTAAAAGTTCAATTATATAATAACTATTATAAAATTATTCTTTAAGGGTATCAACGACTTCAACCGCTGTAACTTTTAACGTGAGAATTACGTTGCGAACAAACACTTCATAAATAATAGTATATAGATTTCTTGAAACTTATAAAAAATGTCAATCCAATCATTTAACAAAATCAAAATCTAGAAGTTCAATAAATTATAAGGATTTGTCAAGTGGGAATGGCATGGATTCAGGCAGGCACAAATAAATCATCATGCATTTAAGGATTGTTCTAAACTCAAAATCAAATATTTGTAGTTTACACAATGACACTATTTTTTCTTGTAAGTTTCATACAAATGCGTCAAATATTTATAAGTTTATGTCTTTATATATTATTAAAATTTAATTCAGAATGCAGAAAAATATTTGTAGTTCAATGTTTTAGAGAGTTGTTCATGTTTTTCACATGGTGACAATATTCTCTTCTTTGAACTTAAAGAATTGGTCGATTTACCGATTTTGCAGCCAGAAAAACCATAAATGAGGTCGCTCACAACGATTTTGGCTACTCGACACAATAAATCAGTAAAAATTTAAACGGTCAATTCAACCTAACTAAACGCTATTACTTAATTAATTGTTGAATAATAATACAAATTTTGTTGTTTAAGCTCAATCAAAAAGATAGGTTTTGGGTTTACTGCGACCCGTTTGATTTTACTCAAGCAAAAGAGCATGCTATATTTATAGTAATCATTTTTGTTGATGAGGTTCACAAAGTTTCGATGTGGGACAATTACATTTATACATATAAAGATCCGACATATATTTATTGTTTATAGAGATTTTCTGTACAAATTATTTCCTTAAATCTCGAAAAAATATTGATAAGAAACAAATATCAAATAAATAGGGAAATATATATTAGGTTATTTAATATTATAAAGTAGAAAATATAGCAAGAAAATCTGGAAAAAATCTTGGTGTGCACTGAATCTAAAATGTCCAAATTATCCTTAATGAAGTACGCGGTTTAGACTCAAATACACAGTTTAGACTAATCCATAGAGACAATTAGAGTAAAAAAACTGAATGTAACCTATTTTAATAGTATAGATAGTACACTTCAATTGATTTCTGTAAATCTAGACTTTAATCGAGTTTACCAATTAAACTTTATCTTTAAAATTATAAAAATGATAAATTATATCTTTAATTTTCTTTATCATATAATTTTTATCCTAAATCTACAACAGCAGTAAAAAACTTTAGATCATTTTAACTGAAAATTTATTATATATATTTAAAATGTATGATGGCGTATAAAATTATAATAAAAATATCATACATATAAATGTATGTACTCAATAAAGTATCAGAGGCTATGAGAAAATTCTAAACCAAAAGACACGGCAATGTATAAACATCTTACATCCCAATAAGACACCTTACATTTAAAATAAAGTGATACAAAAAAAAAAAAAAGATACACTAAGCAGCAACTTGTGAGCCCCAAAAAATAAAGAAGCAACTTGTTGACTAGTTGACCCGTTGGACTAACTAATACGTCCATGTAATTCACCAGTTGTTGGGTTCAATTTATGCAAGTCTCTTGAGATTAGGATGGAATTCAAAGGCTATGTTCTTGAACCAAAATGATAAGAACCTTTGTTTGATCTTATCTTTAAAATAACTACTTTCAGAATAGCGTACAAAGTGTGGTCAGATCAAATCAAGGAGTCATTGGAACAACCATGAGATGACCCTTTTTATAATGTTCATCATCTTCCCTTTCTTCTTCTTCCCCAAAATAAGAAGGTGACTTCTTTGCACACTCTTCCTCCTTCATTTGCCTGACCTTTCCCAACAAGAATATGTACAGTCCGAAGATAACAATGCAAGATCCGAGAACACTACACATATAAAAGAACGTTCACATTCGATTCCATACATAACATATGTATATATGTGTGTAATTCAACGTACCTTCCAATACAAATTTGACGATGAAGGATCGAGAAATCAAATAGAGTTGCGAAGACAAGCCCCACCGGAGTAAAAACTGAAGTAAAGATAGGTCCTCTCTTTCTGATACACCAAGATGTTCCCACCGTACATATGCCTTGTGCTACCGCTCCCTGCACATTGTGAACTTGTGATATTATATTCGTAGAATAGGTCTGATTTGGTAATCTTTTACCGTAGGCATAAAGGTATACCATTTTAGTAGTTTATCAATCATAAAACTACTATTTGTGTGCTACCATACATCTCTTACCCCTATATTCATTTCCAACTATTATATGTGTTAACAATCCGATTCAACGTATATTTCACTAAAAATTGATTTACAGAGGAAAACAACACTGACAAATATATAAAATACCATACTTAAAGAAAAACTTACTGCATAAATAATGGTCATGATATCGAGTTTGTCTGTAAGGATCCAAGCCGTGATATCTCTAGATTTGATAAGGCTTAAAAGGGCACACTGGACTGTGCCAAATAAAGATAATATGACGGTGCTTGAGTATTGACAAGGGTACTTATCATTCACTTTGGATTGTATTAGCATCCATGACCCAAAACAGCTACTACCCGCAAAGAGAAGCACGCATCCGATGATCCAATTTTCAGGTTTCAGTGCATGTTTATTGTTTGTCAGTAGATGAGTTTCTTCTTTGTGAAATTTTGTCAAGGGAACACCTTTGTACATTGTTAGTAATAAAGCTCCTCCTATGCATATCAAAGTGCCCATCACCATCCCTATACCTGCTTTGCTTTTCACGTTTAGCTTCTCTGCCCTACGCCCAAAGAAATGGTTAAAGGTGTTAAATTTAACTTGTTAGGTTATGATCGAAATATTATGCATATTGTATTAATGTCAAAGAAAAAGTTACCTGAATATTAAAGACATAACGAATGTAATCGCTGGTGTCATGCTAATAAACGCACATGCTAACGTTGCCGACGTGTACGATAGCCCCAGTAGGAAGAAATACTGAGTCAAACTTGCCCTACAAAATATTAATCAAGTAAACTACAATACAACTGGGGAAAATTATACGATGTTAAAGCAAAAAAAAAAAAAAAGAAAGAAAATTATATGATAGTCAAACTTTATATTACAATAAAGAGATTATATTATTTATAATTAAGAAAATAGTCTAAAGTCAAACTAAAAATTTTAAAACTAACCGTCAATTCAAATCCAAATCCTTAAAATATAATTTCTTAAACTTAAAATTCAAACAAAATAGTCTATTTCTCTATTTTGACAGAGTTAGCCTATTATTTTTATTTAACTTTTTCTAATTAATTTTTCAACTATTAGGAGTTCGGCTCAAATTATAGAAAGAACAAACCCAACAAGAGCACTGAAGAAAAGCTGAATCAAGATGTTGAGCGTAAGATTCGGTCTTGTTCTCCTATTAAACAAATAGAAATAATGAATAAGTTTCATATAAGTTTTTCAAAAAAAAAAAAGAAGTTTCATATAAGTTAAATAAATTATAAACTACTATACACTGAGAACAAAATTAAAAGATACTTACCGTTCCCAGAAAAATGCGATTGGTGCCAAAAACACGGTGGAAATAGCGAGCCGGTATGTTGCGATGACCATATGATTAACACCACCATCAAGTACCTTTTTGACCAGAGCATTACCCAAACCTAGCGCCGAATTAATCGTAACCATAATAACTACTGGCGTCCATCTACCATCGCAGTAACCCATTCTTAACTCTTAATATACTGCTAAAACTAGTTTATAATTACTTATATTCAATAACTAATCTCTCTCCTTTTGTGTTTTTGTCTCAGCCCCTCTCTAGCCCTCTAAGTGGTTTTGTGAATGAATGGTTGACTGAAAGAAGAAACCTGTATATATACAGATTTTGTTCACAGTTTTAGAATTTTTTTCGTCCAACTTTTAGAATAACATAAGATTTTGTAAAAGAAAAAATTCTTCTGTTTCCTTATCAAAATAAAAAGTTTAATTCGCTTTAGCTTTCCAAGCACTTTTTACTTGGACTAGACAGTTCATATTGATTTCAGCATGGCCTTTTATTAGTTTTAATAGTATTTATGACTCACTGTTTGATAAAAAAAAACGACTTACTGTTAACCATGCATGATCACTCCTAGTTTATATGTCGTCCTTTCATTTTTATGTCGTTCTAGTTCACATAGATTAAAAAATCTATTAAAAATTTTGTTTTTGCTCCTAATAAATATATTATTTTATTTGACTATACTAATTAATGAGTTAAAAATAGTGTTAAAATTGAAAAATGCATTAAAATATAAACGGTATTTAAAATGGAGAAAAAAAAACTTTACAAACTAATGTTAAAGAGTATATTTCATGTCAACCGTTATTTTCTTTTACTTGATTAAATGATATACGATAAATTTTACCAATTTTTAGCCATGGTATATGAGTATTTTAAAAACTATTTATTATGTATTGTAGTCTTTTTAAAGTATTTACAGGTTCAGACATGTTTTGGAACAATGTGGTGATTTTGGAACATTTTAGAGATAAAGATAGAAAAACTTGTAGCTGTCTATCGAGCTAGTCAGAAGTCGATATTCAGAGTCAAACTTTGATCGACAGCGAAGCGCGCAAGGCCAGACTTGATTCCCAGCCGACTTAAAGCCTAAGTCCCACATAATTACAAGATTGACCAGGTCGAGTTTAGACCTAATATTTATGTGCCTAACATTGTCTTAGGCAACACACGCTTTCTACGCTTTTCTATTCTTTTCACAGCAAACAGTTTCAGGGATTTTAGTAGTTTGGAGAGAAGATTCAAGACTCCTTCAGAGTTTGTATTAGAACTCCAGTTTTTCTACCTTATTCTATTTATGCAGCTTATTCAGATTATTATCATGTCTTGCTTGATTATGTCTGAGTAATCTGCTTGTTAGATTTAGGGTTTACATAGGATTATGAAGAATTAGCCAAAACTATAGAATTTCTAAGTTGTTAGAGATATCCATCAATAGAATTGATCTTACTGCTTGATTCTAGAATAACTAACTAGAATCTGGATACTAGGATAATAGGCGCAGCGAGAGCATGGTCTGATACCTGGACTCTTTCTTTTGAGCTAGAATTGCTAGAAACAAACGACAGTTGATCTAGAAAGCCTAGTGAGCCATTAGGATAGTACCTTAAAACCGATTCAAGGTACCATCAATCGACGTTGGAAAGGTAGCAACGATCGACGGTCACTCCGTGTTCATGAATTTGAGTACTGGACTTGGATAACTATTAGACTCGCATGCGGAAGCTGGATATATTGACATTAGAAAGTTTGAGTTCTAAAATATCCAATATACATCTTTAGCTTCTATATCTCTATAATCCTGATTACATGAAACTCTAGATTTAACGTTTTTCCCATTATTTTTTACAACCTCAACCAATCAATTAATTGAACAACTACCTTCTTCGCTTTGTTTGTTTACTGCTGTGTTATTGTTTACCTAGATTAAGCAATGCTGATTAGGATCTATTGTGTGCCCTCGCTCCCTGTGAATTTGATCCCTAAATACTATAGGTGAATCTTTTATTTGAGAGAGTAAAGACACTCCTTAGGTTAATTTGAATGATATCATTAAACTATTACTTCTTTTTTTCAGAGCACTAATATGAAACAATACATAGTATTTCTATACAAAAAAATTATTATAGTATTTCTAACTTGGATATCCCGTAAGTTCACTTACTCTAGTATCTATAGCTTCTCTGTAATTAAAATTTTAAACTATATTAGTAAAGATTACTTAACATCCATAAGAAATAGATGACATTAAATCTGTGTGGTCACGCAGATACGGACCATCCTTAAACCTTTTCTGAATACTTAGGGTGAGAATCCATCCATGAACCGTATTACCTTTTTAGAAATTAGTTTGGCCTCTACACGGGGTTAGGATACCCAAAAATTAAACATAAGAAACAAATTTGACTTGGATGTCATACCATGTAATGGCCTGGGCAAAAAAAAAAAACTAAACTGAAGAACCGAACCGGAACCGAACCAAAACTCTCAAATATCCGAATGGTTCCTATATTTATATATCTAGAACTAAACAGAACCGAGAACCAAACGGGTATCAGAATATATAAAAATATTAATTATATATACATATAACATAACTAAATATATATTTATAATTTTAAAATATATTAACAGAATCTAAAACAGTTGAAAAAAATTAAATTTTTATAAAGTATCCAAACTATTCGAAAGTATCCAGATTTTTTTAGCAGAAATATCCAAAGTAATCTAAAATATCCGAAATTTTTATCTGAATCATTACAATTTTTTGATATTTTAACCAAATACCCGATATTAAACCTGAATTACCCGAATTATTCAAAATAACCAAACCGGAACCGGGGAGAACCAATTTTTTCGGGTATTTTCTGGTTTTTAATTTTACTATCGAACCAAACCAAACCCGAAACTACCCGAAACTATCCGAACCAAACCCGAACTGAAAATATTCAACTAGTAAATAGATTCTTTAGCCCTTTACTCGAACTATCTGATACTTGAAATATCCAAACCAAACTGAATCAATACCCGAAATACCAGGCTACCACGAATATTGATTTTTTTAGAGGAAGTTAAACTATACGGGTGATAAAGTGATCCAAGTTCACGCTATTGGTCAATGTCAAATTGATTGCAGTAACTTCTTTTTATTGATTGCGATAACTTGTTTTCGTATAAGCTATTGCATTCGTTGTAGATGGTTTAAAACCTTAATTTCTTACACGTTTTAGGATTACATTGGGTTTACATGATGATATGAATGGTGTGAACTGTATTCACATTTCCACTTTTCTGGAACATGATTCTGCCGAATATTTACATTGATAGTATTAAACAAATTATAAAAATATAAGAATTAGCAAATTATTTTAAGGAAAAATTTGGAAAAATACCTTCATATGAGTTTATATTTTGAAGAGTATACTATTTTTAATTGTTTTCGAAAACTACACTTAGTTATAGATAAAATGACTAAAATATCCATTTAAATGTTTATATATATATATATATATATATATATATATATATTCTTAAAATGTTTAAAAGTAAATCCAACAACAATCTTGTTTTATATTTATCTTTTCAAAATATTAATCTTAATATCTATATAATATCTCATTTAAATAATTACTTGATGCCACATATTAGATCCCTCACGAGAAGTTACCAAATTTTGAAACTTTAAGAAAATAAAACAATTATACAGAATCTGAAAAGTAGCAAAAGCTCGGCTAGCTCCACTGTTGCTCAGAGAAAAATACTTTTAAGTTTTTTCATCAGTATTCACCATAGAAATGTTCTTAGGATCCTTTAAGAAACAAAAATCAATCAATCAACAATACAAACTTCTTTAGAAAATATTAAATGATGCCTTGAATATTTTTCTTGTCTTGTTATAAAATCAAACATTCACGAAAACAATCCAACAAATATAAAAAACAAACGGTGCATTGATGTATCTCTTTTCTTTTTGTTACAATTTATTAGTTACCGTAACTTTGTACTTTGATTAGCATGATTATATGGAAAATATTATCTTTGTGAAGTTTGTGCATATGGGCGCATAAGAATTCTTGAAGTTGCAGTAAATTTATGACATACTTTTTCACCATTTTTAAATAGTGAGGTTTGCCTGTTTTTAATGATGGATGAACTTGTAAAGCAACGGTTCAATCCATTTCGTGAAAAAACTAAGCCCCAACAACATTATTCATTTCTCTCAAACATTAACTTTCACACACATAAATAATAATAACATGTTTATATTTACATTTTGGTTATTAAAACCTGTAATATCATATTAGAATCAGGATAAATATGTCTTATCATATATAGGAAAATGTAGTTTTCAAAAAGGAAAAAGAGGAGGGTAATTTTCAAATTTTAAATGATAAACAGTGTA
The DNA here is from genome assembly GCA_018703725.1 of Brassica juncea. Classification (NCBI taxonomy): domain Eukaryota; kingdom Viridiplantae; phylum Streptophyta; class Magnoliopsida; order Brassicales; family Brassicaceae; genus Brassica; species Brassica juncea. Next base: position 44,782,708 of record CM031942.1, on the reverse strand, counting down.
TTTTTCAAATTATCCATTATTTTAATATATTTCATACATTTTAAATTGATAACTAATTTCGATAAAATGTAATTATCTTATCTTATGCAACAAAACGTAACTATCTTATAAATATTAATTTTTTAACTTTTTCAGAGTTATTTAGTTTTCAGGTTCTTTATGTCTTGTTAATCTGCTATTCTATGAACAAACTTCTACTCCCTCTGTTTCATATATAAGTATCATTCTAACATTTTTTTCTTGTTACACAAAAAGTGTCATTTTAGAATTTCAATGCAAATAATACTTAATTTTAGCTAAATTATCCCAAATACTATTGGTCAAGTAGGTGTAACTAATATTCCTTCTGTTTCATATTATGTGTCATTTTGACATTTTTCACTGGGATTAAGAAAGTTGTATAATAGACTAATATAATCTTATTTAATGTATGATTAATTAAATAAAAATGGTTTAAATAAAAGCTTATTGGTTATTCAAAAGGATAAAAATGAATTTAATGTACAAAGTTATAGTTGAATTGTAGAATGACACTTATTTTGAAACAAAAAAAATCAATCTAAAGGGACACTTATTATGAAACAGAGGAAGTAACAATTTAAATACATTTCAATCACTTTCTTAATCTGTATAAAAAATGTCAAAGTGACACTTATTAAGAAACGGAAGGAGTATTAACTTTTATTATATAGTTATTTTGACGTTATGTTTACCGACATATTAATCAAACTTCTATTTTTTTGGTTTAGTTATACAACTCCTTCGATTATTATAAGTTTGCATAATAAAATTTATCTCTTAACTAATGATTGATTCGATGATAAATCTTTTTATTAGTTTTATGTATCTCACATCTTTTTATTTAATTTTTCAAAATTACATACATAAAATTACATGTAAATATTTTTGGATGTCTATCATTACCTAAATTTGATGGAATCGGAAACAGATACGTGGAAACGAAACGTTTCAAAACGTGGAAACGAAACGTTTCAAAACGTGGAAACGTGATCTTTATTTTTATTTTAGGAATAGAAACGTTTATAAATATATACATATATACATACATATATATGTGTGTATATATATATGTATATATGAATGATTAACATGTGAGTACAATTTTTTCTTATCTTTGGTGTATCTAAGAATATAAATCAACAAATAATAGTATATGAAAATGAAACAAATAATAGTTAAACATCAAAATCATATTAAAATTTTAAAATAGTAGATATCCAATACTTAAATACTAAGTAGCTTAACTCTAAATAAAGATACAAGTTATAAAATTTGTTTTAATTTTTTTTTTCACGTTTCAAAAACAAAATCATAAGTTTTTATAATTATATTTTAATTATTTTAAAATAATTCTGCCACTCATAGATCAACAGATGTAGAAAAGTTTCTTCCTTCTTTTGTGGGAGTACGTTTTTGACGGATCTATTCTAAAAAGTTGTTAGGACACTCGCAACCGTAAGTATCTCAACAAAGTTCTTGTAAAAATAATAACATAACAAATCAAAATGTAGGAAAGAAGAATGAATAGTAGAAGATACATCTCGTCGTAGAGAGACTAGGAGAAAAGAATTGGGAGACTCATCTTAGTTCTGTCATACTGTTATTGGTTTGATTTTTTCTGTAATTAAATTTTAAGAGAAATTATTTTCTCCCCTTCAGTTTTCAATATTTGTTATTATCTTATTATATAAACTTTTTCTCTTTTTGGTGTAAATGTTAAAAAAAATTACTACTAGAACAAATTAGCTCTGATGGTAAAGAGGTTCCGGTTGTAACTTCCATCTCCCGAGTTCGATTTACACTGGACGAGACTATTTACAAGGCTTAGGTTTCTGGAAAAGAGGTGAAAACACCTTTTTATTACTAGAAACTTTTTGGGAGATTATCACTGATCGTGCCCTAAGAATTTTGAGTAAATCTTCTAAATAGCTCTCTTTTAGTCTAAATACCCAAAAGTTAAAATGAGCAAAATAAACTTTTACAAAAATAGTTAAGCGATAATTATATCCCTATTTTTATTTTAGTTGGTTATTTATTAAATTATATAAATTAATAAATATTATAAATTCTAAAATTAAAAAATAAAATCAAAAATCAAAATTTTTATTTCTCAAATTATATTTAGGAAACACTTTTTCTTAGTTATTTCTAGGAAACAAATTTTCTTAATGAAAATTTAGGAAGACCTTCATGAATATGTATGATATATTCATGAATTTAATTTAGCAATACCTTCTTGAATGTGTATGATATCTTCTTAATTTTTTTTTTTAAATTACAGATTCAAGAATGCTTTCATAAATTTATAAATAGACTTCTTGTCTATATTTATGAAGTTCTTCATAAATGTATATATCATCTTCCTAAATTTGAATTATATGCATACTTAAGAAATATTACTCAGTATATAACATCTATCGAAAGTTTACGAAGATGCTTTTAAATATGTATAATATCCTTAAGATACTATATAACATCAATCAAAAATTAAAAGAAAATGGTTTGTGTGTAAGAAATGAGATATGAAGATGTAAATGTCAATTTTAGGTATATTTGGAGCTTGATTTTGGTTATTGATGGTGGTTGGGGTATATTGATAAAAATGACAATTAGATATCGTCAGAACGTATTTCATTGCATCTTCAGACCCTGAACGAACCACTACACAAGATAGCAAAACGATTATATACTTGGACAAACTCCTCTATTGTAAGCAAAAAGGGAGGCGCTTTTCATAGAAAAGGACTCAGATGATATGGTTCACTTCTCCTAAGAGAAGGGTGGTGGTGATGATAAGATACCGAACTCTTCAAACAAGAGAGATATAACACTGTGTAAATCTGTTTAGATAAAAAAAATTGGTGAACCCACCAACTTATTTCAGTAGAATAGTCAAATGGACTACACTGTTCCACATAAAAGTGAGATGTGAAACATTAAACCTCATAAACTGACCATGAACTTTTGTGGGTTTCCCGGGACCAAATCCAAATACAGGAAACCCAACTCATTTATACCCTTCTAGCTTCGTCGGCGGTAGATCAATTCGTCAGATGTAGGTACGCGACAGCTGAGAGGAAGGGTATCTGTGATTAAGCGACAACGAGATGGAGCAGATCTCATATTTGAAGAAGACAAGATATAGTGTTGGAGTGGCAACAAATTACCTGGGATAACCTCCGTTAGGTTCTGAGCTGAGAAGCATAGATCCGACGCAGTGAGAGAAGTTAACCTCGAGTGAAAGTGAAAAGTCTGCAAATCAACCTCACAAATCGATTTCAGAAGAGTAGATTGGCATCTGTGAGAGTTGGATCTAACGGAACTATGGAAAACTGATATATGGTGTTTTTGGCACCATTGTGAATATGTTTTCTCACTGGTTTTCAATCTTCTATCGAGTCAGTTTAGTCCTTTTTGAGTCATTTCAGGTCTGGAGTAGGCTGAAGAGTTGAAGGTGCATGAAGAAAGATGGCATAATTGGAGTATTTCCCGCAGAGCAGCTCGGCGGAGCAATTTGACGGTTGATCCCACAAGGAGCAGCCGGGTGATTGCTCTCGATATCTAAGGAAACCTTCAAGATATTTCGGAATTTTCCTTAACCATCCTATCTTCTCCTCTAACCTATCGGCACCTCCATATAAAAAGTGCCTCCTAACTATCTTTTATTTTTACGCTAGTTTTTTCAAGAGACCATAGACTTTGAATTTACGATTTGCAACTTGTAAGGGGACTGCTCCATCTCTCACCTAGAGAAGATTATCCTGAACCCTCTTTATATTTATGTTATGCAGTATTGTTCAGTATCAATGTCTTTGATCTCTTGTGATATGGCTGAGTAGTCGACTAGCTTTTCTAGGGTTCTAGGGTGTCGATTAATTTAGTGAGCTGAACATGCATAAGTTATTCATTCGACTATCTTCATTCATATCCACTCTTACTGCTTGCATTAATCTGATCATTTAATGCATGAACTTAAGTCTAATCTGTTCATGAATCGTGTAACTGATAACTTGACATGATATGAATGAGCCTTGCATCTCTAATCAGCGACAGTAGATATTAGGGTGTTTTGGTGAACCTATCGGACTTTGTCTCTACTGCTGGCTATCGCTTCTTGATCCAAACGAGAGTTAGGTATCAAGATCGATCTGCAAAGGGGAGAGTTCCATGATAGTGGGCTATTCTACCTAGAGTGATCCGATTTCTAGATTCACGCTTAACAGCACTTGAATAATTGTTTGGCTCGCAAGTATTGACACCCGATAAAGTAACCCTAGATTGGCTTCTCTTTAAATTAAATTAGCATTTTCACTATTTTGCTTGTGTTGCATGTTACCTGAATATTAAAACCCAATCATTGTTTTAGCTAAGTTAAGAACTCATAGAGATAAAGTGTAAGCTGGTCCTCTGGAATTGAATTTAAAGAGAAGCCAATCTAGGGTTACTTTATCGGGTGTCAATACTTGCGAGCCAAACAATTATTCAAGTGCTGTTAAGCGTGAATCTAGAAATCGGATCACTCTAGGTAGAATAGCCCACTATCATGGAACTCTCCCCTTTGCAGCACTTGAAATTAGCATTTTCACTATTTTGCTTGTGTTGCATGTTACCTGGATATTAAAACCCAATCATTGTTTTAGCTAAGTTAAGAACTCATAAAGATAAAGTGTAAGCTGGTCCTCTGGAATTGAATCTAAAGTATTACAACAACAACAATTGTTAACTTGACAGAAACAAATGTTCATTTTTAGTGTATCAGAACCCCCCCCCCCCCCAAAAAAAAAAAAACAACAGTTGGTCCAATGAGAGACGGTTGAAACAAATGACCGTCGGAGCAAGGAGAACCGGGGACATAATAAACCTCGAAGTAGAAAAAGATATAGTTGAATGTGTAGCTGGTAAACGAGAGGTTTGTACGAGGATCGTGGTGAGCTCGACGTTGACGGCCAGAGGCACCGCTGACATCGAGAAAAAGGGATGGCACCAATGTCTTGACCTTTGTGCATGAGAGGATTAGGGTAAACTTAGATAGGCTATATTATAATAGGAAATGTGTATGGGTGTTGAAAGAAAAAACGTTGGAAAAATGATTTAAAACATATTTTACCAACTTTACTGCTCATTCTAATGGTTACTCTATAGTTATATTGTCCTTGCTATCTTTCGTGTTCACTGTGCTACTTTTTTGTCAACAGCAGAAACAGATTCAATTAAGACTTTGTCATCTAACTTAGGGACTCCTTATATATATGGAAAATATAATATGGCTGACTCTTAGCACCTCTTGCAAGTTTTCTGCCATTGTATTCTGAGTTTTTGGTATGTGCATGATCCTAAACATGCTGAAACTTTCATTATTTAGTCCTTTTATTTCTATAAAATATGCTGTCAAAGTCGACTATTCTTATGGTTTAAAAATCATTTTCACCACTTAAGGATAATTCATCACAAAAATCACATATAGTTAGTTGTCTGAAAGATGTCATGGCTTTCATCGCCGACAAAAACTTTAATTTCTACATGAAGAAATGTAAAAGTATTGTATTTCGTACCTCCATCAATCCGTCAAAACTTTATAATATGCTATACCATTTTTTTCCTGAAAATATATCATTAACCTTCCAAGATCAATCTGTAGTGAACTGTATCATTCACTGCGCTACTTTAACAATGGTTCAAACAGTTTCATGCAGTTACATCAATTTGATTGATAAAGGTCAAATTCGCGATCTTATTTGCTATTGTTATTTTAGCTCATTTGTGATTAAAAATACTAATTATGCTTTTCTAACTTTTCATTTTTCAAAAAAAAAGAGAAGAAATTATTTATGTTTTCTTTACTAAAGAAATAAATTGTCTTTTTCGTTCTTTTGGAAAAGCACAGGAATGATAAAGTGAGATAAAGCTTTTATTTCTTACAGGTAAAGCTTTAGTCGACCGATTTTATTTCTTCAAAAAAATAATTTACTTCTTTTTTATCAAAAGATAGTGGGCTTATGTAACATCATTATCGGCTGATTAACTATGATCAATATGGAACTATTTATATTATCTATCTATATTGCGAAGTGATTTTTCGCATTCAAGCTCTTATATGTTAAAAGTTAAAGTGATTAGGTATAGTTTATACCCTTAATGAATAACATATATAATAACTTAACCACAGAAACTATACTATTATTTGCAGAGTGATTTTTCGTATTCAAAATCTCACGTTAAAAGTTAAAGTGATTAATATCGTTTATAACCTTAATAAATAACATATATAAATTAGCCACAAAATAAAAACAAATTTTTATTAAATTAATAATAATAAGAAACTATACTATTATTTTCTGAGTGATTTTTGGTACGTGCTCAAATTACCCTAGAGCAACCTTACTCTCATCAAAAGAGGTCAAGTTGTAGTATTTATGGATCGAATCCACAGGGAGCTAGGGAACACACTAGATCATATTGTAACTAAGCTAGGTTGAAGATTTCAAAACAGTAAATTGCAAGTAAACTTTAAAACTGGTGAGCAAGACAATTACTCAAGTGATTGATTTGGGTGTTTAACAGATATGGTGAAGGCATTAGACTTAGGATTACTATTCAGGTTATCAGGATTATAATATTATGAATGCCTATGTGAAATGCTTGCATGATATTTGTGGGAACCGAAATTCACACCGTCAATTTTCGATAAATAAGATTGCGGAGGAAAGCCAAGTAAACCCGACTTTCCTTGAAGGTCCGGATTCTCTGCGCTGCCACACGAAATCGATAAAGTTCAATAGATCAAAATAAGAGTTTGAAATATTTGCCCGAAGGCGTTTTATTAGATGAAAGAGACGAGTACAAGGATTCTCCGAAAGACAGAGAGATTTGCGATTAAAGAAAAATATAGAGTCGCAGGCAGCCGAACGTCCTAAGCCTTGCTCCGTTAGTCTAACCACCTAAACCCTAGTTTTTCTAAGCTAGCAGGATGCTCTAAGTCTAATTCTCGGATTTTCGGGATCTCCTTCTCTTCTGCTCTTGCTCTCCTTATATACCCACTTCTAGGTCGGTTTGCCTTAGGGTGATGGGCCTCGCCTTTGGGTCCAAGCTTATCTCTTCAGGAAATGTTCCATTTTCGTCGATCTTCGCAATCATCCTCGAGTTTTCCGCTATCCTTCGGCGACTTGATGTTTATCCGACGTTTAGGAAAATCGGATGAACCGTCATAGTCTGATTGGGACTGAATTCTGGAAAATCGTAAGTAAGTTTGCGGACTTGTCTTAAGTCGTTAAACGTTTTATACGATTTCTTCCCAGAGAAATCAAATCCCTCCAGTTTCTACCGTAAAACATCGAGGACGATTCCAACCGAATCGAAAGATGTTTATTCCGTAGCCTTAATTGTACCAAACTCACGAGGGCTGATCCGAACAAGCTAAGACGGGATCGAACCGGGCACGATAGGACCGAGACCGGGACGAGGGCCGCGGACCGACGCCAGGCCGACCCGCGCGACGGGTGCCGCCGGCGCCAGGCCGGGGTGCCGCCGGCGCCAGGCCGGCTCGCGTGACGGGTGCCGCCGGCGCCAGGCCGGGTGCCGCCGGCGCCAGGCCAGCCCGCGTCCCGTGTGCCGCCGGCGCCAGGCCAGCCCGCGTCCCGCGTGCCGCCGGTGCCAGGCCGGGGTGCCGCCGGCGCCAGGCCAGCCCGCGTCCCGCGTGCCGCCGGCGCCAGGCCGGGGTGCCGCCGGCGCCAGGCCGGGGTGCCGCCGGCGCTAGGCCAGCCCGCGTCCCGCGTGCCGCCGGCACCAGGCCGGGGTGCTGCCGGCGCCAGGCCAGCCCGCGTCCCGCGTGCCGCCGGCGCCAGGCCGGGGTGCCGCCGGCGCCAGGCCGTCTTGCCGTCTGTGGGTTTTTTCGTTGTTCGATCTTTCCCTCGTCAGTCGTTTGCGGGAAATCTTTTGAGTTTTGGGAAGGTCTTTAGCCGTAGATTTCGAGATAACCGTTTTTGACCCCAACAGTTAGCCCCCCAGCTCGTAAGATCGGAGACGATTTTGCGGGCGAGTGATTTGAATTTTTTGAAAATCGAAATCTTCGGTTAAGGATTTTTCCGCAGAGAACCTGTGTCTTCTCCTCCTTTTTTCTTATAAGTAGCCAACCCTCCCTTCTCATCCTTCACATCTTTCCAAATTCTCTCTTCTTCTCTCTCAAGAAAGAAAATGTCTTCATCCCAAGTTGAAAAGAGTGGTTCTGATGTTGAGATGGGCGAGGCCGGCCAAGCTCCGTCGGTTCCGGCCAGTCAAGCTCCCGCCGTTCAGGCCGTTCAAGAGGCTATTCCGTCCCTGACTGATGGGTTTGATTCTTTCAAGGCTAAGCTATCCCGGCGTAGTGCTGCGAAAGGCTCAAAGCGGGCGAGGACTGAGACGCCCGATGTTCCTTCCGCGGCTCCAACTCCTTTGCCTGCTCCTTTGGTTCCCAGCTCCGAAGTCCCATCCGATACCCTCCCGTCTACAGAAGGGGTTATTGTTCCTGAACAGACTCTCGATGTTCAGATCCATCCATCGGGTTCTTCGACTGCTCCGATCGTGATCTCCGGAAGAGAGGACGCGATAGAATCTGCGCCTCTTCCCCCGGCGAAGAGGGAACTCGTCTTGGGACTGCCAGCGGCTGGTGCCGCGCCGCTGCCCAAGGGAAGGGCAAGGGCTGGCGCGGCGTCCGGAGCGAAAAAGAAGCGGGGTGCAAAGAGCGAGGAAAGCGACCTCTCAGAGCCGTTGGCGCGTCATCGTTCCAAGGTTCGATTTGTCCGTAATTCTTGCACCGTCTCTTTTTTTTTTGCGATGATACTTACTCTTTCCTTTTTGCGGACAGTTTCTGTCTCTGATCGACGGAATGCTTGGCGAGTGCGGGTCGGAAGTCATTCGTCTATCGAAGGAACTTGAGTCGTCGTAGGAAGCGCTGAAGCGTACTAGGGCTGCATTGCAGACTGTCGAGGACACCCATGCCGCCCAGACGTCCCAGCTTGAGGTTCGTATCAGCGATCTTGAGCGCGACCTTGGGAAGACCGCGAGTTCGTTACTCAAGGTGAAGAAAGAGAAGAGGAGTAAATCCTCGGAAGTCCGCCGTCTTCAGGAGAAGGTTCAGGCTCACGAGGAGATGAACGCCCGTAGATCCTCGGAGGTTGCCGATGCCAGCGATGACTTCTATGGTCGTCTGACAAGGATGGCCATCCTGTTTGAGTCCTTGATAGCCGTCCGTAAGAGGGACTTGGCTTTAGCGGGGATCGAGGGGAGTCTGAATGAGCTCGAGTTGCTTCGAGGTAATGAGGCCCCGTCTTTGGACTTGGAGGAAGCCAGATTATTGTCCTGTAAAGGAGAGTGGGCGGCCACCGAGGGAGATTTCGATTCGATCCTCGCCGGCCTGCAAGCCGAATGCACTCTAGCTCCGACCTCCGAAAACTCAGAAGATCAGGAGCGCGTGGGAGACGATTGCGAGGTTGGCGCGGACGAGGCGGGTAGCGGCGATGCGACCGAGGGAGGTGACGGCGAGGCTGTCCCTGTCGCGAGTGAGGATAAAGATGACGCTCCTGGGAGCGCCTAGGTTTATCAATCCCTTCTGGGATTTCTTTTTTTTTTTATGTGTTTCGGCCGTTTAAGAGGCCATGATGTATTTACCGGGACTGGCCGTTGGTGGCTTCGAATCCCTGCCCCTTTTTTGGGGTTTTGTTTGAATTTCGGTAGTCACAATCTATGAAACGTTTTCGATTTATTTACGAACTTCAGTTTTTCGAAGTATGAGAAAGAGGGTGTGAGTTGTCGTCTCATTCCTAGTTCCCCGATGATCACCGTACCTATTGTCTGCATAAAGCGAGATTTTCCGCGGTTTACCGATTTATGCGAAAAACTCGTGAAACGAATAGGCTTAAGTGAAGAGACAAATTTTTGGATCTCGTATACCATACTATGTCTGTGAGATGTCAAGATCCAGCGTGGCTGGGTTTAGGGCAAGACCTAGGTTTACTCTCGGACTGAGGCTTTGCGATGACAAATCGGCTTTCGTTTTGCCTGTTTGCGATTTTAACCTGACTCGTACCGTTTAAAATCCGCGAATTGTTGTCGGCTTATATGATTTGTTTGGGCGTGAGTCGAGCTACTTCCTTTACGAAGAGCTAGACCAAAATTTTGGATTTCTTGTATAGTGCGCTATGTTTATCCTTGTCGGATGTAAGAGAGCCTATCCCTTGAAGGGCGGCTATTTGTCTGTTTAGGACGTTAGAGTTCGTTTGTTGTGATCAGCAACAACGAAATGATACCGTTTTGAGGTGCGTTTGTATGTTCAGAGACGAAGATTTCGTCTGCAATGTTTTGCGGAAAAAAAATGTCCTTCAAGCGTTAGCGACGTCTCGCAGTGCTGAAGGTTGATTTTTCCTTATGCCGCATCTCGTGTTGAAACGTTTGCGGGCTTTGGGGATGTCTTTTGCGAATGTTCGCAGCCAGAAAACTATCGTTTCCGTTTCGGACGCGGGACCAAGGGGTCGCGTAAGTTTGACCCAGGAAGAAGCGTCCACATTCACAGTGCTTCGTGAAGTGTTGGCCATCCGGGATTTGTTTTTGGATGTGATAATCGCTTAGTGGACACTAGATCCGCTGTTGTGGCCGTTTCGGCTGATTTTGAAAAAGTCGTGAAAAAGTTTCTAAAATTTTAGAGTCTTCGAAATTTGTGGGAGTATACGAGTATACGTACCCACTCCCCCCCTTTTTTAAATTGGGGGGATAGCTGAATCCGCCGATTGGCGAGTTGCCTACGTACCCTTGTCTAGGGATCAAGCCATCTCGTAGTTCTTTTATACCATGTTTTATCGTTTAGTGGTAGTATTTTTTTAGATGCATCGCATTCCAAGTTCTCGGGATTTTGACGTCTTGCATGTTTGCGATTTGGTATGAGCCTGGTTGGACTACTTTTATGATTTTGTACGGTCCTTCCCAGTTTGCTCCCAGTTTTCCTGCGTTTCGTTCGGCAGTGTTTTGGAAGACTTTGCGTAAGACTAAATCGCCTTCTTTGAACCTGCGATGGCGTACGTTTGAGTTGTAGTAACTTGCGGCAGCGTGCTGGTAATTCTGGATTCGAATGAGTGCCTGGTCGCGGCGCTCATTGATGAGATCGAGATTGTCCAGCATCATAGCGTCGTTTAAATCCTCTCTTTCGGGGAGGAATCTTCTCCGTACTCCGGGGAATTCTACTTCTGTGGGGATCATACATTCCGTTCCGTAAACGAGGGCGAATGGAGTTTCACCCGTAGCCCGTCTTGGGGTTGTACGATGCGACCAAAGAACTCCTTCGAGCTCCTCTGCCCATCGCCCCTTCTTGGCGTCTAGGCGTTTCTTGAGTCCGTCAAGGACGGTTTTGTTGATGGTTTCTGCCTGTCCGTTGCATTGCGGATATCTGGGAGTTGACTTTGTAAGTCGTATTTTCCATTTTTCGCAGAATGCTTCGAATCGAGTAGAGATAAATTGAGACCCATTATCTGTTACGATTTCGTACGGGACCCCATGTCTAGTTATGATATGTTTCCAGACGAAGTTCTCGACTTGTGTGTCCTTGATACTTGCGTAGGATTCTGCTTCTACCCATTTGGAAAAGAAATCCGTAAGGACTAGGAGGAAGCGCTTTTGTTTTGACGGGTGCATAGGTCCGACGATGTCCATGGACCATCGCATGAAAGGATAGGGGGACGAGATTGAGGAGAGGATCTCCGCGGGTTGATGGATTGTTGGAGCATGCCTTTGGCATTTCTCGCATTTCCGGGCGAATTTCTCGCAGTCTTTTACCATGGTTGGCCAATAATAACCGTGGCGTTTGATTTTAACCGCGAGAGATCTTCCGCCATAATGATTTCCGCATGACCCAGAATGGACCTACTTCATGATTCTTCTCGCTCTTTCCCCTTCTGCGCATGCCATGAGAGGACCAGAGAAACACCACTTATAAATTTCTCCCTCTATCGTGACGTACCGTGCCGCTTGGGTTTTCACTTTACGAGCCGCCCATTTTTCGGCGGGTAAGGTTCCATTCACGATATAGGCTCGGATTGGTTCTAACCAAGGGCTGTCGCAGCCATACTCGGTCGGGTTCACATCCGCTTCCGGCTGATCCTCGACTTCTTCCGTATCTTCAATCTCGTCCCGGATTAGATTGACGACCACTGGTGGTCCGATGCTCGGATGCTCGATGAGTTCGACCGGGATTACTCTTTGGAGCCCTGGATCTGAGCTTGAGGCGAGGGCAGCCAAGGCGTCGGCCTGGGCGTTTTCCGAGCGAGGAATTCTTGTCAGGGCGAACTGGTCGAAATTTCGAGCCAGTTCTTGGACGAGTTTCAGATATGCGTCCATCCTTTCGTCTCTTGCCTCATATTCTCCGCTGTATTGATTGGCGACTAACTGAGAATCGCAGTAAGCGTGAATATTACGGATTTTTAACCCATGGGCCAGCCGCAAGCCTGCGATGAGTGCTTCGTATTCTGCCTCATTGTTTGAAGCATGAAAAGCCAATCGGAAAGACTGTTCTAGGATTTCCCCGTTAGGAGAGGTGAGCCGTATTCCGATTCCGGATCCTTGTTTGGATGAAGATCCGTCGACGTGGAGGACCCAAGTTGAGTTTGGTTCCTCGTTAGTCATGTTTCTAGTGGGTAACTCTACCAAGAAATCCGCAAGTACTTGGGACTTTGCACACGTCCTTGGGCGATATTCGACGTCGTACTCACTCAGTTCGATTGCCCATTTTGCGAGCCTACCGGATTGACTTGGACTATGCAGGATTATCCGCAGCGGGAACGTGGTGAGAACCACTATAGTGTGAGACTGGAAGTATGGTCTTAGTTTTCTTGCCGAGGTTATGACAGCGAATGCTAATTTTTCTATTAGAGGGTATCGAGTTTCCACATCCAGTAACGTCTTGCTTACGTAAAAGATTGGTTTTTGTTCGCCGCGTTCTTCTCGTATCAAGACACCACTGACCGCCGTTGCGGAAACTGCGATATAGAGGAAAAGAGGTTCACCTTCCACCGGTTTTGCGAGGACTGGTGGAGTGGCCAGGTAATGTTTCAATTGTTGGAAAGCTTTTTCACATTGCTCGGACCATTCGAACTTCTTGTTTCCCTTCAATGTCTCGTAAAAGGGTAGGCACTTATCCGTGGAGCGTGAGATGAAACGGTTCAAAGCCGCGACTCTTCCGGTTAGCCTCTGGACTTCTCGCTTGGTTCTCGGGGAGGCCATTTCTATCAGTGCGTCGATTTGTTTAGGGTTGGCCTCGATTCCGCGATACGTTACGAGGTATCCGAGGAATTCTCCCGATGCCACTGCGAATCTACATTTTGCCGGGTTGAGTTTCATGTTATGCTGGTTGAGTCGTGCAAAACATTCCTCTAGGTGGGCTATATGATCGTGTTCGTCAAGAGATTTTACGAGCATATCATCGATGTACACTTCCATAGTTTTTCCGAGTTGTTCGGCAAACATTTTGTTGACGAGTCGCTGATATGTTGCACCTGCGTTTTTAAGACCGAAAGGCATTACCTTGTAGCAATACGTTCCGCGGTCTGTGATGAACGCAGTTTTTTCGCGGTCGTCGGGATTCATCATGATATGATTGTATCCGGAAAAAGCGTCCATGAATGACAGAAGCTTGTTTCCCGCGGTTGCTTCGACCAGTCGGTCAATGTGTGGGAGCGGGAAGCAATCCTTTGGACAGGCCTTATTCAGGTCCGTGAAATCGACACAGACTCGTCATTTGCCGTTTTTCTTTTTTACCACGACGGGGTTGGCAAGCCAGTCCGGATACCTGACTTCTGTTATCGATCCTACTTTGAGGAGTCTTTCGACTTCTTCATTGACTGCAGTGGCACGCTCAGGTCCCAACTTTCGTCTCTTTTGTTTTACGGGTTTGTGAGTTGGGTCGATGTTAAGTTCGTGACATGTTACGCTAATGTCGATTCCCGGCATATCCTCCGCAGCCCACGCGAACGTACTGAGGTTCTTTTTGAGGCACGCGATGACCTCTGCTTTCATTGGTTCGCGGAGGTTAGCTCCGATCTCGACACACCGTTCTGGGAAAGAATCGTCGAGACAGATTGAGACCACCGGTTCGCAGGTTGGTTCACGCTTCCCTTCCAGGGCCTCAGCTCTTTGGGACTGCCAGAAGGTTTCCGGCGAGTTGTGAATCGTTTGCTTTTTCCGAGAGGTTTCGATTTCAGAGTTTTTCCGTTTTAGTTCGGTAGCGAGGTAGATCTGCGCTGCTCCGTGACTACCATGTATTGTCTCGACCCCGAAAGGCGTTGGGAACTTGAGGCATAGGTGGAATGTTGATGGGATCGCTCTCATGGAGTTTAGCCAGGGAGTTCCAACTATCGCATTGTAGGATGTTGGACCATTGATCACCAGGAATTCCGTGTTTTTGGCGACGCTCCCGGCTTTGACTAGGAGGTTAGTTGAGCCGAGGGTCATAATTTCTCCCGAGAGTCCGAATACTGGGCTGGGGTCATCCGTAAGGATGCTTAGGTCGACGCCTATCCTCTCGAGGGTGCTTTTGTAGATAATATTGGCCGAGCATCCGGTGTCGACCAATACCCTTGCTACGTCAATGTCCTGGATCGTGAGTTCTATTACGAGGAGATCGTTGTGAGGTTTGACCGTACGGGCCGTTGCTCGATCCTCGAAAGATACGATGTTGCGGGCTGACGAAGAAGTCATACTGAACTTTGATCGATCGGTGGTTTTCGAGTTAGAGAATTCGTCCCCCCTCCTTCTAGCGCCAAACTGTGGGAACCGAAATTCACACCGTCAATTTTCGATAAATAAGATTGCGGAGGAAAGCCAAGTAAAACCGACTTTCCTTGAAGGTCCGGATTCTCTGCGTTGCCACACGAAATCGATAAAGTTCAATAGATAAAAATAAGAGTTTGAAATATTTGCCCGAAGGCGTTTTATTAGATGAAAGAGACGAGTACAAGGATTCCCCGAAAGACATAGAGATTTGCGATTAAAGAAAAATATAGAGTCGCAGGCAGCCGAACGTCCTAAGCCATGCTCCGTTAGTCTAACCACCTAAACCCTAGTTTTTCTAAGCTAGCAGGATGCTCTAAGTCTAATTCTCGGATTTTCGGGATCTCCTTCTCTTCTGCTCTTGCTCTCCTTATATACCCACTTCTAGGTCGGTTTGCCTTAGGGTGATGGGCCTCGCCTTTGGGCCCAAGCTTATCTCTTCAGGAAATGCTCCATTTTCGTCGATCTTCGCAATCATCCTCGAGTTTTCCGCTATCCTTCGACGACTTGATGTTTATCCGACGTTTAGGGAAATCGGATGAACCGTCATAGTCTGATTGGGACTGAATTCTGGAAAATCGTAAGTAAGTTTGCGGACTTGTCTTAAGTCGTTAAACGTTTTATACGATTTCTTCCACGAGAAATCCAATCCCTCCAGTTTCTACCGTAAAACATCGAGGATGATTCCAACCGAATCGAAAGATGTTTATTCCGTAGCCTTAATTGTACCAAACTCACGAGGGCTGATCCGAACAAGCTAAGACGGGATCGAACCGGGCACGATAGGACCGAGACCGGGACGAGGGCCGCGGACCGACGCCAGGCCGACCCTCGCGACGGGTGCCGCCGGCGCCAGGCCGGGTGCCGCCGGCGCCAGGCCAGCCCGCGTCCCGTGTGCCGCCGGCGCCAGGCCAGCCCGCGTCCTGCGTGCCGCCGGTGCCAGGCCGGGGTGCCGCCGGCGCCAGGCCAGCCCGCGTCCCGCGTGCCGCCGGCGCCAGGCCGGGGTGCCGCCGGTGCCAGGCCGGGGTGCCGCCGGTGCCAGGCCGGGGTGCCGCCGGCGCCAGGCCAGCCCGCGTCCCGCGTGCCGCCGGCGCCAGGCCAGCCCGCGTCCCGCGTGCCGCCGGTGCCAGGCCAGCCCGCGTCCCGTGTGCCGCCGGCGCCAGGCTGGGGTGCCGCCGGCGCCAGGCCAGCCCGCGTCCCGCGTGCCGCCGGCGCCAGGCCGTCTTGCCGTCTGTGGGTTTTTTCGTTGTTCGATCTTTCCCTCGTCAGTCGTTTGCGGGAAATCTTTTGAGTTTTGGGAAGGTCTTTAGCCGTAGATTTCGAGATAACCGTTTTTGACCCCAACAATATTATAGAACTCAACGGTAACAATAACCGTAACTGTCGTTTTCTGGATTATCTATTACTAGGACCAATGATATACCGCTGCAGATCATCAAAAAGACATCGATCGACCTGCTGTCACACGTATCGATCGACATAGCCTCGCGTCAATCGATCGATGTCTCTATAAAAGAATCGATCGATGCGCCTCTAGTAAGCTTTAAGCGCGGGTTGATAACTGTTCATCATAGATTTACTAGACCATGTTGTCGCTTGCGCCTAGAAAATTCTGACTCAGAGAAGATAGATCCAAGGATAATATCCACTGTTATCATGTATAGGTTAGCTACACTTATACAAGCATTAAGAACTGTTTTCTAAGATGAATATCACATGCTCAAGTATTCATATTTGGGGTTAATCCCTCAAAACCTATTTGAATCCTAAATCTAACAAAGGTGTTTACTCAGACATTGTTAGATTTAGGTATAGAAAATAAAGGTGTTCAAGAAAGCTCTCAATTGTAACTCTCTCTCTCTCTCACAAAACAATGGTATGAAACTCTCAAAAAGACTCTCTCTAACAACCTCTCTTTAAAAAAACAACTTCTTCTTGCCAAAACACTTAGGCAAAACATAAATACTCAAAATTAGGTTAAAACTCGCCAGGGGTATCTTGGTAAAATGGATGAAGTCTTGGGCTTCAAGTCGGCTGTGACCAAACCGGACTTCTGTGTGTTTAATATCGATCGATATCACTGAAGGTGTATCGATCGACGCGTCTCTCTCTGTGTCGACCTTGAGTGGTCGATATGGTCATCTCGGGTGAAATCTCTAAAGTACTCCAAAATGCTCCAAAAACATCATTTTTTCTCCAATTGCTCCTGAACCTGTAAATATACTATCTAGACTCCAAAATGGATTAAATATATCCTAAAACTATCATATACCATGACTAAAATCAGGTCAAATTCATGGTATATCAACTCCTCCAGACTTACCCTTTTGCTTGTCCTCAAGCAAAAACAACTGGTAGTCTCTCTGGAAAAGGTTTGAAAACAGCAGGGACTCAAAAATTTTAAAGATCGCAGTCATATCTTCCTAGTAGTGCAAGCCAAGTCAAGATCATCCTAACTACAAAAGCACATTATACCATATCCTAGTATAGCAACCAAGTTTTCCTAGTTAACAACTCTACCAATCCTGTCTGATAATCTCCTCTACTAACCTCATTTCTTGCATAAAATAAAAGTGTAGGCTTTACCTTGGGAGTATTGATCAAAGGACACATGGGTTCTTACTAAACAAGTTTCTGAACACACAGGTAGTCTTCCCTGATCCCTTTCTTCCCTCTCTCTCTCTTCTCTGAATCCTTATAGTTTCAATTTCAATGAACAGTGATGCTGATGCAGTCCATCTTGTTCATCTTATTGACTTTTCTACTTTTGTAGCTCTTATTTAGACAAAGTGTAGCGAATAATGGGGTCACAGGAGACACTCATATCCCTCGTTTCCACAATGTGTGATCATTCCTTTCTGAATTAGAATACTGGGGTCATAGGAGAAACTCCTACCCCTCTGCATCTTCCAGGAAATCATCTCAATCTTTTATATCTAGGATGCTTGGAGAGAGAGAGAGAAGGAAACCAGAAACATACAGACTTTTACCTTCCAGACTTGCAGGAGGAACCCGATCCAATGTATACCAATCCCCAAGACAAGTAGGTAATGTAAGTATTAGGTTGGAGGTCACATTTGGTTCCTTCAAACACTCTCAGTAGGTGCAAACATAGTAGACAAGTCGATCCACTTTAGTATCTCTAGTACTTCTGTAATCAATGAATCTAAGACTGGTCTATAAAGTGGTTAAATGACAAGTAATAAACTAGATAAGATCATTGTCCCCTTCTTGACTCAATAAAATTTTTTAAATAAGACTCAAAATAGTAGATAAATAATAGATAATCATTACTAATCTCCCCAGACTTAAATTACACGGTCCCCAGTGTAAAACAGTCGGAGTTTATAAAAAAAAATCTATAGTATAAATGTGAAATTGAACAAGTTAGAACGTTATACCTGAACGATACCATATCGATCGATGTAGATGAAAGCGTGTCGATCGTGGCGGATGTAGTGTCGTCGATCGATGTCGACTTGGTCGCATCGGTTGATAGAGATGGCAAACGTCTACTCGGATCTTTTTTTATAAATAAAAACGAAAAATAAATACTAGTAATGAATAAATGAGATTACCTAATAGTGGGTTGCCTCCCACTCAGCGCTTTGTTATAGTCATTTAGCTTGACTTTGGAGGTTGAATGGCTTAGTTGGTGTGGAAGAAGTTGTTTGCTGGTGTGCAAACATCCTCTTTTTCTGTGGACTGAGTTGCAGTGAAGCTTCTTGTGACATCATCTGACCTGGTCCATCTCTTTTTCATATCCTCTAACTCATCTTTCAGCAAATGTAGCCTCCTCTCAAAGTTCCCAATGTTGAACTGATGCTTTTCAAGCTTATCATAAGCATTCCTTGATGGCTCTGATAGTTCTTCATGTATTGAAGGTAGCACACCCAATCTGTCAGTGATGGTTTCCTATCGGACTGATGGTGTATCAATATCGATCAATGTTGTTGCTCAAATATCGATCAATGCTGTTGCTACAATGTCGATCGATGTCGTAGTGTCCTCGCCGATCGATGCACGTGTTGGCATATCGGTCGATGTGAAGGGTGAAGGGCGATTTGCAAGTTGTCTCTGAATAGCCTTGATCTCCTTGTCTATCCCCTCTGTCCGTGAATGCAGAGATTCAATGCTGTTGTCGAAGGGGAAATAGATGTCATCAAACTTCCTGTAGTATTCATCCTCTGAATAATTTAAGGCTTCATAGATCTCAGCTATCATCTTGTCAACTTCTTTCTTGGTGTAGGTGGCTTTTCTTCTTTGAGTGGCTGGATTCTCTGTTGTGTCTGACCAGCTTCTCTTCTTTCTTTGATAAGTATCATAAGCTCTAACTCCATACTTTGGTTTGTAATGGAATTCAGTATTCCATCCATTGTGCTTGCTTGTCGCCATATCGATCGATGTAGTGTCATCTGTGTCGATCGATTGTGACTGCTTCTGCTTGTTGCAGAGCAAATGCAATTCTCTTTGCATTAATTCAAAGCTCTTGGCTATCCAATTGAGGTTGGTGTTGAGGCGGAAGTAGAACACATCAAGCTTCTTCTTTAAGGCTTGTTCTTCCCATTTGTTTTCTGTCTTGATGGTGTTGAGTATCTCCTCCCTCATAGAAGTGTATTGTTCTTGAAGTTAGGTGTAGATCGATGTGCGGTTGTCGCTGTCGATCGATTGTTTCTGGTTCTTTGCTGGTGCTTGATCAGGAACGATCGATGTGCGAGTAGGCATGTCGTTCGATGGAGATGTCTTCTGGTCAAAATCAAGTTGGTTCTGAATCGTATCCATCTCTTGCTGCAAAGCATCCATTCGTGCTTCGAGTGCATTCATATCATCACTCATGGGGTAATAGGAACTACCAAATCTTTCTTCATAAGAACATAACCTCTTTTCCAATCTTGTAAAGCGTCTATCGATCGATTGCTTGAAGTTGGTGTCGATCGATCTTGGGTAAGCTGCATCGGTCGATGGTATCCATCTATCATCGGTCGATGTGTGGTGTGGAAACTCGTTGGATGTCGAAGGTTTCCAGGACTTCCATGCTGAATCTCCTTGTGTTTTCTACCTCATTATGGTGGTAACATCATCTGCAAGGTTCTCCATGGTCTTGGTTAACCATGTAATCTTGTCATTGAGTGAATGGTAGACAATATCAAGTCTGCACTTGAAATCATTCATTGAATCATACTGAACGGTGTAGATATCATTGAGCTTCTCATCCATCTCTGTTCTGCTGTAAGGATTTGGATCTGAAGGTGTAGCTTGAATGAATAGGTTTGTCTGGTCCATTGGCCATAGCAAGAATATTTTTGATGTCTTCTTTAGATACTTGTAGGAGACGGGCCATCCATAGCTCTTGCATTGCCTGCTGGATCTCTAAAAATACCAAACTCATCAGGTGTTAGATATCCATAATCTAACTTCTTATCATTATGTAAATCGAATGGTAAGGGTTGAGTATCGATCGATGCAGTATAATGCTCGTTGATCAATTTCGTGTTGTGTAGCTGTTGGGAAAGATTGCAACTGGATTCTTCTCCATGTGACTTACGGTTGGAAGGTGACTGATGCATCTTGTCTGCTTCTAGGGTTTTTGAAACTGCTTCTACCCCGTGGCTCCTTTTATAGTAGTAAATCATCAACCAAATTTCCAAATTTGAGATTTTCATTTTTCTCAATGTCGGTGTGACTCATATCGATCGATACGTCGTGTTGTACGTCGATCGATTCTTCTTCTTTCTGCCCTCATTTTGGACTGGTATCGATCGATCTTAATGGTGTTGCGTCGATCGATTCGGGTAGCATGGTTCCATATGAACTGGATCCATTTGTAGTGGGAACTCCTTGGTGGTTGTAGCTGGTTCTTTTGCGGTTCTCATTGAATTCTTCCACATATTTTATGAATATGAAAATTTGCGAGATTTCGTCTTTTGTTTTGATTTATACTTTCGTCAAGTGTAAGGGAAGGATGCGAGTAGTCACTTCGTATCCTACCTTTTTTTGTCGCTTGGTCCGTATCTACTTTTAGCGACGTTTTAGGTGTAACGATAAGAGACATGTTTGGGATCTCGTATACGATACTATGTCTGTGAGATGTCAAGATCCAGCAAGACTGGGTTTAGGGCAGACCTAGGTTTTCTCTCAGCTTTGGCTGTGCGATGATGATCGCTTTTGTTTTGCCTGTTAGTGATTTCTTCCTGATTCTTTCGTTTAAAGTCCGCGACTAGTCGCCGGCTTTATATTGTGTTAAAAGAATCGAGCTATCTTCGGAGTTTATCCGAGATGCTAAACCAAAATTTTGGGTTTCTTGTATAGCGCGCTATGATATCCTTGTCGGATGTAAGAGGACCTTGTAGGTCTGACTACGATTTTGTATTGAGTGAAACGTTTCTTATGAGCGTCCGTCGGGGCCAATCGACGGGCTGAGTAATTTTTAAGTCGCTGGTGACTGTCTTTTGCGATAATACGAGTTTTGTTATCTTTTTAAGAAGTTGCGACGTCTCGCGTTTTCTTTGAAGATACGATTTTCGTTTTTCCGAAGCGTTGCGGCGTTTAAGTGAGCATGAAAGATAGAAAGAATTTTATAACAAAATTTCGAGAAGTTTAAAGTACATATGCGGATTTTTCCGCGTTTTGTGGGAGTATAGGAGTATACCCACCAGTCCCCCCCCCCTTTTGGTGGGGGGATAGCTGAACTCGCCGGGTTTCGACGAGCTGCCTACGTACCTCTTTCGAGGATCAAGCCATCTCGTAGTTCTGATGGTTGCCGCGGACGTTTTTACTCCCCGTGCGTTGCCGTTCCGACCGTGCTGGTCGGATCAGTGGTTTGTGCGGGGGTCGAGCTGTCCTTTCTTACGGCGGTGGATTCAGAGGCTTTGTCGTCGTCTGGAATCGTTGCCTGTTCAGATGATTCTGGATCATCTTTCTTCGAGTCTTCGGGAATGTTGTGTGATTCCTTTGCTCGTTTCGGGTTGGCCGCAGGGGCGTTCCGATCTTTTCGCAGTTTGAAGTCGGCTAGGTTAACAGAGTCTCGACTGTTTTCTGGCTACCCCAGGCTGCGGTTCCGGTCGGAGTCGGGAACTTGATACCGAGGTGATTGTGGACGTACTGCCTTCATGGAGTTGATCCAAGGGTTCCCATATGGCGTTGTAGATGGCCGGGTTGTCGACTACTGCAAACTCGAGATCTTTGTAACTTCCTTTGCCATGACTGGGAGTTTAATTTTTCCGAGGTGTCATGGAGTGACGCCCGAAAACCCCTCAAAGGTTTTGGCTCAGGGACGACTTCCCCAAGTGGGATCTTCATCCTGTAGAGGGTGTCGGGGAAGATGACGTTGACCGTGCTTCCAGTATCGACGAGAATGCGGCCGACTTCGAGATCCTGATGACCAGGTCGATTACCAAAGGGTCGCAGTGAGGTTTGCGATTCCGACGGTCTCGTGTTTCCTCGAAAGCGATTGTGTGGTTAGGACATCGCTGTCCGGAACCAGTTGGAACTGGTCTCGGCTTTTCGCCCGTAGGCTTTTATCGATGACGACAAGTCTTGGTAGAACTGTGATCTTCCGATGATCATGTTTACCCTCTGGCGACTGCTGTTGTTCCCTTGGTCGTCCTGTCTTCTTCCGCGCTTTTCCCCTGATTGGTTTTCGGGTCGCGCGCGTCCTTCGGGACAGTTTTTGTTAGTCTTTGGCGGTCGGAGTCCAGGAGCAAGTCCTTTATACTCTTGACCTTTGATAGCTCGCCGGTGAGGAGTTTTGCGGCGAGCCGGGCCCGAGAACCTTACAGTTCGCAGTGGAGTGACCTCTGGTCTCGTGGAACTCGCAAAGGAGTTATCCTTGTACTGGTTCTGTGTCCAGGTGTTTCCGGAGGTTTGCCTTGCTCCTTTGATGGCGTAGTTTATGCGCGCCTGCGCGTCTTCCCCTTCGTGATGGACGTATTTGTCGTTACGAGAGGGTTTCTTCTTGGACGCGGTTTTCTGTGGTCCGTGCTTTTGCGATAGAAGCTTCACTCTTCTTCCATGATGATGAACTCCGTTGCTTTGTGGAGAGTATCCTGATTGTCCCGGGTTTTTCAGTAATCCATTTTCGGAACTTCGACTTGTACCAGAGAGTTTTCCTCTGATGCCCGTTACTCTGATGCCGTTACTCTGGCCATCCCCATTTGAACCTTCGCATGAAGTCGCGGAGCGACTCGTCTTCCTTCTGAGTCTAGACTCCATAGATCCACGTCGGACGTTTCTCTATCCATGAACATGGAGTACTGTTTGAGAAACGCCGAGGCCAGTTGGCGGAAGCTTCCGATGGAGTTCCTTTTGAGCCGGAGAACCACTCCGAGCGCAGCACCTTTGAGGTGCTCGACGAAGAGAAACAATGACCTGCGTCCGTTCCGTTCCGGGAGTTTGGCACCTACCCATTGCGTCTGGAAGGACGTGCGTGTGACTTAGGATCCGTCGTACCGTCATAGACGGGATTTTTGATC